>JACVVK020000125.1:605000-662500 GCA_018292915.2 Batillaria attramentaria | reverse complement strand
TGACAACGGCGGACGAATTAAAATCACGTCATGGGCCGCGAAGCCGGATCCACTGATCCGCACTGAGTGAGTCTCAGCTACTCAGTCAAGTTTCAGAAATTAGAAGCAAGTTGTATTTGTTGTTGTTGTTTGTAAATGTTTCCCGTACGCTGAACATCATTCCCAGACTGAGCAGAAGGTGAGCGGCCGGAAGACGGATTACACGGACTAAGACCGGCCGGGAAAGCCGGATTGAACCCCTTACCTCTCGCATTGCATTGGTGGCATGACTGAACAGAACTCCACCGACCACCCCGACCAATCCAGCGCTGGGAGTCGGGCGGTGTGCTCTGCAAGGCTGGGAAATGCACCTTTTTATAATCAGCTATGGTCAGTCTTGCCTGATACCGCGGAGACTGACTGACGACAAACGTGTCGCGGAGTTCTGCGGTATGTTTCACGGTCGTACTGCGGTCTCAGTTGTCTTGCCCAAAGACTGACATGAGTTGGAACAGATCAGTACTGATGATACATTTAGTTAAGTATATCCCGATTTCTGATCAAACACACACACACACACACACACACACACACACACACACACACACACACACACACACACACACACACCGCCCGGCCGGATATCGTAACAGTATGTTTCCAAGACTGATCTTTGGTAACAGCCTGAGCCTCAGTGCCGGCCGAGCCGCAAACTCAGCCGGCCAGTCTGTGAACACATTACATAACTAAATCAAAATCGGAATAGGTGAAACCACGAACAGTTTCCAGAACACGAAATAAACAAAGGTTATCGTTGTAAGCAGACATGAATCTGATGTCAGCAACGGCAGAACTGATCCTTTGTCAGCATCTCGCACAGAATTTGCTCCCGTTGATAGCGCTTTAGCCTCCAACCTTGTCACATGGATGTCATGTGACCTATCGCCCGTATGTCAACAAAAGCGTTCTCGATTCGGCGCAGACGACCATGAACTCGAACTTTATGTGTAGATAAGCGGCGTGGCCTGATGTCCCCGACAAGCATCTGACTGGCTGATACTGTTTAAGGTTGGTGTTATCATTTCTTTACTGCTGTAGGTGTGTTATTGATTGTTTTTAGCGCGGATTTGTATGCATCGATCTCTGTCTTCATCGAAACCGCACTCCGCCGTTTGGCGCCGGAAGTCAGAGATTTACAAAAGAAACCACTGACTTTCCTCACAGGCACGGAAAACTGTTGAAGTACGAGTGATTTTCATAATGCCATTGTTTGTTCTGATACACATGCTCAAGGAATTCTACGAATATTTGTGTGGTGTGATGGAAAAGTCTGCGGTGCAGTGTCGGCAATTCACCCACCGAACATGTTTAATTTTGGATTTGACTGGTATAATTTTAAACAACAGATGTTTGTTTTGATAAGTTGAAGAGTAAACCACCCTCAACCATTGCCCGAACCTAGAGCCTCACGTAGTAAGTTTGACTTCAATCTACGTCATCTCACACTGTCTACTTTACAGAGTTACGAATACCCTCTACCTCAATGTGGGGTCCAGGACAGGAACTAGTGATTAGTTGCACATCATGTATATAACTGGGTGTAACTGGACCGCATTTGCAGCAACAGAATGAGCTCAGTTATGTGTAACTACAGCACACAACAACAATACAGGCTGCTCGGCTGTTGTTGATTGGAAGTTCCGTCATTGATATAAATTGTCAGAGCTGAAATGGCACACGCTGATAACACCAGCCGGTGACATATGTGTTGAAATGCTTGTAGTTGTACCACTTACCACTTGATGAGTCAGACTTGGGTTGTTACTTACCTGTTGAATGAATGAAAAATGAATGTACCCATCAGTCTTATTGAATGAAGTGAAAGGTGTACGTGTAGGCTGAGTCTGAGTGGCAGATTTATTATAAAATACAATGTACATGGTATTTATACAGTGCATTTCTTTACAATAAAACTCAATGTACCAATCACTCTCTGACACTCACCCACACTGTACAAAGGTGGACAAACATACACTGGTAAAGCTGACTAATTACACGGGAGATAACTGGAAAGCTTTGTTTTTCGCAAATTTATGGGAATGTTTTAAGATTGCTCTTAAAAACAGATTGTGTAGGCTCGTTTCTCAGATTCGCAGGCAGAGAGTTCCGTAAGGTAGGTGCAACAAACTGAAAGACTGCTTGCCAAAAGGTTTTAAGTTGAGCTTGCAGATTTTGAGAAACCTCTCAGAATCAGATGATAGTTGATGGGTGATGAGTAGAGCCGAAAGAGTGGAAGGGTGCCCACAAACAAAAGTGGCGATATGCCAGAAGGGAAAGTTTATACTGAAAGTGAAAATGGACTGGTAACCAGTGGAGTTCTGTCAGAATTGTGTTACATGCTCTGGCCTTCGTTTCTTAAAAACTAATCACACAGCACTATTCGTAACTCTCTGAAGGCGGCCTAACTGTTCTGCTGGAAGGCTGGCCAGAGTCTTGACTGTGTGTGGAAACAAAATTCACACTAATTCCATTTCCAAAGGCTTTAACCCTGGTCTTGCTGATTTAGTTTGTCTTATACTGAAAAAGCCTCAGGCAGTCCAGAATATTCCGGGCTCAGCACTATCAGGGTTGAATTAAGTTATCGAGTGGAATACAGGGAGTGAGGTTACTACTTATATTTTAGTTATATTTTGGGATGCATTCTATACATTACAGTTACCTTTTTCTTTTTTAGTTAGTGTAGGTTGTAAAATATTTCATACAAACCAACAAAGAGTCAGGATGCTGTAAAAATAAAATAAAAATCTGAAGAAAAAAATGTTTTATAACAGGTGTTACAAAAATCTGATGGTCCAATTGAACCAGTGACCTCACATTACTAGCATTAGTTGTGGGTGTGGAACAACCCTACTCGACTGATCTCCCCCCCCCCCCCCCACACACACTGAGTCTGACTCACACGAACAATCAGTTCATCATATTGTGGTACAAATAATGGTGATATTCCCATTTTATTGTTTGTTTTAAAATTCGTAGGGTTGTTCTCGACTGCCATGAGTCATTTTGAACATAAGGAACAAAACATAAGGAAGTGAAAGGAAAAGTACGGAAACTGGCGATGACCAACAATGGGCGGAATTGTTCACAATGCACAAGTTATTGGTTACTGTGTAGTGGTACAAGTACATACTGTACTGCGTGCTGTTCTCAGGAATGATCGCAGTAAGCACACATTCACGGGCTAAAGTTCTGTTGCGTGACCAGTTGAAACAACTTGAAGAACCGAAAGTGATCTCTGTGGTATGTAACAAAGTGAAAGTATTCTTATATTATACAAACGGTAATGGAAGGTACAAACTATTTATTCATTTTTGTTTGTTAATTTTTACAGTACAAACAATACAGATCTTTATATATAATGTGACTCCTGTACCTAGAGTGAGTGGCCGATAAGTAAATAACCAAAGTGTACACTCCTCCTGCAGTTTTTATTTTCAGACAGCACTGTAGCTGTATGATTATTTATGAGCAGGTTGAGGTGTTTTCTGAAGTGGTCTACAGTAGAACCTTTTTTGGGTGACCACCCCTTTGGGAGACCACCTGCCTGTGCAGACCAATGTTACAATGATAATGGGTTGCACTTCTTCACTGTCTGAAGCTTCTTTTGAGTGGACACCTGTCTTTTAAGACCACTCTTATCTGGCCAAAGGGGTGGTCGCCCAAAAGAAGTTGTACTGTATTTGAAATGAGGGGGATATGAAACATGAAAAGTATGGTGGATGTGAAGGTGAACTGCGGTGCAGTATGTGTTACGGCTTCATCAAGTCTCCTTCTCTATACTGTAGTCTAAAGTGAATGCAGGGTTTCCTTTTTCATAATTCTCTTTTCATTGGGGCGTTGGTTTTTGGTTGGTTGGGTTGTTTGGGTTTTTTTTTTTTCAGGTTTGTGTGTGTGTGTGTGGGGGGGGGGGGGGGGGAAGGGGTACCAGTATTATTACATAAAACCCAGTATATTTTTCTTTTCCTTACATGTGTTTGTGTGAGTGTGTATAAAAACTGTGCAAGCAGGTCTATCGACTCATCACATTTGAAAGATCAGTTGTGAAAGTGCACACACAGACACACACACAGACACACACACACACACACACACACACACACACACACACACACTCTGTACATCCGTCACACTCACACATTCACATTATACCTGTAATTAAGTGAAGCCTCCTGGTGCAGCTCATTTAGAGAGCTTCGTATCCGTGACAAGTTGAGAATATGAGAGTCATAAATATCTAGTGCTCATCGAGTGCTTCCCTCTGCAGCACTTGTACACAGTTACACTGAGCTCAATTGGGGCCTGCCCACTTCCTTGTTTGACGACTCTTGTTTGCATAGGCACCCTTGGAATAGGTTTCAGTTTGACGCCTAGGTCGCTCTCTCTTCTGTGGGAGGGTTGGTGGCTGCGCGTTAACGCAGCAGGGATGGTACAGTTTAAAAGTGTTCAATCTCCACCCGGGACACCGGTGCACACGTAAATTTACTTGCCTGATACTATAGTGATAGTTCAGGTAGGCATTGGTACACTTCACTTCTACCCTCGCTTAGGTAAGTATAAGCGCTTATGCCCAGTTTGTTGCACTGTTTGGACAGAAGACGTGTGGCTACATTTACATACTAAAGGGGCTTTAATGCAATGGACTTATTATGCACTTACGCCGTTTCACCCTTTGATGATGAACTTGTGTGTACATTTACATTGCATTCGTGGCTATGTTTAGGCAGACGAACCTGATAAGCAATGAGTTCGTGACACCTGATATATCATGACAGACAGGTAGTGCTATTGTGAAGACCATGCCACAGCTGGTGGCGATACTGTGTCACTCGTGTTAACAGGCTGTGTTTGGTAGGTGTGGTATCAAAATATTGATTACAGGCAGTGGTTGCCAAGTCCTGTCCTTTTAAAAGTTTTCTGTGGGGGCCGGGTGTGTGTGTGTGTGTAATATGCTGTAATGTTGATGGCGGCTGTAAAGTGAGTATACTGGAGATCAGATGTGTGGAGACATTGTGTAAAGTGCTCATGTGCGAATAGGCACTTAAAACTTGGGCGTTCCTTTGTCGTGTTAGCTGTTGGAGTAGCCACAGTGATGGGGGAGGAAGACAAGCATGAGGTGTGTACATGTATGTGTGTGTGTGTGTGTGTTGGGGGGGGGGGGGGGCTGAGTAGTACTGTTTGTGGTTGATATCAACACCAGTCAGACATTGAGCTTGTCAACTATGATGTGAACAAAAGCATAGATTTAGGAAAATGTCCGTTTTATAGATGATTGACATTGAGGCTGAGGGGTCGAGTCATCATAGTACATGTAATGTTAGATAAATATAGCGCCAGCTTTTTTAAAAACTGGTGCTTACACACGTGGTTTCTATTTCATTCACACTTTGCTTGTGCTGTCTTGTTCAACTACAGATACATTTATTGTATTTGAATATCATATTAACATTTTGCATACCAGTTGACTCCCCCCCCCCCCCCCCCCTACCAACCACCACCACCACCACCGAACCAGAGCCCCGTTCCCATGTCATTTGTTATTTGTATTTTGTGCATCACGATCGTACCTATACATAATGAACCTTGTATATATATATACACTGACTTTACAAAACAAAGAAAGCCATGCTGGCATATACACGTCTGACCACTGTAAATGGCGCATGTGACAGCAAGAAGTGTGTGTTAAAATGCGGAATGCATAGTTTTTGTAGCAGTGTCGTTTGATGTGATGAGTGATATCTGTCATCATGAGCATACATGTGCCTTGACAAGAATAAATGAAGCAGGCTACGCACGCAGTGTCATTTAGCCTTTTCGTGAAAGGGGGGAGGTGGATAGCAAAGCCATCGGTGCACGCAGGGGAAATAAACAAAACACAGCACATAGAATTTAAGAAAATAGGCACAGGTAGGTAAATGTGCCTAAATAACTGAGGCATTGAATCACATGATTATTGGCGGTCGGTGGTCTAGTGGTTAAGAGACTTGTCACCAATGCGAGAGGTCAGGGGTTCGGGTCCCAATTAAGGCAAAGAATTTTTCCTTCTCGTATGTGGCACCGTTTATTTGGCCCAGTCGTCGGGGGGTTCTCTCCGGTTACTCTGGCTTCCTTCCCCTCTGCTTTAGAAATGTTCAGCGCACCAAATTTGAAAAAGCAATTCTAAATTCTGAAATTTAAATAGCTGAGCTGACCCTTTGCACCACTTGATTGTAATGTGTTTGTGTCCAGTGTGTGAGAGAATGCGTGTGATTCACGTGAGCGTGCGTGTTGGGTTCAGTTTGCGGCGCTTTGAGGCGATTCATGAAATTGGGTAAAGCGCCTATACAATACTCATTATCATTATTATTATTATTATTATGCGGTTTTTTTAACCTTGCTCTTGCTGAATTAATTTATCCTAGACAATCATAAAAATCAATGTAACGTCCTTTGATATTTCAGCAAACGTGTTGCCCTTATCAGAATGTCAGAATGTACGTTATACAAGTAAGATCGACGTAAAAAGACCAACAACACCGCGTCTTAATTGAACAAATTATTTATTTAATTTGTCTCATGCTGAACCAGCCATAAAGGTAGTCAAGAATATTCCATTCTCAGCAGGACCAGGGTTAGTACAGTTGGCCACCTAGAGAGGTTTGGCTGCATTGTCACACAGACAAAACACAAGGCGTTCTGGATCACACGTTCAAGCATTTTATTTTCTCTCCATTTTGTTCTTTCAGTGACTGACGTATTGACAAAGAAGGTGTCCATGCTGCATCGTCACCATGTCTGCCATGGAACTAGCGGTGACCTGGCGACAACAGTACCTGGACGCACTGTCCAGCGGCCTCGAGAGACTGCTCAGCACCAGCAGTTTCTCCGACACCACCATCATCGCAGGGGCGTACACGTTCAAATGTCACAAAGCGATCCTGTCAGCCATCTCCCCCTACTTTGAGGCCATGTTCTCTTCTGGAATGAAGGAGTCTGTGACCGGTGTGGTGAAAATTGAGGGTATTGACTATAATGTGTTCAAAGACATTGTGTCTTGGATATACTGCGGGTTTGACATTGTGAAGGACAGCAATGCCGAGGAGGTGAGTGTTCCTGTCAGCAAAATCTGTATTGGTTCTCTCTCTTGATGTGTTAATTGTGACTCATTTTCTGTTGCATTTTGCAAATATTAGTAGTAAAAAAAATTTCAAATTTGATGTTCGCAAGTTATGTGTCCTTTAATAGAAAAGTTGTTTGTTTCTTTTTTTAATTTGGTGAGCCGTTCATCCACTGGATTCATCATCTCTTTTTCTTTAAACATGCAGCCAGTTGCTTTATTGATGTTTAACTGTTTAAAGAGAGTTTTGTGCATTTTTCATATGCTACAAATGTTTTATTGTAAGCAGTAAATTTCATTGTACATTATGAAACTTTGAAAAAAAAATTCACTTGTACTTTAGTCTGTCTTGCTCTCTGTAAATTTCCTGAAACTTCCGTTTACTTGTACACATACTTCTTGTGCAGATGTCTCACTGTCGCTATCAGCCATCAGGAAGATTTTTATGAATCATAAGCTAAATAAAAATGTTTGGGAATTTCTTACATGGCCACTACACCAGGCTTCTGAGAAAAGTGACATTGTGATGGTTTCATAGAGTAGTTTTAAAGAGTTTTCATTTGTTTTCAAGTCAGTGCTTCTTTGTCCTGTCCTGATGTGTGCTTCATAATTTGTATTTTCCCAGGTTTTGAAAGGAGCAGCAGTGTTGCAGATAGAGTGCCTACAGCGTCGGTGTGAGGAGTATCTTGTCAAGAGCCTGTCGGCCAATAACTGCATCGGTCGTTGGCGTCTGGCGCACTGGCATAGCTGCATGCATCTTCGGGACAAGGTAATGCCAGCTGTGTGAAACTAGTTTGCGCACCCTCTTCCTTACCCTGGGTGCTCTGCAATGACCCTCACCACCCAAGCCCTTGCTTCCTCCAAAAGGGGGGAAAAAAAAACTTTGGCAAAATTTCAATGGTGCATAGGCAGTGATTGTTCTATCTGTAAATGACTGTTGTTTGGTTTTGTATCTTCTGCTGTAACATACTTTTAAATGTGAGGTGAACACATGTATATATATAAGGAAATGTATTGTGTTTATAGGGAAAAGAGCTTAAGCATTTATCAAACCCATGGTGCTCTAGCCCTTTTCCCAGATGAAGGTAGTAGTGGGTTTTGGAGGGGAAGATAGAGATGATACAGGGAAGTGTCTGCATGTTTTATTGGGGGGGGGGGGGGGGGGGGTGACAAGACTAAGAGCCTGTCATCTGAAGCAAAATGGATCAAAAGAGAGTGGCCAAACAAGTGAGGAGTACCATACCGAAGGATTTTCAGGCTTTTGAAAAACATTCCTGTCTGGTATCCCTGTACAACTTAAAGTTGTATTGAACATCTTGTCAGTTGAAACTTTTGTCACTTGTGAAGAAACTGTACTGCGGTTTGTGTTGAAAGTGACAGTCCATTTTAGAAAGTGAGACTGTTTCAGAACTTTGCAAATTATTGTGGTCTATACATAGGTCATTCTTTTCTTTAGTGCTCACTTTTGACTTCATGCCATGACTTGACACTGTGGTTGTTTTGGAAAACACATCATTGGCAAACACACTTTGCTACAAGGTTATTTGCTAGGTGCATCCATTTTGGCTCTCACAGTCGTTGCACAGAGAAAGGCACTGTTGCCTTGACCGTTCACAGTGGTGCTAACAACTGGATTTCATTTCAGGCGTGGAGCTACGTGATGGAACACTTCATGGAACTGTCAAAGACAGAGGAGTTTGTCGCTCTGGAGGCCGAGGAAATCATCTCTATGCTCAGAGACGACAATCTGCATGCCCCTGATGAGGAATTCGTCTGTGACAATGCCATCAAGTAAAACTTCCTGTTTCTTTGTTACTGCAGCTTCAGTTGTAGGATCAGTTGCTGGATAAAAGTCTTTGCTGTCAGTTTTCAGGATGTTTTATTGTCTGACTGCATTTAAAACAAATTATTTTTCATACTTATTTTTTACACTGAGAATTATTAACCCATTCCAGACTCACTTGCCAAGAACTTGTGGCTTGGCTTGCCTTGAAGAAAGCCTAGGAAAACTAGCATGTTTCTTTAAATTGATACAACTACCAGACTGGTGCACTTCGTTTGTTTACAAACAGACAAAAGTAAGTGTGCGAAGGGAAGTGGAAAAACATGGATCAGTTTATAGAAATATGGCATGGTAGCACGGATTCGGACTGTACAAACTGTTCTCAGTTATCTCATAAGTCATCCTCATGTGCGGCCATCTTGTTCCGAGTTCTCTTGTAAGGCGTCCACAATGAGTTAAATGAATGATTTTGATACGGTCCAGATCAAATGAATTTGGGGGGGAGGAGGGAATGCACGTTGCATCTCATTTTGTATTTTGTCGCAGATGGGTGGCGTATGATCCAGAGACTCGCACCAAGCACCTGCCTGAGATCTTCCAGTGTCTACGACTAGGCCTGGCCCGCCCCCAGTACCTTATGGACATTGTGCGCAAACATGACATGCTGAAAGAGTGCGCAGAGGTCCTTCGTGCAGTGGACAGGGCCAAGAACTTCCAGCTCCTCCCATCTCGACGCCATGACTTCTCTTCCGAGCTGACCTCTCCACGCAAAAGTTCCAGGTTGGAAGATGTGCTCGTGGTGCTCTCGGGCGGGGAGACACCCAAACCTCCGTACCTGCGTTCAAAGGACGTGTTTGCGTACAGTTTCAGTACTCGCATGTGGTACCACCTGGCACCTCTCCCGCACGATCCAGGGATAGAGTTCGCTTCCTGTGTTCATGACAACGACATTTTTATCACTGGGGGCGGCCTTTTGCAGACCTGTTTCTTCAGGTGAGTTGCTGACTGGCATGTCTGTGTTTTTCAGGAAATGTCGTTATTGCAAAGGGATGTTTGTATAGCTGCGTATTGTTGGCCTACTGAAACGATGTCCAACACAAGTTTCAGTACTTACAGGCAGTATGATAGTGAGATGACAACGCTGAAAAGAAGTTTAAGGGAAAGAAAACTGCCATTAATTGATTTGCTTTATGTTTAGAAAAGAAATGAAGTATTGAACACTGTGTATTGTTGTTTTTGTTATTATTCCTGTTGTTGTTTCTTGGTTTTGGTGCTTTTTGTGGGAAATGCCCTCACAGGCTTCTTGGTGATTACAAACATTCATGAAATTTGATATCCCCAACCTACCTTAGATTTTAGAAAGTGGTTCACCAACAAGTAAAGGGAAACAATCATCAGTAGATGTGCCCAGGACTACTACCTGCAGTTGTTGTGTTTTTGCTCTTTCTTTGTTTTGTTTTTGCTGTCTTGACCTATTTTTTTGTGCAGAACATGCTGCTGTGTACTTCAAACTGTCTGTCTTCAGGCATGCTTATTTTGAGATACTTACGTTACTGACTAGCTGTTGTCATAGCTAACTAGTAGTCATTGACTTACTTTCTTGTTCATGCTATGTTTTTTTCTCCGTTGAACGTGCTCCTGTGTGCTGTGGGATGTTTCTCATTTTGAGATAACATTTCTCTGCAGGTATCGTGCTAAAAAGAACAAGTGGAACCAGTGTCGGCCGAAGCTGAAGAAAGGAAGACGGCGGCACGCCATGGCGTCCTGTGGAAACAAGATCTACGCTATCGGGGGCTTCAATTCGGAGCTGGAGGAGGGGGCACGAGTGCAAAACTCGATTGAGGAATATGAGCTAGACTCAGGTATGCTTGTAGGATGCTTCCTTACATTTCTAGGCAAAACAGAGAAAGATTTGAAGTGAAAGTGGACAGCCATGAGAGGGCTGGCTTGTCACGATCATTCTGTATGTTCGGTTTTCTCTCGTATAGTTTCCTAATGTAACTTGCGTTTTGGCATTATTTTGGTATCAAGGTTTGATGGTCAGATTGCACGTTAGAATTAAGGCATCGTTGAGAGGGCCTTTTAAATCCACACAAAAATTATTAGTTCATATTCTTTTATGTGTACCTTATAATTATAACTGAAACTTTCATTCTATAGTGCTGATTTTAAATTTTACCTGTTTTTGTAAATGGTTATGAGGAGTTTTTCTGTAGCTTCACTTTTCCTGGTTTGAGTTTTCTGTCGTTTTGTGTGTGTGTGTGTGTGTGTGTGTGTGTGTGTTTTGTCTTTTTAAAATTGTCACGTGTCATTGCAAGCCATGTTGGATGAAATGTCACATGATATGTATTAGGGCTTTTTAATTTTATTTTTATTGACGCATATCCATGTTCGTGTGCTGACAGGAGAATGGTCGGAGGTCGCACAGCTGATACAGCCAGCTAGCTCAGTGTCTGCCACAGCACTTGGTGATCGCATTTTTATCTACGGAGGGGAAAAGAGTGACCGCACAGACTCCTGTGTAGTGCAGTGTTACGACAGCACCCTGCGCACTGTGACGGTCGTCGCCTCCCTTCCGGTCAACTGCAAGCTGTCTCGCGCGGTCATGTGTGACAGTGACACATATCTCATTTTGTTTGATGGCAAGGTGAGTACAGAGTTTGAATGTGTGTGTGTGTGTAGTACGTGATGGCAGTTTGAGTATGTTGGCGTACTTAAGTTTTATTTCAGTGAAGTTTTTTTCATTGTCCTTGCCAAATGCATAATTACCATGGATGTGAGATGTTTGCGTCTGCCAGAGGAATTTCTTTGTAAGGGATGAATTCCCTGAACATCATCTTTAGTGTTTGTACTTCCTGTTCTACTTGTCATTGCTGACCTGTTTACTTTTACGATTTTGGCATACAGTGTCTGATGATCAGGCTGGTTGTATGCTTGTATGCCTGGCCTGCAAAAACCGCACTTTTCCAGGGCCAGGATTGACAAATTGTTGTTGTGGAATTTTGCATCCTGAAGACATTTTCCGCTAAGCCATTGTGCATAAGGCAGAATCTGATTGGCTGAAGCCCTGTGGGTTGACACCTTTCATCCAGTCAGAATGCTTGTTTCACTAAGCGCGCAGGATGGATGCAACAGTATGCCAGTGAAGAGGAAATAGCTAGAACAAGAAACTGTATTGGCGTGTGGCTTTCTCAGGGCTTGAAACTTTCCACCTTTTGGCGGATTTCGACATTTGGCTGAAGGATTTCCTCCCCCCCAAAAGTGTGTGTTGCACAGATTTTAATCTTGTTCTGAAACTTTTCCTCCGGAAAAGGGGGAGCCGGGGTGGCCAAATGGTAGAGCGTTGTACTCTCAATGCTCGGGTCATGAGTTCGTATCCCGGCTGGGGCCAAATATTTGTGCTGGCTTTTTCATCTTTGCCCCATCTTTGATATCATCCGTATCTGGTGGAAAAGGAGGTTAAACCCCCAAACACCAACCCACCCTCCAGAAAAGTGTGTCTTCCTCTGAGCTACTTAAAATCATGCACAAATTTTAGTCTAATGTTCACAAAAAAATTCCAGGGGGAACCTGCCCCAGGACACTCCTAGGACAACATGTTTGCTTTGCAGACGCGTGGTCTGAGTCATGGCTTTAATCACTAAATGTGACACACTTTTCCGCCTTTTGGTTCATGGGCATTTCAAGCCCTGTTTCTGTTTCATGCTACATGTACTACACTTATACCTTACTAAGATGTTAGACCAGTTTAGGTCTTGACGTTATGCTCTGTGAACAAATGCAGAAATTTCTTCTTCTTTTTTTTTTCTTTTTTTGTAAATTCTGTTTTTGTCAGAAATTTCCATTGATATCACAAGCATTATTATCATTGTTTTACAGGTTATCAAACACTCACCAGACGAAGGCAACACGAAGATCGTCGGTCAGATCAAGAATTTTGACCGTGTTCACTTTGGCCTGGTGCACCGGCGAGGGATTCTGTACGTGCTCGGGGGTCAGAAAGTGGGACCCGGTCCTAGTCGAGCTCTGTGTGATGCCATGATCAAGTTCGACACTCGGAACAGTGTTGCCATGACAATCCCAGATCGTGTTCCAACGCCTCGACTCTTGGACAGCTGTGCCAAGATCACAATCGACAAGAAATTCCTGCAGAAGGAAGGGTTGGTCGAGATGCCAAGCAGCCCCTGCAGCTAGCAGCAGCTGTATGTGCGATGATCTCGACCCTGTACTAGAAATCTCAGAGGCTTTTTGTGCGAAAGTCTTGATCGCAGTCTGCAAACTATTCACAGTGTTCTACTCACGTCCAATTCGACCATCCTCTGGAAAATGGCCAAAGTTTGTGTCAGAACCATGGCGCTGAAGCCTGGACAGCAGAAGAAATTGATGTGGTATAAGGAAAGAGTACTTCGCAGTACGTGGGCTTTGGAAAGCTTTTGGTGAGCTCTGTGGATACCATGTGACCCAGACTTCTCATGATTGTCGATTGTCCTTGGTGGGCTCGTAGACAGCAGCATCAGCTGTGACTGTTCTGCAGTGCTTCCATTTCACCTACTTGGTGTAGAAATTCACACAACTAGGTCTTTCTGCTGAGACAGCAGGCTTGGGTTGTTGCTATTAGGATTATTTGTTTGTTTTTTTTTAAGTTGTGTGTGTTTTGTTTTTTGCGGGGGGGGGGGGGGGGGGGGGGTCACAAGAGGAATTTTTTTGCTGTTGAAGGGAAGTAATTCCGAAAATGTTCGAAGTGGTTACTTCCCATGTGCTTTTTGTGAGTGCCCCATTTCGGTGATGGGCTTTGGAAAGCTCGTAGTGAGTTCTGTGAATACCAGGTGACCCAGACTTTTCATGACTGTCAGCAAGATGTATGTTGTGTTTTTGAGCTAGTAGCAGCATCAGACGTGACTTCTGCAGTGCTTCCATTGTGTCCTGTGTACTTGGTCTAGAAATTCACATAAATAGGTCTGTCAATTGAGATGGCAAGCCTAGGTTATTACTGGTAGGATTAGTTTGCTTATTACTTGTGCGGGTTTTGGTGCTTTTTTTTTTTTGCCTGTGGGTTGGGGGTTGGAGGGGGGGGGGGTCAGGTCAGTAGATGAACTTTTTTTTACATTCCTCAAAAACTCTCAAATGTTCACGCCAAGTAGAAATGACATGCACCTTATTATTTTTTTAAAATTGATATTCATATATCTGGCAACCTGTCTGTTTAGGCTGTGAACGTGAATGTCTCTCCCCACAGATTTGTGGAATCAGATAATCTTTCGTGTATTGATATACTTTTGGGATTGCTTTGTTTGTCTATAATTACTTAGTGCTTTCAAGGTTCCTTTTCTGTGTTTCCTGGTTAGGGCACAGTGGGTTTTGTTTGGTTGGTTTTGGGTGTTTTTCTTTTTCAGCTGCCTTGCTGCCATTTTTTCTGGGTTTGCATCAGCAGGCCTAGACATTCCCCATCCTTTCTCCCCTACTCTTCACGATCCCCCTGAGCTTACACGCATGTCAGGGGTTTTTTTGGTTGATTTTTGTTTGTTTTTTTCCCACGTATACAGACAACACTAAATAATGATCGAAACTGTAACTGATATTGACCATTGTGTGTGTGTGCTTGCACATGCGCGCGTGCGTGCATGCGCACACGCACACACACACACACACACACACACACACACACACACAGTGTCTCTCATTGTTCGTACACTTTTTGTATCTCCAGCAACCTGTGTGCTGCACAGACACACTGCATCTTTCTGTCCCTCACCTCTGGTAGCCTTTTGGTGCAAGTTTTTGGTGTATTCTGGCATGCATGTGTTTTGTTTGCAATTTGTAAATTTCAGGATATTAACAGTGGTTTTTTGGGAGAACTTACCATGACTTTGAAATTTTTTGTTACATAATTATTAGTATTTAGTGTGCTGTTTTTGAAATTTTTTGTTAGATAATTATTAGTAATTAGTGCTATTGTTTCTCATCTTTCATGTTATACTGTGAAAATTTTACGAGCATGTCAGATAAATGGAAACACCCTGTATGCAAAAAAATGTACAAAATTTACTACAGCTGTAGTCGGATTTCTGCATTGATGGAGCTTTGTCACGTCACAGTGGCTTAACTTCTTTTCTCTACAGCTGTGAAGGGCAAGTAAGGACAAAATTTGACAAAAAATGTTTCTGGGAGAATGTAATTTTTACCATACATTGTGATTACTTTTCTAGCTCTTGATGCTGCTGTGCTGTCAGCAGAGGGACATACATTGTAATTTTTCTCTCCTCTACATAGTAAGCCAGTTTAGTCATTTTATACATGTAGTAATTTTCAGAGTTTGCCCCGTGCCTGTATCTAAAATACTCATTGTTATACTGTTTTCCAGACCCTGTGTCAACTTACACTCCCCCGTTGAACCATTCCGAGAAATGTACCCTTGCCACAGACATGTACACAGAGATAGATGAATCGTGTGATATCCTGTGCTTAGGAAGTTCGTAATTCATTTTTTCCTTCAGCATGACCAAGTCAGTGGTTTCACCACTGCATCTCTACAAGATATGAGTTACAAGGCGTTTCATTGATATTTGCTTATGCTGCAAAATTCTGGAGGATAAGTCTCTGCCAGTAGAAGATCTTAGTTATTTAAGTCAAATCAAAGTCAGGTGTAAAGTACTGAATTTTGAAATGTTGACCATATGAGTTTAGGATCTGTATCTCCTACATCAATATTTTGTTGGGGAGAAAAACACTGCTTCCAGTATTTTGATGCCCTCCACTTTCCGGTCTTCTCAGTTCATTTGAAGGTTTAGGTGATGTGTGTGTTGAGATTTGAAAAGGGACCTGGTTTCTGGTGGCACGGAATGTACGCAGTTTCAGGAGAAAGTTTCCTACCTCTCTCCGTGTGAGTCTCAACCCTTCCTGTGCTTGTCTCAAAGTCATTCCAACTTAGTTTTACAATTATCCTGCCCACAGTTGGGGTTTTGTGCCAAATGGTCTTTTGTACATTGCTGTGTTTGTTATGATTATTGAATTTTGCAAATTTGCGTAAGTTTGTTATTTTGTAAATAAGCCAAACCTTTCTGTCGTGAAATGGCAAATGACAGTCAGTCCATGACATCATTTTAATAATAATAATAATAATGAATTGTACTTATATAGCGCAAAATTCTCAGAGTGACTCAATGCGCATACTCCCGCACTCATACCAACAAATATGCACACACACACACACACACACACACACACACACACACACACACACACACACACACACACACACACACACGCAGAGAGCAGCTGAATCAGGATGAGGTAAGTGGGCTTAGTCGAAAGCCATCCGGAACAGATACGTTTTCAAGTCAGACTTGAAACGATCTATGTCCGCCTGGTCTCTCAGGCCGGCAGGTAGTGCGTTCCAGAGGGGAAAGAGGGTGATTTCAAGAAGAAAGACATCGATGTTGTGGCTTCTTTTTTTTTCCTCAATTGATGTCAATGGACTTAGTGTGTTTTGCCATAACATGACAGCCCTCATGTGTACATATCTATTTTGTAAATTAAAGTTTTTGAATGCTTGTAACTGTTTTGCATGATGTTTCAAGCATACACTTGGGTAGACTATGGGTGAGAATTTAAGTACTTGAGTACAGTGAAGAATGCGAGCATGCTTGTAACATCATGCAAACTGTAACAGGGGACAATAGCTCACAGGGAACAGGGCAAATGCAGGCACACATACATCCACTTACACATACATGTACATTCACTGAACTTCACTCACACAGACACGCTTACACACAGGCACATAGCACGCACTCACTGGGCGGCTCGGGGGAAGTACTGACAAGTGTGGAGGCCTGCTGTCCCAAGTTTGCTGGAGGCCTGCTGTCCCAAGTTTGCGTAGCTGACGGGGGGTAACTTCCTATTAAACATCGATCACATAACGACGCCGTGTCGCTTCCTCCGTTACATCTGGTGTCAGAAGTGGGATAGGAAGTGGCTTTACCCCCGTCAGCATGTCGGACAACGAGAACGAGAAGGTGGACGTGAAGTCAGTGGAGGACCTTCGGCGTACAGTGGCCCAGCTTCAGGTTCAGTTGGAGACTGACCGTAAACGTCTCGCATCTTCACAGAGGACGGAGAACAGCACCGTCTTCTTGTCCGATCAACGCAGAATCGCACGATTCACCGACAGACCACAGGAACCAGGGGACGTCTCTCTGCAGGACTGGCTGGACGACATCCGTGCTGCTATCACTTTCCGTGGTATGAGGGACAATGATCATGCTGCCTTTATTCTTGAACACTTGGGAGGGAAGGCCAGAAGGGAAATTATCGGAAGAGGGGGTGCCAAGCTCTCAGGTGAACAGATTTTTTCCATTCTAGAGCATGTTTTCGGAGATGGGGCTTCCATAGCCAGAATCCAGTCTCAGTTCTATTCCTATAGACAGGGTGAGGAGGATTTACTGACTTGTTCCCATAACCTTGCAACTCTCGCAGACAAAATTGAAGCTGTAGAGAAAGACACTGCGTTCTCCAAGCGCAAAAATGACATCATGAAAGAAAGACTGGCTGAAGCTGTGAGAGACAGGGATCTTCGACGGGAACTGCGTCGCTTGAACACAGAGATTCCTTCACTTTCATTTTTTGATTTGAGAGACAGAGCGATGCAGTGGTTCGGCAGCCCTGATAATGCAACATGTGTTTCAAGAATTGAAGAAAAGCAGACGCAGAGTGAACTCTGGGATCTCCTGAAACGCCAGTCGGAGCAGATAGAGCAGCAACAGTTACAAATCCAACAGCTGACAGCCAAGCTTCAAACACTTTCACGTGATCGTCCTACTGAAGAGACACGGCGATGCTATAACTGCAATGCGTCCGGCCACCTCAGACGGCATTGTCCCCAGCGGCAAACTTACAACCAAGGTGGACGAGGACAAGTGCGTGAAACCAACGCCCACCGACAACACCAGCCACAGGGATACCGGCAGTCCCAGCAGGATTTAAACACGAGACACCCGCCATTGTGAGCCAAATGACGGGTCGGAATGCCACACGTGCAAACGGCTCAACTCGACTCGAAAAGGCTGTGGGGGACTGCCCAGTAGTGAAGGTGGAGATTGGCGGACATCTTGTCAGCTGCCTGGTCGATACCGGTGCCCAGGTGTCTACCTTAACTGAGACCTTTTTTAAGACAGCCTTTGGCAACACTTCACAAATTGAGGACATGTCAACGTATCTGAAAGTGTCGGGTGCTCAGGGCCTCGATGTCCCGTTCCTCGGATATGTGGAACTCGACGTGACAATCATGGATAAGACATTGCCAAGTATGGCGTTCCTCGTCGTGAGAGATCCCCAAGGCAGTATGGCGGACAGAAAAAGGAGAGTCCCAGGGGTACTTGGATCGAACATCCTGAGGCAGGTGAAGCTTCTCGGAGGCATGGATCATCCAGAGTCATCCCTCTGGCAAGGTGTCAGCGCTCTCTACGAGGAACTCGCCACATCAGAAAGGGCAGAGAGTCACGTCAAACCGACGGGGCGGAGGCCTGTTCGGATTCCTGCTCGCAGCCTGAAGGTGATCACCTGTACAACTAGACCTGTCGCTCCAGGCAAGCACTGCGACATCCTGATTGAACCGTCGGAGAGGCTGCAGCTCCCCGCAGGCATTGGCGTTGGGAGATGTATTGTCCGTGTTGATGGGACTGGCATCGTTCCCGTCCAGGTTGCCAATATCAGTGACAAAGACGTGTACCTCAGACCATACGTGCCCATAGCCTGCGCTTTTGAAGCTGACGCCCCTTCGCCATTCAGCGTGACTGTTACCCAGGAGGAAATCCTCATCGAGGAGACTGATATTCAGCCCACAGTCCAGGACTTCACTAGAGATGTTCTGTCCGAAGTTTCAGTTGGAGACGGCATCAGCGAAGACCAGCGCCGGCGTCTTTTCACAGTCCTGAACAAGTACGAGCACACCTTCAGCAGAGGGGAGGATGATCTCGGGTTCTGCGACCTGATACATCACAGGATCGTGACAACTGACGACACAGCAGTAAAGGTACCACACCGCCGGATTCCCCCGCAGTACTGGTCTGATGTCAGAGATTACCTGCAAAATGCACTCAAGCAGGGCATCATTCGTGAGTCAAGCAGCCCCTATGCTTCCCAGTGCGTCATTGCGAGGAAGAAAAATGGCAAAATCCGTTTCTGCGTTGACTATAGAGGGTTAAACGCGAAGACGCACAAAGACGCCTACCCACTTCCCAGGATTGAAGAAGCGCTGGATGTTTTGAAGGGTGCCACATACTTCTGCAGCCTTGACCTTGCCCATGGTTTCAATCAGATACCAGTCGCAGAAGAAGACATGGAAAAAACTGCTTTCCGCGTTGGCACAGGAGGACTCTATGAATACACAAGAATGGCATTCGGCCTGTGTAACGCCCCAGCTACCTTCATGCGAGTCATGGACAAGATCTTTGGCGACCAGAACTTTCAGACACTTCTCATTTATGTAGACGACCTCCTCGTGTTTGGAAAGACATTTGAGGAAACACTTGAAAGGCTTGAACTCGTCCTCTCCAGACTGTCTAAAAACAATCTGAAAGCACAGCCAAGCAAATGCAACCTTTTCTTCAACAAGCTGAGGTATCTGGGCCATCTCGTGACGCCTGAGGGGATACTGCCTGACCCGGACAAAGTGTCTGCTGTGACCAACTGGCAGGAACCTACCAGCGAAAAAGACCTACGAGCCTTCCTCGGACTCACAGGCTACTATCGCCGATTTGTACCAAAGTACGCCCAAGTCGCAGCACCTCTGCATGCTCTGCTGAACAAGACACAGGGGAGTGGACGCAGGAAGGGCCTTACGGGATGGAATCAGCACTGTTCGGAAGCCTTTCAGGAGCTGAAACGCAGGCTGACAACAGCTCCAGTCCTCGGGTACCCGGACTTCACACGCCCATACGTTCTGGAAATAGATGCCAGTTTCCAGGGACTTGGCGCCGTGTTATCCCAGGAACAGGATGGGAGGAAGGTCGTCATCGGGTACGCCAGCAGGGGCTTGAGAGAGAAAGAGCACTCCATGAGAAGGTACAGCAGCATGAAGCTGGAGCTGCTCGCACTCCGCTGGGCCATCACCGAAAAGTTTCGGGACCTGCTGCAGGGTACCAACTTTGTCGTCTACACGGACAACAACCCGCTCAGCTACATCCAAACCTCTGCAAAGCTGGGAGCATCAGAGACCAGATGGGCAGCGGAACTGGCCAATTTCGACTTTACCGTGAAGTACCGATCCGGTCATTCAAACAGAAATGCAGACGCCCTGAGCCGGAGGGAAATCCATGTGGAACAGCTGATGGCAGAGTGCGACGAGAGCCAGGTCGCTTCTACACCGATCCCAGCGGGAATTACAGACGCCATCGCGGACCTTACCCCAGACTTTATCTTACAGGAAGTTCACGTAAGAGAAAAGCAAGATCCAGCACCATCCACGCTGCCAGCTGCTGATCTTTCCAAACTACAGGAACACGACCCTGTCATAAACAGAATCCGCCAGCTGTTCAGGACCGGTCACAAACCGACACGCCGACAAGCACACAAAGAAACTCCCCAAGTGAGGAAGATCCTCCGCCACTGGCACCAACTCAAAGACAGAAACGGCACCCTCTGTCGGGCCGTGCACGAAGACGGTAAGGACACGCTCCAGGTACTCCTACCTTCATCACTGAAGCCAGAGATCCTGAAAGCTGTCCATGATGACGCCGGACACCCATCAGCTGAGAAGTCCTGCAAGCTTGCACAGGGCAGATGTTTTTGGCCGGGGATGATGGCCGATATCACAAGGTACGCCGGCGAATGTCAGAGATGTTTCTTTGCGAAAGAAGGCAGGAAAGTCCATACTACCATGGGAACCTTGACAGCAACACATCCCTTAGAAGTTCTAGCAATGGACTTTACACTGCTTGAGAAATCATCCAGCGGGATAGAAAACGTGCTCGTCCTGACAGATGTATTCACAAAATTTACTCAAGCAGTCCCTACGAAAGACCAAACTGCTCAGACTGTGGCAAAGGCTCTCGTCAATCACTTTTTTCTCAGATACGGGATACCAAGGCGTCTGCACAGCGATCAAGGGAGAAACTTCGAGGGTCAGGTCATCGCAGAGCTCTGCAAGTTGTACGGTATACAGAAGAGCCGCACTACACCATTCCACCCAAGCGGAAACGGCCAGTGCGAACGTTTTAATAGGACAATGCATGACCGTCTGCGCACACTTCCAGAGAAAGCAAAGAGAAGATGGCCAGA
This sequence comes from Batillaria attramentaria, assembly GCA_018292915.2. Classification (NCBI taxonomy): domain Eukaryota; kingdom Metazoa; phylum Mollusca; class Gastropoda; family Batillariidae; genus Batillaria; species Batillaria attramentaria. Next base: position 641,306 of record JACVVK020000125.1, on the reverse strand, counting down.
TCACCTGCCCGAACTCGTCTACTTTTACAATGCAACAGTGCATTCCACAACTGGTTATACGCCATTCTTCCTCTTCTTTGGGCGTGACCCGTATCTGCCCATAGACAGCCTGCTTGGATTTACGCAAAGCACAGCAACAGCGGGTCACGTCGCAGCAGTGGACGACTGGGTGTCGGAACACCAGAAACGCATCAGCCTGGCATACAAACAAGCACAGGGAATGACAGACAAAGAAGTGTCACGACGACAGGCAGCCGCAGCAGCGAAAACAAATGACGATGGTATACCTGCAGGAGCAACCGTCTATGCCAAGAATCGTCAAGTGAGAGGCAGAAACAAGATCCAGGACACCTGGAACTCTGAGCCCTATCAAGTTGTTTGCCGCCCCGACCCACAGGGAAACACCTACATGGTGCAGAGTACTGGAAGCAGTGGCGGAATCAGGACACTGCATCGTACCGAATTGCGAGTCCCAAGGACGGCAGAAACAATTGACCCAGCACCCCGACGTTCCGAGCCTGCATCATCTGATACTAGTGATAGCGATACGACTGACACAGAGGACGGCGGTCAAGAGTCTTCATCTTCACGAGATGAAACACAAGACAGGCGCAACCCCTCCAGTCCTTCTTCCGCTGACTCTGGTGACAGCCGGGTACCTGTTTCTGCAGATGTTGCCGACCGCAGCCATACTCAAGTAGGGGAGCATAGCGGCCCTCGGAGATCAAGGCGTTCTACAAAGGGACAGCACCGGAACCCTCATCATCTTCCAGTGTCAGCTGTACACCCAAAGACGGGTCTGTTCGAACAGTTGCTGGCAATACAAACTCTTCTGGTGCAGACATTCCGGGACCAGAGGTTAACCATATAGGCAAGGACGTTGTCGAGGACGCCAACTTCAAGTAGGGGAGTATGTAACAGGGGACAATAGCTCACAGGGAACAGGGCAAATGCAGGCACACATACATCCACTTACACATACATGTACATTCACTGAACTTCACTCACACAGACACGCTTACACACAGGCACATAGCACTCACTCACTGGGCGGCTCGGGGGAAGTACTGACAAGTGTGGAGGCCTGCTGTCCCAAGTTTGCTGGAGGCCTGCTGTCCCAAGTTTGCGTAGCTGACGGGGGGTAACTTCCTATTAAACATCGATCACATAACGACGCCGTGTCGCTTCCTCCGTTACAAAACACTTTGCTCACATTGTTAAACAGTAAGTCGTTGTCACACGTGTGAAATCTATGTCATGTCATCATGAGCTATTCACAAATTGAGTTACGCCAAACTTCTGCAACAATGGCAAAATGTAAAATAATGACAATCACTGTCTCATTGCCCAAATATTGTGGATCATGTACACTTATTTTTGACTGGTGAGAATTTCATCTAGAAAGGTAACCACCAGAGGAAAAAATGGTGATTGATTTATGTGCCTGATTTATTTATTTGTTGATCATTCCACTTTGTTACCATCAGGCAAACACTGTGCTTACATTCTGTGCAGTCTGAAACAGTAAGTTCTCATCACCACGGAATTTTAGCATAAGTTATTTTTGGACGTCATAGCTGAGGATAAATGCAAAATTTAGCTATGCCAAATTTCTGCAACAGTGGCGGAATGTAATACATGTATAATGACAGTCACTGTCTCATTGACCAAATATTTTGGGTCGTGTACATATGCGTATATATATTTACATATAGTCCAGTGGTGAGAAGAATTTAGTTGCCAAGTTAACAGGCAGAGGAAAAAATTGTGATCGATCTTGGCCCCTGTTTTTATGTATTTGATCATTCCAGTTTGTTATCCTCACCTAACACTTCTACCTTAAGATTTGTATAAATTTGCCATTTGAAAATAGCTGATGGAGTATTTGTGATGGTTTGGGTTTTGTTGATATGTTCTCTATTTTCATGAGCTTGTTTACGGCTTGCATTTTGTCTTCATTCTGAGCTGCAAATCAAAAACAAAAAAGCAACAAAACACACTGCCACACACAAAAGAAACAATTTTTTTAATGTAGGTAAAACGGCATGTCACATACTGTGCCAATATATTTCAGTTCCTTTTTCATGTTTTTGTACCATCTGCTTTTGAGAGTTGGAGTGGAGAAATCTTGGTAGTGTTGGCATGATAGGGAGGATCCTAAACGTGTTCGCCGCTCATTATAGATTGCAATGATTTTAGTCAAGAATGTTACTGCCGAAACAAGTAGTTCCACGTTAAGTTACATGGCATTTGCAGTGAAAAGAGTTACGCATGCTGTAGGTTCCTCAGTATAATAGTGAGTATACGCTATACAGCTTTCAACTTGATATGTTGCATGGAGCAGTTTCTTTCCTCAGAGAATGCATTTGTAGCTCTAGACGCAAGTGTGAACAATGTTTTGTGCTACATATCTGATGACATCCGTGCACTTTACATGTATATTAAAGCCAGATCCTTTTGGAAGGTAGGAGATCCAATTAATATGCATGTCCATATAACTGTATCTGATCAAAAAGCAAAGCAACTGCTTGCTTGGCACTGTACACCATATCATTGTTTAATTTTCTCCACCTTTTGAGCTAACTGCAGTGCTGTGCTTGTCAAGTGCAACATGCTTTTTTTGTTGTTGTTGATTTTTGTTTTTTGTTTAGAGATCATAGCAGTGGTTTTGGGTTTTTCATTTAAACTGGTGTTCGTCAGGGTCTCTCGGATTTTGTCAGTTTGTGTGAGGTGGAGGAGAGGCAAAGAGTGTTGTAGACTATCAGGTGAAAGGCGGAAAAAAACTTCTGGTTTAGCCCCTTTGTTTTAGACCTCCCCCCTGCCAGTACATCATGGTAGCGATGTTCTCGTGATCGTGTTATCCGTTACCCAGTGCACTTACAACAAAAAAAGGAGTAATTTTTATCATTCCCAGTTGAATACTTGTCAGATCGTAGATGTGATCCTTGCTGTTTAATGTCAAAGGCCTGACCCCCTTGCCACAATTCCTGTTCTATTTTTACACTGAAGTTCTGGTTGGTCGCACGGTCATTGAAGTTAGCAATAAATATTTTAAATACATTTGTTAATATAAATGTTTTACAGTTGTTCAAACTGACCTTTTTAGTCAGTCCATTTCCAACACGTCTGCTTCCCCCATATGCCATGCAACACATTTATCAAAGGGAGTGTCCGTACTTTTTTGTATGGTACAGTGTGGTGACTTCTCAACAAAGATGTATGTTAGACTGGTTTGATACATTCCGTATCATCATTTTGAGTTAAACTATGCCGCTACATTTCTTACAATGACAACGCAAAATCCTATCACGCAGTGACGCAGTTTTGCAATAAAATTTTGAAGACTTTGTGTGCATATTTGTTTGTTGTTTGGTCGTGTGTACTGTTGTTCTTAGTTTGCTGTGTGTGTGTTGGTTTTTATTATTCCTGCATGACGTGGCGATGTTGGCGGCGATTGTGGTGGGGGTGATGTGTGTGTGTGTGTGTATAAGGTGGTGGTGATTGTGGTGGGGTGGTTTGTGTGTGTATGAGGTGGCGGTGATTGTGGTGGTGTGTGTGTGTGTGTGTGTGTAACCATTCGTGTGCTATCTACACACCAAACATTCTCAATATCGTCCTTCCATTCACACAACAGGCCAAACATATCTTTTTCCTTCAGTATGGTATGTGTGGTATGATAGACTTCTCCTCCTTGCACACATCCATCTCTACTGAAATGCTCATGGCGCCGCAGGGCTGGAGGATGAAGCAGTGAAAGCTTCCTGCTGCTAAACGCTACTTTATGTGCAAACCTCAACTCCGCTATTCACTCTGGTGCGTGCGACAGTTTTGTGTTTACCACGCCACCGGCCACAGCCACAGTACCGGCAGAATGCTTCACTGTTTTGGCTGCATTCTTACGTTAAAGTCTTTATCTGCTCACAAAGTGACCTGTGACACAACAAAAACATGAATTGTACACACTTTTTACTTGTAATTTGTTTATGGAAATCGTCAAAGACCTCCCCTCTGCTGGAAGGCTTGGCCCGTCCCGTAGTTGTATGGAGGTGGAGGGGGGTAGTTTTGTGGTGACATCTGGTAGCCAGGCTGAAGGGGTGGAGGGACTGTGGTCATTGCATACGGAGGTGGGGCAGAGTAGTAACTCCCTTGACCTGAAAGAGAAACCAGGACGGACTTTTTAAAAAAAATCATGTGTGTGTGTGTGTGTGTGTGTGTGTGTGTGTGTGTGTGTGTGTGTGTGTGTGTGTGATGCTGAGAGAGATGTATTTAAACTTAAATGCGGGTTTTTGGCGGCATTTGTGTAGAATTCACCTGTCTACACTTATCACCATCTTCTGATCCCTTTCACTTTTTTTTTACTTCTTAAATTTATTTATTTACTTATTTCTATTTATTTATTTACTTATTTTATTTTTTAATTTATGTATTTTTATTTTTATTTTTTTATTTTTTTATTTATTTTTTTTTTTTATTTTTTTTTTTTTTGGGGGGGGGGGGGGGGTGAGGGGGTGTCACAAGAAAACATCAACAGAGGTCATGTTGCTATTGATCTTAGCTAACCCATCGGGTGACCTCCATCATCATCTTACACGCAGACATGGCCTTCAGTACAGTTTTACACACACACACACACACACACACACACACACACACACACACACACACACACACACGCACATGCACACACACGTTAGGGGAGACCGAAGCCTGCAAGGTAGAGAATCATTTCCGGATTTAAACTGTACAATCATGTATAGCTTGCCCACGTCTGTGCTGTCCAAACAACAACAAAACAAAACAAAGGCAATGTCTCTGCCGACGGGAATACAAGACAAATGTTCAGCCCATAAAAATAAAAAAATATATTTGCAGTCGATTCTATAATTCCGAAACTTAAATTGCTCAGCTGGCCCTTCGCACAATGTAATTGTAATGCGTTCATGTCCAGTGTGTGAGAGAGTGCGTGTGATTCACGTGAGCGTACGTGTTGGGTTCAGCTCGCAGCGCTTTGAGCCACATACTTGGGATAAAGCGCCTATATTAATGCGCTTATTATTCTTACAATGGAGACAGTCGGTAGGTAGGTAGGCCAAGCGCTTAACGTCCCCTCCGCCAGAAGGATCGGAGACGGCCCTTACGGGCAGGTTATGGGCAGAAGGGACAGCTAAACTAAGGGAACAGGCGAACAGTCCACCGGAACACGATTCAGTTCAGTTCGTCTGGGGAGCCTCCGATTTGATGTATCCTTGACTGTGACGGAGCTGTCACGCAAACAGATCCAGTTGTACAGTCACAGAAAACCGTTCCTTGGTGCAATGAGACTACTCTCACTGACGTCATAGTCGGTGGGGGGTGGGGATGGGTGTGTGGGAGTTGAACGTCCATTTTCACCACATAACTCACAGTCTGTAGCCTTGGCGAGACACAAAATGAACCGTGACTGAAGTAAAACAAATAAAAGCGACATAACTTCAACAAGCACTGTCAAGGTAACTCTGCTGACATACTGACATACACGGCGCGGGGAAACCGGTGGGGGAGAAAAGGGCCAGAAAACAATAGTAGAAACATCACAACACCCATCCTTTGGTGACAGAAGACCATGGACTGTGTGTGAAAAAAAGTGGTGGAGAAAAGAACAGAAAAAAATAGTAAAAAGAATCGTGAATCACGTGCAGAACTCACTCACCCAGCGCACCTGTGACGTACAAGAACATACCAATACCAGAAAGGGGTGTATTTCTCAGCTTCAATGTTACATCTATCCTGATCAGTCTAAACTCAATGAAACCCTGCCAGGTTATAAATCACTTTTTAACGGCGTAAAATCACAGGGTTAAGTTTCATGCAGATTTTCACTCGTATTCGACTCCTAAGCTCTTCTCAAGCATTCTAGCTCAAATTTGACATCCGATCTTCTGAGAAGCCGCGAACGGGTGAAGATGAAGGTCGGCGGAGCTTGTGTGAAGTTTGGAGACCTCAAAGGGGATATCGGTAACAACTGATAAGCGGTGAGTGTGCTTTGAACTTGAAAATCTGAGTTGGATCCATTTTTGCTTGAAAATGTTCAAATTTGAGCTAGAATGCTTGAGAAGAGCTTAGGAGTCGATTACGAGTGAAAATCTGAAAATTAACCGTGTGATTTTACGCCGTTAAAAAGTGATTTAACCACAACACACATCCTTTGGTGACACAAGACCATGGACTGTATGTGTGTGTATGTGACTGAATCAGCCTAGACCACAGACCGCCCCATCCTATGGTAAAAGGGGCCTAAGGGGTTATGCAAATGTCGTTAGAGTTTTGCACCCCACCCTCACTGATTGAAAGTACATTAAGGAGGATAACTCTTGACAAAAAAAAAACAAAAAAAAATTGTACCCCCCCCCCCCCCCGACCGACTGGAAGCACTAATGTGCTGATAGTGTACTGATGTGTTTTGGCAAACACTGGCCTCTGCCATGGCCGTGTACGTGCAATAAGCAGACGACAGTTTCTCAAAGTCCCGCGTGAAAATACAGCCAGCGAGCAGTACAACTGAGTACGACACACTGGCTGGCGACAACACAGTGCGTGAATCACGTGCAGAACTCACTCACCCAGCGCACCTGTGACGTACAAGAACATACCAATACCAGAAAGGGGTGTATTTCTCAGCTTCAATGTTACATCTATCCTGATCAGTCTAAACTCAATGAAACCCTGCCAGGTTATAATTACCTCGATTAATAGTTGAAATCTTTCATTGTTTTGGACTGTTCCGTGCTGCTGACTCAGTTTCAAAACTATATAATTTTCCATTAATTTTGAACAACCCTCCCACCCCTGCGCCTGGCTTTGGAGCGGTCCCCGAACCGGAGTATAATACTTACCTTGGAAAAGAGCTCATCGTGCTGGGGACTGTTAGCGGGTAGGTTGTATTCAGTCTGTGTCGATTTGATTTTAAAATTTGAAATAGCAGCAACCCTAATTGCGATTCATAGACTAGTGCATGATGTCTGGACAGGGACCGGGTTGTATCGGGTGTTTACGTGTATTTAGTTTGTCCGATGATTGAATACGAATATTTTGATCTGGCACTCAGCGCACCACCGCCGGGCCATGTCACTGAGTCTGGCCGCCATTGCCGGAGGCAAAACTGAGAAGGGGGGGGGGGGGGTTATGGTGCCTAAGACATACAGCACATTTTTTCCCAGTCATTTAGCAGGAGCATACCACCAGCAGTCCTCATCAGGTGGCTGGCAAGCATTACTGCTTTTGAAATAAGTACAGCTGAAATTGAAATGGTTGAAGCATCACTGATATTATTAGGTGTGCAATGCGCATGGGTTTCTCATGGCGTACTTCTGCGTTTTAGACTTGAACATTTGATCAGATAACCATTATCATATGGTGGGTTACATCAGTTTAGTTATAGCTTAAGGTAGTGATAGTTTGGTAATAGTTAGGGGGGGCAGCCTCATCAGTCAGGTTAGGTAAGTTAGGGTGAAATGTATTTGTTCTACCATCACTGAAGTTGCTTTTCTTTTGTAAGGTTGATTTCAGCAGACTAAGGGCCAGAGGGATCCTGGAGATGATCCACGCGACTGGATGACACCTGGAGATGGATGTGACGACACCTGGAGATGGGCAACTTCGCTGGATGAGAGATGGACCATGCTGATGGACATCACCTGGTAAGCCAAAGTCAAATGGGCTGTACATAAACAGATTTTAGTTTTATCAAGATGCACATCCCCCCCCCCACACACACACACACAAAAAAAAAATCAAATGGGCTGTGCAGCAGATTCTGTTTGTCATAGTCCCCACCCTACCCCTCTTGTGGGCTGTTGTTAGTAAGCCAAAGTCTGTTTTGGATGCAGGTGTCTGAGCGGGACCACGCCATTAGGCCGCGTCCACATGAAAAGCGGTTGAGCCGCGCTGTAGCTGCGCTGCGGAAATAGTAACAGGGTTATTGTTTGGAGTGGCCACACGAGTCGCTACCACCGTGCGGTTACTGCGAGCTCACTGATAGCGTTGAGCGGTGGTAATGTCCCAAACAATTATCACCGCTCAAAGCTCGTGCGGCAGTGGGCGGCCATGCAATGTGTGTGTGTGTGTGTGTGTGTGTGTGTGTGTTTTAAACGTCGTTTGTGTCTTTCTTTCGCAACGTGAGTGCTTGCAGAAGCAGCTGCTTTTGAAAATGTCACACGCCGAGCAAACCTTGGAATTTATCGGTTTTGTTCAAGACAGGCCTCCTCTTTGGCAAAAGCAGCACAAAGATTTCATGAACCGGGATGTGCGGCAAAAGTTGTTTGACGAAATTGCAGAGAAAACTGGACTGACAGGTGAGTCAAACACTTCCACAGTTAATTTGACATGCATGACCCAAATGGGATGGTGTATTTGGGTATATTGCTTGTGTGTGCGGCAATATGATAATGTGTTTCTATGATTTTCCCCTTGTGAATTTAATTTATTTTTCTTTCTTTCTATTTCTCCCATTCCACTAAGTCCACCCCACCCCCTCTTTTTCTCTCCCCCCCCCCCCTCTCTCTCATTGAATGGACGTATACATATACTGTACGTGTTTTTTATTGTTTGTTTTTTTAATTCTGCCCGCACTCAAACACACACAAAACCCTCATGGTTTCTTAATCACTGTGTAAAACAAAAATGTCTTTTCTCAACAGTGTTCTGCATCACTTGCAGATGCATTAAATGTAGTTTTCTTGCCAGGTCACAGCACCAGCACCGACAAAGTACTGGACAAGCTGTTCTCTCACCCATGCTGCATGTTGTCCTGGACGTCCTGGGTGGGCTACCACGTGCCTTTCCCGAGCACGAACATGAGAGTCATCCCAAATGGGAATGTCTTTTTCCCTGCTAGCACCCTCATGATTGATGACAGCATTGTGCAAGGCGACAGCAGCTAACACAATTTTTTCAGCGGTGGTCACTTTCACACAGATTGTTGTTTTCAGCACTCGCCATTTTCCTGCCAGAACCCCAAAAGCACACTCGATACAACATCTTGCTCTAGAGTGACGATAATTGAAGATTTTCCTGTCATGTGTTAAGTTTGTGTTGATCCGTGTCATGAGATATGGTCTGGGAGGATAGGCGGAATCGCCCACCAAGAAAAGGGGGAGGCTGACGTCTGAGTCTGGTAAAGGTACTTCTTCCGGCAGGTTCACGGTATTCCCTTCAAGAGTTTTTTTAATCGCCGATCTTCCAAAGATTCCACCATCGCTTTCTTTTCCGTAAGCTTCAACTTCAACACAAAGAAATCTTAACTGAGGGTCTGCAATGCCTTGGAGAACAATAGAGAAAAAAAGTCTTGTAATTGTAGTAATTTGAGCCTGACTTTGCCGGAGCTTGTATGCGCACATGTTTGCCGTCAATAGCACCGATGGCATTAGGAAAATTGCAGACGTTGTAGTACATATCAGCCACCTCAAGAAACGATTCTGTTGTAGGTCCCTTGACATATACTGGACTCAGCGTCGTCAAGAGGGCGTCGACGGTTTCATCCACAATTTGTGCCACCGTGCTCCTTCCCATTCGAAGGGAATGTGCCAATGACCGAAATGACATTCCAGCTGAGAGATACCTGTAAAAGAAAAATAAGATGATTTTGTGCACATAGCATGTTTAGCAATTGGTACCATTTCAATCACAATAGCCGTGTTTAAGTAATCTACCTATTGTTTTATGGTTGTATGTTCCAGTGGACATGTGCAAAAAGAAACTGAAGAACCTGAAGGACAAGATGAGGGAGGTTACCAACAAGCTCCCTAAAACCAAGAGTGGCCAACCAGCATTCGAGAAGGGTGCAAATGTGGTTCGTTGGCCGTTTTACGAACCGATGTTATTCATGAAGGATCAGTTTTTGGGCAGAGAAATGCAGGGCTCTTTCCACACCTCGACACAAGATGAAAGCCTACAAGAGGACTCCGTGTTGCCAACACCTGTGGACAGCGATGACGACACGAGCGCTGAGTCACCATTCCCTTCAGCTGAAAAACCCAAACTAACGCAGCCAAAGCCAGGTCGAATGACGAAGAAAGCTAGCTTGGAAGAGCAATTTCTATCCGTAGAAAGAGAGAAACTCGCCAATTTGAAGAAGGTTGTGGCTGCAGAAGAGTGCAAGGAACCAGCGGATGAGTGGGGACCATTCTGCAGTTCCCTGGCATGCGACTTGCGGAAACTGAAAGATCCTTATCTTGTGATGCAAGTCAGAGGTGACATCAACAGGATAGTGAACGATGCTGTGCTGAAGCAACTTCAGCGGAATGCTCCACGACCTGCCACCAGTCCCCACCGTATGCCATTTAGACAAGATCAGTTCGTGGGCACTTACAATGCATCTTCCCAAGAGATTACTCAGCAAGAGGACGAAGTTACTTACCAGCTGTTGGATTGACTCATTTTCCTACTGGCTATTGTCCATGACATTAATAAATTTATTGACATTGGATTGATGTGTTAATTACAATTTCAAACAGTTACAAAGATAACTCTCGTTTCGAATTAGAACAGGAAATAAAAAACGATTTTCAATGTTTCTTCTTAACTCTGTGTGTGTGTGTCGGGGGGGGGGGACACTTTGTACATGTCGAGTATGTAAATGTATACATATTTTGTGTTGCGATATAGCGCAATAGTGCAAGAGAAGAAAAAGAATGAAGTGGAGGAGAACGAACACACTAAATGACACTGACTTTGTCTGATTTATAAAATCAATATATTTGGAAAGACACACAATAAATATGACTTGCACAATACTTACCGCAGTGTCAACACGAAACATTCCTCTGCTGATCGATATTGACCGCCTGAAGCCAATGTCTTGTTTGGTAAGGTGAGGTTGAACCAGGTCCAGCAGTGTTGAAAAAGTGCTTGGTAGCATTCTGAAGTAGTCAAAAAACCTTTCAGCATCTTGCTTGAGGTCGGGAACCAAATGGTGATATTCTCCATACACACTCCGTTGCGTGTTAATGGGATGGACCCAATAATCTCTGTCAAACAGAATTCCTCGCCGTATATATGGCGATGGTTCTGACAAGTCTGAAAGTAGGAGATACTTCCTCTCTGCCATTTTGATTTCTGTCTCGTACAGCTATGAACAGATATCACAACAAACCGTGCACAGCTAGCGGCAGGCTAGCATACAACTAGCTACGGCAGCTATTCATGTGGCCACGCAAGCTTTAACCAGCAGCGCAGCTGGCAACTCGCTAGCTAGCCGCTAGCTATCGCCGCTTTTGGTGTGGCCACCCACCGCTCAACAGCCGCTCGCTTACCGCTAACTCACAGCGCGGCTACAGCGCAGCTTGTCATCTGGACGAACCCTTAGAGTACCCCTGGAGGTGGGCTACACTGCTGGGGTACCGTTGGAGATGGGCTACGCTGCTGGATTGCACCTGGTGTTGCTGGGCGGGGTAAGTTTGATATTTGATGTCACTGTTTCTTGTGCACTTTTATCGGATTTGTATTGTTACTTCAGGTTAGCCTGTGACATAAGACCATAGGTTTAAGATGTAAGACTGCAGGTTTAATGCACATTGAATATGTGTTATTTTTACTTTGTGTTATTTTCGTATGTATACTCTGTCCACATCAGTACAATGCCATGTTTTGTTTGATGTACTACAGATCAGCCACTCTATTCTGTTCTTTCTTGTATCCTATTCTGTTCTTTCTTCTATTCTATTCCTTCTTGTATTCTCTTCTCTGTTTTATTCTATTCTGTTCTCTCTTCTACCTTTGCATTTTTTCTAATGATTGTTCCCTTCCCCTCCCCAGTAGGGCCCCTGATATCATGTCTTATAAATACTCAGATGTGGTGTCAGTGGGCAGTGCAGCACCAATGTTAAATGTCTCAGATACTGCAAAAATATTGTTTTGAAGAAAAGTTTTTCATTCTCATTGTAAAAATAACAGTTGGTCTTTCGGTAAACAAAATTCATATGTTCGCATTATTTTTGTCTTTATCAAATCAAGTTTTGGCTTTTCATGATTCTTAATTGTTTTCAAATTTCCACATGTATAGGCCATTACATTTTGGGGGAGTTAGGCAAAAAGTGAGACTCGTTTTGTTCTGTGATGGCCTTTCACTGTTCTTTGGTGCTGCACTCATCTGTTAGTGAGGGAAAATTCTGCATTCATTTTTTTTTTACCCTGAAAATTGAAAAGAAAATTACTCAAAGATGAAAACAGAAAATGTAATGACCCGCATGTCAAATGATACTTTAGCTTTGCTAAACATACATATCATTTTCCTTTTCATGTATCCCTTTGGTTTTTATAATTGTAGCTCTTTTGCCTTTGTGCAAATCTTCAAAATCATTGAAACTTTTTATAGGAATAGTACAGATAAGCCATTCCATTAAAATTATGCTGCTGTTGTTGTTTTGGGGTTGTTGTTTTTTTTTGTTTTGTTTTTTTTTTGGGGGGGGCTTTTTTTTTTTTGGAAGGGGGGGGGGGAGGGCAGCAAATGGACAGGTTTATTGTTTTGCAGAATTTTCCCTCACAACAGGTGTGCAACTAATGTTTCAGTGTGTGCACAGTTTCTTCTGATACTTGCCTTGAACCGATTTTTTTTTGGTCTGAAAATGCATACACAGAGATGTAAAACAGAGATCAGAGACAAAGCACCTGGTAATGCAATTGATTGCTTGAAGAAAAAAATGCAGTTCTGAAAATGATTTTAGAAGAAAAACTTTAGTATTCGGCTGCATATTTAATTTTTTTTCTTTAATGCCTATTTTTGAAAGGTCTGAGTACTTTTGCATTGAAAGTTTGCCATTCTCACAAGGGGACAATTCATGTTTTTGGTTTTGACAGTCAAGTTTACAATTACACGTGGCAGACTCCTACTGGTGCTTCACCATTTTTATTTTTTTATTTTTTTTTGCAGAAACATCTTAACAAAAAAAAAATGAAAATTAAAAAAAAAAACTTAATCAGCTTTTAATTATTCTTGTTATTGAAAAGGTGGAGTGGTTTTGAAACTCAAGAAGTGACTAGATTACAGTTGCAGCATCAAACTTTAACTTAAAGCAGCTCCAGGAGCCTGTTTCTGATCTTTCTCTGTCTCTGGACAGTACTGCTTTTCTCCTTTTTCATTTTGATAAACGCGATTTATGTGATATCAAAATTCAACAAAATCAAGAAGTTTGTGTAAAAACAAATTCTTTTTTCCTAACAGAGTCAGAAAAAGTTTGCAGTAAAACATGTTGTTGTTCAAAATTCATTTTATGAAATTAAATTTGTGTGGTCACCTTCAGTATTACATACATATATATCAGTAGTTTGCTGTATACTTGATAAACTTTACGGTATGGTTAAACGGTTTTTGTGTGTGTTTTTTTGTGTTGTTGTTTTTTTTTTTTTTTTTTTTTTGGGGGGGGGGGGGGGGTGAGGGGGGGGGATACCTCCTTCCGTCAGCTCATTTAGTATTTCACATATGTATCCTTCATCAACAGGTTTAGTACATGTACTAGGACCCTAGGGTCCATGTTATACTGAAGGCGACCTGTATATCAGAATGAACTGTGCACTTTTCTGGTTATTAGGTTTAAAGATGCAGCTTTTTGTTTGAATGTTTCCAATTATTACATGTTGTTTGTTCGCTTAAGAGGGGGGGTAGGGGCGTGGGCTAGCCCCCAGTGGGGCAGCACACTCCCGCACTCCAGGGTGTGCCAGGGTGCGCCATCTCATGGTAGCTCCCAGCACTCCACCTCGCTGCCCAAGGGCAGGCTGTGCACTGGTCAGTCTCCCTGTCCGACCCCCGGCAGACCCCCCGGGATCCTCTGCCCCCCAGCACCACACCTGGGCGGTTCTGGTAGGTCCATTCTTCCTCTTGTCTCGTAACCGTGGAAGCATGTCCCATTAGTGGAAGGTTTCAGTACTGTGGTTGTGCTGTCTGGCTTGGCGGTGACAGATTCCCTTTTCTCCCGGAAAGGGGCTTTTGGGCCGCACTCCTTTTCAGGTTCTAGTATTTCTTTCTGAAGGTATGTGTGTGCTACATTTGCAGTCTAGTTGTGTATCAGACAGCCAGATTTTGCTTGAGAGGTGATTGTATCACCAGCATCATTACTTTTACACTGGGAAAACTGGGAGACTTTCGGGGGCTGGCCAAGTCAGCCCCCAAAAGTAAAGGGGACACATTGTGATTTTTAAACTTTTAAAACGTTTTTGTTTTGAACTTTATTTTTAGACATGTAGTCACCAGTCGAAGGTTCTCTATCATGGACATAAGTTAGTTAACTTTGTCCAACATGTCACACCACACATCTCCCTGTTGCTGTTCACTGTGGTAGGAGGTTTTGCTACTGGAAGGTAACCCATGAAACTACTTCCGTTGAGGTTCTTCAGGCGATTCTTGTTTTATTCTACAGAAAATTCCTGTTTCAGCCTACTTATAGGCAATTCCTGTTTTAAGCCTACTTGTAGGCAGTTCCTGTTTCAGTCTACATGAGCAAGATGGCCGTTGTTGCCGCATGATTTTTCATTTGTCTGGAGTCACTATATTTGAAGGTTGTCACTTGTTTGCCAGCTACTAAATACAGCAAAATCTGACACATAAACAAATTCCCCCCTCAGTGGGTCTCTGCTCCACCTGAGGTTTTTAATGGTGTCTCTGCCCCCACTCGCTCTCTCTCTCTCTCTCTCTCTCTCAAAAAAGAGAGGGAAAATGAGAAAAGAAAAAAAAACAACAACAAAAAACGGTTTAACCTTCCCACCTTAAATTGAACCCATCCTGGTTTGCCCATTATCATTGTGCATACTGGCTTCAGCGACCTCCGTGGGTTCCACTCATGACCGGCGAGGAATACTACTAGAGGATTATCGCATGGAGTTAGGTGCAAAAAAAAAAGGGGGGGGGGGGGCATTACAGAAATTGCCCTGACTTCAGCAATCTTCGTGGATTCCACTCATGACCGGGGAGGAATACTACTGGAGGACCATTGCATGAAGTTCAGGTGCAAAAAAAGAAAGAAAGAAAGAAAGAAAAAAGATGGGCATTACAGAAATTGTTCTGACTTCAGCAACCTTCGTGGATTCCACTCATGACCGGGGAGGAATACTACTGGAGGACCATTGCATGAAGTTCAGGTGCAAAAAAAGAAAGAAAGAAAGAAAAAAGATGGGCATTACAGAAATTGTTCTGACTTCAGCAACCTTCGTGGATTCCACTCATGACCGGGGAGGAATACTACTGGAGGACCATTGTGTGAAGTTCAGGTGCAAAAAAAGAAAGAAAAAAAGAAAAAGAAAGATGGGCATTACAGAAATTGTTCTGACCAGCAACCTTCGTGGATTCCACTCATGACCGGGGAGGAATACTACTGGAGGACCATTGCATGAAGTTCAGGCGCAAAAAAGAAGGAAAAAAAGATAGGCATTACAGAAATTGCCCTGACTTCAGCAACCTTCGTGGATTCCACTCATGACCGGGGAGGAATACTACTGGAGGACCATTGCATGAAGTTCAGGCGCAAAAAAAGAAGGAAAAAAAGATAGGCATTACAGAAATTGCCCAGACTTCAGCAACCTTTGTGGATTCCACTCATGACCGGGGAGGAATACTACTGGAGGACCATTGCATGAAGTTCAGGTGCAAATAAAGAAAGAAAGAAAAAAAGATGGGCATTACAGAAATTGTTCTGACTTCAGCAATCTTCGTGGATTCCACTCATGACCGGGAAGGAATACTACTGGAGGACCATTGCATGAAGTTCAGGTGCAAAAAAAGAAAGAAAGAAAGATGGGCATTACAGAAATTGCCCAGACTTCAGCAACCTTTGTGGATTCCACTCATGACCGGGGAATACTACTGGAGGACCATTGTGTGAAGTTCAGGGGGGGAAAAAAGAAAGAAAAAAAAGTTTGACAAACATCAAGAGTTGGCTGAAAATTTGAAAAATTTTGGGGGGAAACGAACACATATTTTCATTGTGAATTACTTCATGGTAGCCGTTATATAGTCTTTGTTGCTTGCACGGCTTAAAGTCATGAATACTCACTTGTGTTGTTAGTGAAACTCCTGGAGAAATTTTCAAATTCAATAAAGTGACCTTGAGCATTGTGCTGCCAGACTGGGGAATGCAGAACTGAAATGTTTGACTTCACCACCAAGTTTTTTTTCAGTGACTTGTGCCATAAATTAGCCTTTGTTGCTTTCGGCATCAAGTCACAAGTCGCTCAGTGACTTGTGCTGTGTGATGGCTGGTGGTTGTTATACAGCGTGGCATGATTTATGGGTGTTCTTTCACAGAACTTCTTGAAGGCCTGTTGAATCTCTGTATTGCTTGCTTCATTCCCACAATTTGTTCACTACACTTTGCTTGTGTAGCTTTGAACCCTCAATTCCCCCCCCCCTCTCTCTCTCTCTCTCTCTCTCTCTCTCTCTTGTTGACTACACCAATGAAATACAAGTGGTTCAGAGTTTTTAGGTTCCACATGTGCATGCAATTATTCTTTAGTGCTTATATTTTTCCTGAAAGTATCTTGAGCCTAGCTCACTGGGGAAACCATGCTATGGAAGACCTAATCATTATTATCATTATATAAATTACAAAGACAGCTTCTTTTATAGGAGTGAGTTCACACATGACCGGTTAAGAGAAACCTCTTTTTTTTTATAGACAGGTGTCCCCCTCATCAAGTGGGTGTGAGGGCGGGCTCCCAAAGCCTACAAAAGATTCCCAGGAACGTTAAGTGCAGTTAAAGTGTATGATGCTTGTCTTAAAATCACTGTCTCCTGCACAATCTGGTGTATGCTCATGAAGTCAGTGCTGTAGATTTACTGCACATGCACTCAGCAAGGCTGTCTCATATACTGTTACGGGTTGATGATACGAGACAGATAAGGCTTCCTATCCGGCGGGGATGGTTACCTCTCTCATTCATCAACCCTTGACAGTATGTGGTACAGCTTTCATGCTGAGTGGAATGTGCAAACTACAGCAATGGCTTTGTGAGTTGTCTGGTACTACAATTAGGCTGCCAAGCACACACATACTGGATGAAAGGAATGCTGGAACCCTGGAAAGGGGTGCACCACCCAAAAGTCCCCTTTCTGGGGGATGAGGGACTCTGTCGCCGTCAAGTCAGTGCGGCACAACTGCAGTGCTGATTCCCTCCACTGGTGGGGCATGGTTCCACTGGTTGCGAGGCAATGAGGAAGGTGAGCCTCCAGGATCGACCCAGAGTGTGGATGCCGGGAAAGGCAGAGGAGCGGGAAAGGAAGGGAGAGGGGGCTGACCGGGGGCGGCGGGGAGATCTGGCCAGTGGCGGCCTCCCTCGGGCAGCGAGGTGTTGTGTTGGGAGAGACCATGGGATGGCACACCCTGGTGCATTCTGGTGTGCGCGCGTGTGCTGACCCACTGGGGGAGAGCCCACGCCCAAATCTGGTTGCGACTTCACTGCTTACCACGGCCATTCTCGAAACCCATCCCTCTACCGGGTCCGCGCTTCTCTTGGAGCGCGGACCCGGTACAGGGATGCTCGAAACCAGGAACTGGTCACCAAACCTCATTTCCGGTTCCTGTTGGGGAGGGGGGGAGGGGGTTACTGAGTTGTGCCGCTTGTCACCAGGGTGACAGCGGAGGGCCGCTAACTTGCCAGAAGGACGGGAAAACTGTGCTGGCCGGAGTGACCATGGGCGGAGTTGCCGGGGACCCTGGTGACCAACTGCCGTCCATCTTCACGCGGATCTCTGCTGTGCGTGACTGGATCGTTCAGCATATGATGAAATCCGCAGGCTACATGGTTGACGGCGTGAGGCCTCTCCCTTCTGACCACCACTAGATGGTGTTCATGATCAGTAGAAGCTAAAATAAGGAAGAGAAAGAATGAAAAGAAAGAGGCCTACAACTGTCAAGTGCGGGAGGGAAAAAAACAGGCCAAAGTTGTTTTGAACTTTTTGAATGACACCAGGGGGAGGGTGGGTGTTTGGGTGTTTAGGAGTTTAACGTCCTTTTCCACCACGTATGACACCAGGAATATACGCATGCAAGAAAATAAGATTTAAACGATTTGATAAAATAGCGTACAAAGTTTTGCTTATACACCTCAGATTTCTTATTCACTTTTAAAAAACAAACAAACAAACAAAAACTTCGGTCCATTAGGTATCCGAAAGAAGGCTTATTAAAACCTAACACTTGGCCATAGGGCGTCGGTGTTATCATGAACTTTGTATTTCGCCATTTGTTTTTTTCAAAATGTACTGACATACTGTGTTTATCTATTTGTTTGTTGTCAGTGTGTGTGTGTGTGTGTGTGTGTGTGTGTGTGTGTGTGTGTGAGAGAGAGAGAGAGAGCTATATAATCGACGTTTTTGTAGAGCCCATGTGCGCACGTTATCGAACTGAAGGGAAGCAATCATATCTGATTAGATTTATACACATAGGCGGGCTTGCCTCCCCTCCGTCGCTTTTTTGCATTCAGTGCAGCGATTTCGGTACGTGTCTTTCAGTCTTGATCAAATTTTCACCGACGCGGAGTTGCTTCGAGGGGAGCCGGGGTGGTCGAATGGTAGAGCGTTGGACTTCTAATGCTCGGGTCGTGAGTTCGATCTCGGCGGGGGCCAAATATTTGTGCTGGCTTTTTCATCGTTGCCCCGTCTTTGATATCACCCTATGTGGTGGAAAAGGACGTTAAACCCCCAAACACCCACCCACCCTCGGAGTTGCTTCGAGAAAACGAGGGATGAGGTCGTAATTGCGAATCTCAGGCCAAATAGACAAAAACCCAGTAACAATACGTAGAATATAATTTAACATTGCACCCCCTGTCACCCTCCCCTCCTCCCTCCGGCCTCACAATTCCGTGCTTTGCATTTGATACACACTTTCTTCTGCTTCTTCTCTCTCTCTCTCTCGCGCACACACACACACACACACACACACACACACAATCAGTACACGCACCCACCATGGCACCACCATTGCTCGTCATCCCCCCCCCCCCCTCCCAAGCTAAGCCCGCTCACCGTCGTGTGTCAGAGTCCCAGCATCGATCAGGAGATGGGGCGCCCGCCATCACAAACCGCGCGTATTACCAGCCTGATATAATTAACTTGATGTATTGGAAAATGCGGGCGCACCACCGGCTTATACCCACCTCGAAGGTCATCGATATTCTGTTGGGGGGGATCAAGCCTCGGGAAAGGAGGGGGCGGAGAGGGATGGAGAGTTGGAGGCGGGAAAGGAGGGGGGGGGGGCGTGAGAAGGGAAGGAGGAGAGAGGTCACTGGCACAGAAGCATTTGAGAGACTGAAAGACCATGAAATCGGCCGGCAAGGAAAAACAAAAACAACCTTCAGCTCGTACGCTGAAATTGTATGCATCCTGGAAATCTCGTCTTGGCTACGGAGTTGGTGGGGTGGGGGCGGGGGTGGAGGGGGGATATAAAGAGGGTTTGGTAGTCAGTTTCGGGGGGGAGGGGGGAGTGGAGGGGAGGGGAACACTGATCAAGCGTGAATGACAGGTTTCAGAAGGGGAAATGAAAGCGGGAGAAATGCTGAAGCGGTTTTCCCACAAAACTTGATCCTCTGTGGCGTAACACTGGAAAATTGGCCCGGTTTGGTTTATTTTTTATTTTTTTATTTTTTTTTTTTTGCTGCCACAACTCTTTTGCCGGCTCCAGTGGTGTTCCTCCCTGGTATGGGTGGAATCCACGGAGGGCTCGAAAGTTGGGGCAATTTTTATTATGCATGATGATGGAGATGAGGATGATGGTAAGATGATGCTATGGAGGTCCGTGTGGTTTGTGACTGCGGGACAGGGCCGCATTCTACGCTTCCTGTCATAAATATCCCGGCATCAACCAGGCCCGGGAACTACGGCACCTGCGGTGCCGGCCGTGTAATCATCCACATCATAGGACGTGTCATACCAAGGGAAGCACCCCCAAAGTCGCACCCGTGAAGTGGGTGAATCTCGGCTGTGTGGCAACAGCCTCCCCATTGGGCTCACAGCACACCCGCTCTGGGTACGAGCCGACCTAGGTAGGAAAAATGCCGGTTGCCTCGGCTGGGACTCGAACCCGGTGTAGCATCCGGTCCGGTCCCCCCTCTGAAGTAGTCCCCCGGGGGACCAATTCGTGGCAAAAACTGCTCTATAATGGTCCCCCCCTTAGACATCCAGCCTCGTTTTCGACTGGTCCCCCTGGGCGATTTTGGTCCCCCCTCGCATCCAAAATAGGCCCCCTCTCGAACTGGTCCCCCTCTTTTCTAACCAATGTAGAGCTATGTCAGTATTTATTTTTAACTTTATTGTTACAAAACTTTATTGTCCCCAAAAGCACAGGGCCATAGGAACATTTTTTTTCTTTTTTTTCCGATTTATGTGCTTGTTGTTATTTTTGTGTGTGTGAGATATATTTGTTTGGTTGTGTTCTTGTTTCTTTCAGTTGTTTTTTTTGCATTGGTTCTTTTTTGCTGTCCACATTTCCTGTCATTTTTTTAAAACTGGAAATAGCATTTAGAGAATAACATCAAAGACCAAGTATCTAATATTTTCTATACAACGCCATAGAAAAAATATTTCTTCAAAATTAAGTAAGTGTCCATGACATGAAAACTAGTTGCCACCTTTGGCTTTCAGCGTACTTCAAGTAGACAGTCAAGACTGAGTACCAGTGTCTCAAATCATGACCCTTGAAACAACAAAAACAGCAGAAGACTAACAGTTCTCAGGCTGGTCTAAGGAGTGACACAAAAAACAGGAGCAAAGTGATGTCCAAGATTCATTATATAAATTACTCTGTCTGTTTTCAATGGGGCCGATTGCCAAACTGGCCCGTATTTCAGCCACCTAGGTTGTCGGCCTGGAGCCTCTCTTGTGAACACATACACGGGCGTGTCCAAGAGGGTGGCTGCAGCAAATATCTCAACCTCGGTGGCCCAAGTACGGAATGAATTGTCGTGTACTTATAATTATAGGCATGTTTGACACGAGTCACGTGACGTGTCAAGAAGCGTGGCGACCGTTTTCTCATCCCACAAAAAAAAAAAAAAAAAAAAGAGAAAACAAATCTAAACTTTTAAAAGTGATTTAACTTCGTAGATTTGCCGTTCTATGTAGCCTATACTTTTGTTTTTTAGTGGCGACCGTTTTCTCATCCCACAAAAAAAAAGAGAAAATAAAAAAACAAAAGTATAGGCTACATAGAACGGCAAATCTACGAAGTTAAATCACTTTTAAAAGTTTAGATTTGACACTGTAACCTTGACCCAGTTCAAGATCATCTTGAATAACATCTCTGTACAAAAATGAAAATAATTATACATATAACGAAAGAGGTGTGTGTGTGTGTGTGTGTGTGTGTGTGTGTGTGTGTGTGTGCGCGTGTGTGTTTGCGTGCGTGCGTGCGTGAGTGAGTGTGCACGCGTGCGTGCGTGCGTGCATAATGTGTGTGTGTGTGTGTGTGTTTGAGAGATGGGGGGAGGAGAGAAAGTGTGGGGGGCGAGAGAGAGAGAGAGAGAGAGAGAGAGAGAGAGAGAGAGAGAGAGATCCAGAGTCACGTTTTCTACTGAGTTGACACACACTATAACAATAAAGTTAAAAATAAATACTGACATAGCTCTACATTGGTTAGAAAAGAGGGGGACCAGTTCGAGAGGGGGCCTATTTTGGATGCGAGGGGGGACCAAAATCGCCCAGGGGGACCAGTCGAAAACGAGGCTGGATGTCTAAGGGGGGACCATTATAGAGCAGTTTTTGCCACGAATTGGTCCCCCGGGGGACTGCTTCAGAGGGGGGACCGGACCGGATCCTACACCGGGTCTCCCGGTCCATAGTCCGAAGTGCTAACCACTACACTACGGGGGCCGGTGTAGCACGCCATGTTATATAACAATCCCGGTGCGTTTTTCGTACGCAGATTTTGCATTTAGTGCACTTAGTGCATTCACATCGCATCGCATCGCATCGCATCGCATCGCAATCGGCATCGGCATCGTGTCTCTCTCTCTCTCTCTCTCTCTCTCTCACACGCACACACACACAGAACATCTTTCCTGATCGAGGATTTAGTTCAAATCACACACACACACACGCACACACACACACACACACACACACACACACACACACACACACACACACACACACAGCCACAGAACATCTTTCCTGATCGAGAAAACTTGAGTCAGCTTCATCCCGTGCCATCCAGAAATGTTCATCCGGGTCTTTACATGTGCGCGTGCGCACGTGCCGCGAGTAGCAAAATCAGAGAAGTGTCCTCTTCCAAAAAAACATCCACGGAATGGCGGAGATTGCGTGGTGTTTCGTCGGCTGATTCAAGATTTGCTCTACGCTTCCGCTGTGGTGTTTTACGAGGTTTTCACTGTTGCCGCCGATTCAAACTAACCTAGACCCCGCGGGGGATAAACACGTGTCCACCAACAACGCGATGAGTAGTGGGCTGTGTTTCGTAATTATCTTCGGCGGGCCATATTTCGCGTAAATCAGGCGGGTCCTGTGCGTCGGTCTGAAAAGGGCGGAGAATCGGACATCTTTATTTCCTGTCGTGTCGTGTTGTGTCGAGTCACGTCGTTGTTGTGCCGTGTCGTGTCGTGTCGTGTCGTCACAGTGTTGTGTCGTGTCACGTGGTTATTGTGTCGTGCCGTGTCGTGTCGTGTCATCAGTGTTGTGACGTGTCACGTCGTTCAGTGTTGTGCCGTATCATGTGTCGTGTCGTGTCGTCACAGTGTTGTGTCGTGTCACGTCGTTATTGTGTCGTGTCGTGTCGTGCCGTGTCGTGTCGTGTCGTGTCGTGTCGTGTCGTGTCGTGTCAGGCTTAAACGGGCTAGCTAAGCCAACCAATGTTTTGGAATAATTTCGCTCGTGAGTGTACCTGTACGCTCGGGAGTATTCTATCTTGATGATTAGTACAGCTCCTAATGCGATACAATGTTGTCTGGGTTAGGCCCATAGCCGTGGCCCGGGCCGTGGCCATACGGGCCCAGGTGTCTAAATGGTGTGGGTGGGTGTTTGGGAGTTTAACGTCCTTTTCCACCACATACGGGTGATATCAAAGACGGGGCAACGATGAAAAAGCCAGCACAAATATTTGGCTCCAGCCGGGATTCGAACTCACGACCCGAGCATCAGAAGTCCAACGCTCTACCACTGGGCCACCCCCCGGCTCCCCGTCTAAGCGGTGTGGTGATCGATACCACGCAAAAGAGCTCAGAGCGATTATGTGAACATTAGCCTCTTAATTAATTGCGTGTTCAAAATGAACGCCGAGAAGGCCACGCACGATTCCATGACAGCCTTTTGCAGCTAAACTCGTCACGTAACACCGGCATTCATTCCATCAGTGTCCACACCACACTGCCGCGTCAGCTGTTCTCACAAATCATCACGGCCCGTCCGGGGGGGGGGGGACTGAACAAGTGTGGTGACGGACAGTGCACCGGAATGCTTTTAGTCCCATTGTCGGCGGCCCTGTTCCCGCGGCTTCGGCGACACGACCAGAAACGATTTTCTCTGTTAGCACAGGTTCCGCATCGTATCGGTTCACTCCGTCATACGGCTATTCGAGCTTGGCAGCGAAGATGCACGAGTCTCCAGAGCGAACGGGGTTTAGCCCGTGTATGTGGGGAAGGCGCACTTTTTTTTTGTTGTTGTTTTTTTTGTTTTTTTGCTATTGTTGTTTGTTGTTGTTGTTTGTCTTTTTGTTGTTGGGTTAATGTTTCGCAGTCACTGAGAGGTTATATTATTATTATGCCCCGATGAGCAGCCCGGTAGCCGGGAAAATCCGGTAACACGTATCACAAGCTCGACCTGGGCTCGAACCCACGCTTCATCGCCATGACAGCGGTGACGGCCGGTCAATAGCGTAGCGGCTAAGTCCGACGCGCTGCATAATCATTACACCACCGCTCACACCCTGGTTATGGTAGTTCTCCATGCATTTATGTCGCTACCAATTCGTGATAAAGTTTTGTTGCGGAGCATGGGAGTGCAGTATCTACAGGTAATCGAAACTTATCATAAGTGGAGAATTACAGGGCAGTACTTCATTTCGCGTTCTGCGTTCTGTGTATTTGACAAAGACCACACACACACACACACACACACACACACACACACACACACACACACACACACACACACCCTGACAACACTGGAAATAAGTTTTTATGTACTATGGAGAATCTATTCAGAACCGTACTTTCTGGCTTTTTCATGGTTGCCCCGTCTTTGATATCACCCGTATGTGGTGGAGAAGGACGTTAAACTCTCAAGCACCCACCCACCTATACTGAACCGTACATTTTGGGACACTGGCAGGCCCCCGATGTGTGTATTGTGTTAACTGTGCTAAATGAGATCTGTCACACTGGGGCGTGTGTATCAGATTATTTGCGGACTTCTGACGGCGACCGTTGCAGACTATTCCGTCGTGTCTGTACGTGTTTGTCGCTGAGTGAGAGTGGTCGAGAGAGTCGGCATACCGCGTCAGAGTATTGCACTTGTGTAAGCGCACTTGATTGTAATGTGTTTGTGTCCAGTGTGTGTGAGAGAATTCGTGTGACTCGATTCACGTGAGCGTGCGTGTTGGGTTCAGTTCGCGGCGCTTTGAGCCGATTCATGAAATTGGGTAAAAGCGCCTATACAATACTCATTATTAGTATTATTATTCGTTTAATAATAATAATCATCATATCATAATTGTGTATTGTATGGCCGCTTTTACCCAGTGTCTTGAATTGGCTCAAAGCGCCGCACGCTCAGGTGAATCACACGCATTCTCTCACGTGCCGGCCTGATCCTCGTTGCCCCGTCTTTGATACCACCCTTACGTGGTGGAAAAGGACGGTTAAACCCCCCAAACACCCATCGAGTACGCTTTCTGTTGGCTCAGTGCAAGCGTTACAGACACTGTCGCAGTCTAGGCTCGTTGTCCGATCTAAGCGGTGTTATGACAGATACCATGAAAACAGGGCCCGTATGTAAAGCGCCAGGTTAATTCAACCCACGGCTACGAGCCTAACCCATACTAGGACAAAAGAAACCCCAAAACAAAATTAAATTTAAAAAAGGAAGCGAAGAAAGAAAGACAAAAATCCTTATATAACGGCACAGGCACCTTGCTGAAATGGAATGGGCCCGGGGTGGCCGAATGGTAGAGCGTTGGACTTCTAATGCTCGGGTCGTGAGTTCGTATCCCGGCTGGGGCCAAATATTTGTGCTGGCTTTTTCATCGTTGCCCCGTCTTTGATATCACCCGTATGTGGTGGAAAAGGACGTTAAACCTCCAAACACCCACCCACCCACCCTGATTTAAAACAAAAAACAACAGAAAATGTAACCCTAGAGCTAGTTTAGTTCGAGGTTAGACTCTAACCCGGGGCTAAACTCCTTAACCCCGACTTTTACATGCAGACCCAGAACGATGTGGGAGCATAAAAATGTTAGGATTAACCGCTTTAAACTGCATGGATTTTATACCCCGTCCAGATCGTTTGTACACGTGACGATGCGTCGTTAAATATTCCATGACATTTAAACGACTCTCGGGGGGTAAACGCCACAGCTTTGCTGATTTCCCGATGCTGAGATGGGTTTGTCAATATTGCGAATGATCTGTCGATACGGAGATGGCACGTGTGCTTCAAGTGAGCAACTTTAGGCCCAAGAAATACAGCCAAGCGAGCTCAAAAGAAATCCAGCGCACTGGCTGAACCGCTTCACGGATTATGCAATCATATGCTTTCGCAAACAGAAATTGACAGTTTTGATCGTGTGGGAAGGCAACGTGACTTTTTTTTTTTTAAACACACCCTTCGACTTAAACGGGTTAAGTCCATCTTTGCTAAGCCAACTTTTCTTTTGGCACAGCTTCGCTCACGACTGCGCCTGTACGCTCGAAATACTCTATCTTACAGAATACAGAATACTTTATTGATCCCAAATATGGGAAATTGCAATTCTGGCCCGCATACTAGTAAAACACACAACTGATGAACATTTTAATAAATGAGACTACCCAAAAAAAAGTAAAACAGACAGTCTTGACCAGTAGAAATTACTTAAAATCCAAAATAAAACACTGTCACATACACGTTCCTGTCACATTCAACACTCATTGATACATTCATTCTGCACATTCACTCTGCACATTCACGCTGCACATTCACTCGCTCTGCTTTTTCTCTCTCTCCTCAATCTCCACACCTCTCTCTCTCTCTCTCGTGTGCGTTCTGTTTGAGTTGGCAGCTCTAATAGCCATCTTGATGATAAGTACATCTCTCAATATTGTTTACAATTTGCGGAGCGGTCGAACATTAAAATTTCTACGGCTGTTTTTACACTACTGGAGCGCTCAGTGTGATCGTCGCGTCATCGAGTACGCTTCTGCTGGCTCAGTGCCAGCATTTACAGCTGTCACTGTCCATGCATGTGGTGTGACGATAGATACCACGAAAACGACCCAGAGCGATCTGTGAGTATGAAAATGGTAGCTTTAGCCCCTTTAAACTGGTCTATGAGAAATTGTCCTTTATATTCCCCCCACCCCCTACCCCCCAACCCCGGGGGCTGGGGCAAGAAGAAGGGGGTGCAGACAGAAAAGCATCCACCGCTCCGAAGAAAAATCAACCAAAAATGACTGTGTACACGAAGGCACGACAAACATAGTGAACAACTCTTCACGCCAGTTTTTATTCAGTCGATTTCTTAACTGAATTGCTGCCAAGTAAGCTGTGGGCTGTGCACCACTGGCCTTACGAAAAAAATAAATTTCATAGTTAATTTATATCTGCATGGATTTAAATTTGGCTTATTGTGAGTGTTGCGCTTTGATTATACTCGTGTTTGCCGCAGTAAGAGCCGTCAGGGAACCGTTAAATCTTGCCTGATGCTCGCATACAGGGCCAAACCCGAAAAAGAGCCAAAAACGTGGGATACTCGTGCGCAGTACGAAATGTGTTAATCTAACTCTTAAAAATCTAAGCTCCCAACAAAAAGCTTTCCGAAGTGTGAACAAATTTTACTGAGTCGACCGTGCAAGCACAGTCAGCTCTGTCACAGTTGCAGAGTTTTCAGCGTCCCTGAAACCCCAATAAAAACCAGGGGCAGCTTGATTTCACAGCTCAGTTTGCGTTTTGACACTGAGCGAGAAGATCGTGCAGCACTAAACATCCGCTAGACACTGTAGCGATGTGTCTCGCTTACTGACCAAAAGCCAAGTAATGCCACGGCAAACTCGTGATCTGGTTTTATAAGGGTCCCCGAAGCGGTGAAAACTCTGCAACTGTGACAGAGGTGCCTGGATTATGCACAGTCGAAGGAGTCACAGTTTTAAAAAACGCAATGTTTGCGGCTTTTTGCTGAGATTGCAGACCTTTAAGAGCCCGAGCCCGATCACCCCAACTCGCTGTACGTTTTCTGTTTCGCCCGACATGTCCGCAAAGACTGAAATTTTAGGTGTGGGAAATGATGGATTCCTGCTTAGGTTCTTCATTTCAGTTGTTCCCTGCTGCACCAACTTGAATGCGCCACGGGCAGAAAATTTTCAGCCGTGCTTTCCCGACAGTGTGCTACAAACTCTAGTCTCTACAGTTTGTGGTATAGGAACTAAGTAAATAGTTACTATTCTTGTATCGAAACGATAAAGAAAACTCACTGGACCATTAAGCGGCCGTAATCATACCGCCCCCAGTCCTCTCGGCGACTGTCAGAAGTTAAGTCCACACAAATCATTATTAATTACGAACGATGCATTTGTCGATTTGCGGCCTGAGCCACCGACTGAACTTTACTCTTTAGAGAGGACCTGTGTGGATGCACGTGAGCATGGTTCAATCGGAAAGCATTATCCTGAGAGCTTCTGTGACTTTTGCTTCCTGGTTAAATCCACGACAAAGAGTAAGTCATGCAAAGTCTCGCGAGGTTAATTTTGCTGAAACGCGTCGTCTGGGGAAAATATTTATCGTGTATCTTCTCAGCGTTAGATTTGTTATATTATTACTTGGACAATTAAGTGTCAAAGAAGTGTAGCATCATCTCAGTCAATGGGCTTTTAAAGCTCTCATATACTTTTGCTTTGTGCTAAGACTGTGTGTCACATGACAGGATTGTTTCGATACCTCTGTGGTATGACCGACCAAAAGTACATTTTGGCTCATATCTTAGCAACGACCATCAACAGAAAACTGTAATTTTGCACTTGTCTTTTATAGTATCACGCTTTTGTCATCGTACTAAACCCAGGTCGAGGGGAGCCGGGGTGGCTGAACGGTGGAGCGTTGGACTTCTAATGCTCGGGTCGTGAGTTCGATCCCGTCTGGGGCCAAATATTTGTGCTGGCTTTTTCATCGTTGCCCCGTCTTTGATATCACCCTATGTGGTGGAAAAGGCCGTTAAACCCCCCCCCCCCAAACACCCACCCACCCAAACCCAGGTCGAGCTCGGAACAATGAACTCGCGTCGCTTTAAATACATTAGCTCTACTTCTAGTTCTAGCACAAAAAACACAAAACAAACCCTGACAGAACTCTCCATGGCAACCAATCTGATTTCTTTCAGCTTTGCAATGGCACAACACGGTACGTCCATGACGTCATTTGGTGGGAAAAAGGGGTGACTTCGAGGTGAAAGACATTTGGCGTAATGGTCCTTTTCCACTAAATAATTTAGGGATAGGTAATACTGGGCATGTGCTGCGAACTGGTTTAGTGCACGTAGGAGATTATAAGTTGCAATATTTGCTGTATATGAGCTAAGTATTTATCTTTGTTTTACCTAGCTGTAATTATTTGTTTTCTACGCTTTTTTTTGTAATCGGGAGTTAGAGAAACTGGCATGAAGGTGCAGCGTCTCCTGCATGTCCTAGGCTTATACTGCCTTGTAGACTGGTTTGCATCATTTGTCAAACGTTACATTTTTTCACGTAGTGCAGGCTCGCTTAGCCGCGAATTAGTCTTTGGTGCTTGCGCCGCTTAAAGCTTGAAAGCTCACTCACTCACTCACTCCACAAATTAACGTCATGGATGTACTGTGTTTTGCCATTTCACGGCAGTTCAGTCAAGCAAATCGAGTGTTCTGTCATCGATACAGATAGAGAGAAGAGAGATGGGACGTTCTAGCAAGGGAACCCTCGAATACTCCTCCGACAAACATTCCCACTCGTGTGATTTGTCTGTCGGAGTACTGGTCCTGGCGGAGGACTGGCTGTACAGTAGAACTCGGTTATAAGGAGTGCTCGGGGACCGAAAATTTTACTCCTTATAACCGAGGTTGCTTATAACAGAGTTCTCGGATATAAGGAGTACCCAAGCCCAACTACCTTATAACCGGACTTTTGCCGTTTTTCGGTGTCAGAATCAGCAACACTCTCTCTCTCTCTCTCTCTCTCGTACAATGAAACAACAATCTGATGAAAATTACTCAAACAGCTATATTCATCTCTTTTTTTTAAATTCAAAACAAAACAAAACAAAAACATAAAACGCACACTTTGTTAAACTGAAAGCGAGTGTAGTAACCAAACAAAAAGAAGCAAAAAGGATGCTAAACAACCCCGTTTAGAACAACAAAACCTGAATCCTGAAAGTAAAACAAATGGAAGCAATAAGTACAGAATTATTGTTAATCGTTGAAACGATAAGTCCTTTATGAGGCCATAGGCACTTAATCCACTTGGTGAATTCAGTCATGTTGATTGGCTTTACCTACTGGAATACATCATCTGGCATGGTACTGTGTATGATTGAATCAAAATGTGATACGAAATGAAAAAAAAAAAGTCATTTAGTGTAGTAACGTAGCTTACATCACGTAGATCTAACTAAAAATAACATTTTGTAAACGTTCATGAAAAAACAAAAACAACTAAGAGCACTTTGGCAACTTTTGATATGGTGCTGTGACTGCATTATTTCTTGAGAAAGATGCCTAAAAGCCGTACATGTACATAACAAAGCCTGATGACCGAGGGATGGGAGGGGGTGAAAGGTCTTCATTTTATCTTGAAATCAAAATTTTATTCATCTTGCATGCAGCTTTCAGTGTTTCTTTTTTTCTGTTCTTTTTTTTCTGTTTTTTTTTTTCTCTCAATACTTCACAGATTAACCCATGCACACACATACACAAAGGGCGACCAAAACCGACCCCCCCTCCACTTTCTCTCTCTCTCTCTCTCAGTCCCCCTGTCTTTCCATTCCTCCCTCCCGCCCCCCCTCTCTCTCTCCCGCCCCCCCTCTCTCTCTCCCTCTCTCTTTCAGGCCCCCTGTCCTCTAGATCTATGTCTTTAGCCCCCCCCCCTCTCTCTCTCTCTCTAAGTCTGTCACCCACACACAAACACACACAGAGAAGAAGAAGAAGAAGAAGCCTTACCTTGCATCTGTAAACCATTTTAGTAGATGCTGATCGACACTGTCTAATGTGGCAGATCTCGACTTTTTTCGAGAAGGATCTTCCGAACCTTGGGAAACCTGGTTCAAGTATCTTTGGCGATCTCGCCATATGTTACATAGTGTAGTGAAGGGAACCCCCACCTCTTCTGCAATAGCTACTTTCCTTTTGAGAGGGTTGGCTTGAATCTTTCGGATTATTTCAAGCTTTTTGACTGAGGGACAAAGACGTCCTTTTCTTCCGTTCCGACATCTTGGAGACGAACGGAAGTGAGTTTCGCGAAAGCAAAGGCGTATGAAATAACTCAACCTACTTTCGGTTTCAAGCTGGTGCAGTCGGCACTCCTTATAACCGGGCTCAGGGTCGATTTGGGGCAAAAATTTTCACTCCTTATAAGCGAGGTATCGTATAACCGAGCTCCTTATAACCGAGTTTTCGCAAGTCATAACAAAGAACAAAGTAAATCGTGGATTTTTTGTTGTTGCTCCTTATAACCGAGGTACCTTATAACCGAGCTCCTTATAACCGGGCCCGACTGTACTACTTTTGTTTGTTTGTTTTTTGTTGTTGTTGTTTTGTTTTTGTTTTGTTTTTGTTTTTTTTGTTTGTTTGTTTTTTTTTTTTTGGGGGGGGTATTTTTTGTTTTGTTTTGTTTTTTGTTGTTTTGGTTTTTTGTGGTTGGTTTTTTTGTTGTTGTTTTTTTTTTTGGTGGGGGGGGGGGGGTTACTGTCTACGCCTACACATGACCAATCAAAGTGCATTGTGCAACTGATGTCTGAGTAACTAATACATGATCCGTTCATAGCATTCGCAAGACCTGTCTGCCCTTCTTAAAGTGTCCGTGGTCAGGTGCCAATCATAGTACTAATGTGTTTCTGTTCTGAGAATAGACGCAATTTCTTCCCCGACCACTTTACTTTCCTCGTCTGCTGTCCATTTCTTCGTCTCGTTAGGACTGCACGAAAAAGATTTATCTGGTCGCTGGCGACAGACACGGCTACACGGTCCCCAGAAATGGTACAGTTTCTGACATTATGGTCATAACGACTTAAAGGCAATATTCCAGTATTACTGGACTTCACAAATTACAAGTTCGGTTGTGAAACGGATGCAGGTGTGAGTGCGCGTGTACACTGTATCTTAAAGATCTAAGCTCCCAACAAAAAGCTTTCCGAAGTGTGAACAAATTTTACAGAGTCGACCGTGCAAGCACAGTCAACTCTGTCACACTTGCAGTGTTTTCAGCGTCCCTGAAACCCCAATAAAAGCCAAGGGCAGCCTGATTTCACAGCTCAGTTTGCGTTTTGACACTTTTCGCTTTGCGTGTAGCCTTCTGTTGGCTCAGAGCCATCCTGTGGGATGCTGTCACTGTGCAGATGTGTATGAAGTACGATGCTAGACGTTGCCAAAAGAGCTCAGAACAATTTGTGAGCATAGAATTGTTAGAAGATGCCCCTTTAAGCTTGCTGTCTCTGCACAAAGCAAAAATATGTCCGTAAGTAGCCGTCCGTTCATTGCCTATCTCGTTAGCTGCGTCAGGAGAGGACAGGGAAGTAGAGAAAATTGCTGTGAACGGAACACGTGTACTGCTGTTGTCTGGCTCTCTGATAGCTCATAGGTAATGCATTTTTACAGGTTCGTATTTTTCCTTTTTTTTTTTTTTTTTCTTTTTGGTGTTGTTGTTTTTGTCGTGGTTTTTTTTTTGTTGTTGTTGTTTTATGTTTTTTGTTTGCTTGTTTTGTTTTGTTTTGGGGGGGAGGGGCGTTGGTTGCTGTCTTGTTTTGTTTCCGGTTGTGTGTGTGTGTGTGGGGGGGGGGGGGGTTGGGTTTTTTTTTTTTTTTTTTTTGGTTTTGTTGTTGTTGTTTTTCCCTACGAACATGATATTTTGTTTCGTTCTGCTTTGACTTAGACGTGGGGAGGCGTTGGAAGGCTCCAAACCAGATCGTCGACTGAGCGACAGCGAGACACGTCTAAAGATGCAATTACTGAGCTCGGCGCTTCCTCACAGTCACCAGAAACACCTCCAATCAGTCTTACAGAATTCTTACGGAAGATATGCGCACCACAAGCAGATCGAAGTGCCTCGTGGCTAATGTGCGTCAAAGTGTGTGGCAAATCAGCTGGAGCTTGCGCGTACACCAGGGATTTAGCCTGTCTCCTCGACTGATGGGTCGACCTCCATGGGCGGTAAGCTGCACAGTGTCAGGAGAAGTAAAGAAGGGGATCGGTGGGTGGGCAAGAGTGAGTGCGGGTGTATGCACCGGTTGTAACCTGTTGTCCTCTCGGATATTGAAAAGGACAACGGGAGATAAATAACGCTTTTCCTTCAAAACTGTGACTGAGACTATTTGGTGGTGACGTCGCCGTCAGAGAGAGCTGTGACCACCAACGGTCATCTGTGTGTCAGGAGCCACCTGAAGACCCATCTTTTCTCAAAGTTCTAATGTGGACTCTATCCTACCCCCCCCCCCCCACACACACACACACACAAACACACACACACACACTCCCCCACCCTGCAGACTCCCCCCCCCCCCCCACTCCCGCCCCTTTCCTGTTTTAGTTAAAACTTATTCCTCCCACTACCACCCCCCACCCGCGCTACGAGCATGCTGTGCATGGATTTTTTTTCGGCGCGTTATAAGACATCATCATCATCATCATCTCTGAGTGTCAATGGACACGGCCGTTTGACCTAGTGGTTAGGGCAGCCGCCTCCGGATCCTGAAGTACCAGATGGGTTGGAATTTGGTCGGCGATTTGTCACTGACGTCCTTGCCAGTTCTCGTGCAGGCTCGTTACCGTGCCTGTCTCGCCTCCGTGTACACACGCCCGCATTGATATATCAAGTTGGCACATGTATGCGGGAGGGGCCGTGGAATGGAAACATAACCAACACACACAACTACAGTGACATCGTTCTCGTCATTATGACGTTTGTCAGTTGATGGGGGAGCCGGGGTGGTCGAATGGTAGAGCGTTGGACTTCTAATGCTCGGGTCGTGAGTTCGATCCCGGCTGGGACCAAATATTTGTGCTGGTTTTTTCATCGTTGCCCCGTCTTTGATATCACCCTATGTGGTGGATAAGGACGTTAAACCCCTAAACACCCACCCACCCTTGTCAGTTGATGGAGCAGTTAAATCAGTGTCCACTAAACCATCGGGGCTGAGTCTGGCGTACACACTGGTTACTCTTCCTGTGGTTCCGGCCGAAACCACCAGCAAGGGTGGGTGTTTGGGGGTTTTACCGTCCTTTTCCACCACATAGGGTGATATCAAAGACGGGGCAACGATGAAAAAGCCAGCACAAATATTTGGCCCCAGCCGGGATACGAACTCACGACCCGAGCATTAGAAGTGCAACGCTCTACCACTCGACCACCCCGGCACCCCCGAAACCACCAGCAAAAAAAAAAAAAAAACGAAAAAAAAAACCCCGAAAACCTCGTAAACTCTATCCCTATCGTAATAACGGCCAGCAAAACGAGGCAGACGACAGTAGAAACGTCAACGTTGCGCAGCGTAGATGGTGGCGGGAAAAAATTACATTTACTGGACCAGGGGGTACCGGAGCCTCTAGGGAAGGAGATGGCGACCATGATTGATAGAAAGGTTTTGTCCTCGGCCTCACCCCCCGGGGAAACCAATAGTCGTTCGCTGGCCAGAAAGGCAACTACAAAACTCTGCCACAATGGGGGGAGAACTCTGCTCTATTCAAATGCGCAGGAGATTGATTGGCTGATTGCGGGCAAATCACGAAGTCCCGAGGAAGCTGCGCAGAGAAAAAGCCACGGATGGACGCGTGGAGACGCGGGATTTACCGGGAAAATGGGGTCGAGAGAGGTATAGCTAGGCCGTCTTGAAATTGCCTATAAATATATTTTCAGTTGTGTGTGTGTACGTTCAAGGCCCAAGAGTTATCTTACAACAGTACTGCATGAATGGTTTTGCTGCGCCCTACAAATGGCCCATCATCATCATCATCATCACCATCGTGTTTTAGTTTGTCTGCACGCCTGGCTGCCTGTCAGGCTGTCTATAAACATTTTTTTTAGTAGTATGTGTACAGTCAAAGGCTCTTGTCCTACAATTCTAGGCTAAAAAAAAATTGTTTTAACTGTTCATCTGATTGTAACTGTTTTAGGGGTGTCTACCATTGTACGTACCATGTATATACACACACAGCTCCAGCCGGGTGGCGCTGGCCAAATAGAAGACGCCGAAATACATACCAAAAAGTGGGTGGGGTGGGGTGGGGTGGTGGGTGGGTAGGTGTTTGGGAGTTTAATATCCTTTTCCACCACGTAAGGGTGATATCAAAGACGGAGCGACGAGAAAAAGGCCAACACAAATATTTGGCCCCCGCCGGGATTCGAACTCACGACCCGAGCACTGAGAGTCCAACGCTCTACCATTCGGCTATCCCGGCTCCCCACAAACCAAAAACCACCACATCATCATGTATTCATTCGTGTAGTTACGAAACAAAAGGGTAAAAGAGTGCTGGCAACAAAGTGTTCTCGGCAGTACCGCCTCGTTCAGTCCCAGTTAGAATCACACGCTTCGTGATAATTCAGAGAATGTACCGCACAAAAAAGGATTCAAAACAATCCACTAAACAGTCACTTAAAGAGTCAGTGGTGGGCCGGTACCATAACGCCGCCGACCAACCGCTGATCCTAGCAGCCTGTTAAGAAGATTTTGGCTTATGGTGGTAGTGTGAATATCGGATACCGTTTTTTTGCTGAGCAAGCGACAAGCTGGCGCCCAAAACCGTAAGTGGATTTATCCCTCTGGCTCCCTCTTGAGCTTCGCCCGTGCTGCTTCTTGCTCACAAAATCACGCATCAGCCAATCCAGCCACCCACAGCGGACTGTCGACACTCACGATGCCAAGCCGGCTTTTGGCTGGACAGGTTACAAACCAGTAATAGCTTTCCGATCATGTAGTAGAACTACGCTAAATATAGTAGAAAATCATTGCCCCTTTTAAACTTTGTGTGCAGAGTAAGAAATGGCAGTCTGGTGCTTTTTGTTGGCTTTGTAAACAAGTTTCATGCATGCCAGGTAATAGTAAAATTAGGGAAAAATGAGGCTGGCTTGTGGACTTTTGGTATTCATGCGCGGCTGGCCCAGGAGCCAGCAGACGACCGTGGAATGCGGGGGTATGTGGTTGCTGCCAACATTGCCAAAGCACGGAATATTGGAATTTGTTGAAATTTACTCTGCACATGAGTCTATGGCTGCCTGATTTTTGTGATTTTTTATGAATTTTAAAGCATTTCTAGGGTGTCATCTGCAAACTTATATGTAAGAGGAATATGTAGCATTTTCCTCCAAATTTGCATCTATGGTACGTAGCCGGCACAGCGGAGCGCCAGAGGGGCTGTGCACATATATACGTGACACAGATATGATTCAGATTGTTTTCCAAGGTTGTGACGTCATCACATTAGCTGCTCACCATTGCAATCTTGGCTGGTTCTTACCACTGGTTCTTTCTCTCATTTCAGTTTTGTTTCACCTAGAATGTGTGCTCGTTCTTGGTTTATGATTCATTCGTGTTTTAATTGTCTCCGCCTGTCTTTTATTATTTTACTTGTGTTATCTGTTCTTAACCGGTGCT
Organism: Batillaria attramentaria; assembly: GCA_018292915.2. Classification (NCBI taxonomy): domain Eukaryota; kingdom Metazoa; phylum Mollusca; class Gastropoda; family Batillariidae; genus Batillaria; species Batillaria attramentaria. The sequence continues at coordinate 605,312 of JACVVK020000125.1, read as the reverse complement.
GTTTTACTGTTTAAGTTGTTCTTGCGCAGTGTACGTTGAGTGAATGTGTTGCTTTATGCTTTTATACAGCAGCGGCCTGCGAGGGCAAGGTGCTCTAGGCATCCTCAGAAACAAACTGGGACTAAACGTCAAGACTGAGGACATAGAAGTAGCACACCGGGTCTTCGTCAAATCTTCGTCAAAAACAGTCGAGACCAGGCAGTGTATGAAATTGAATCTTTGACTGATCTGCAAAGTCTACCAACCCGCCCACGTAGAGAACCGGCAGGCACCAGCCGAGGGGAAGCCTCCCAGGGAAACACGGTGCAATCG
>JACVVK020000125.1:587500-602500 GCA_018292915.2 Batillaria attramentaria | reverse complement strand
TAATGTGACCGCCTGTCATTCACCTTGACCTACATAACACAAAAATCACGGAAATCACGCTTTTTCATGACAACAAAAATCACTACCGACTAGCACACTTGCAAAAAAACAGGGTACCTCAAACAAACAACAGACATGACCCCACGGTCATGTTGTGTCCTTACGCGTGTCGGAATCTGACTCAGGCCCATGACCCGAGTCAGACGAATGGAACTAGTAAATCTTGGACCGACCGCCTTTAAACTGAGAGGCGCCTCTTCTGTCAGTGGCGCACATGCACAACGATGGTGAAATGTCGTGAGTGGATAACGTCTCCCTGTTTATTCTGATTGGATGTGTGTGGTGTTGTGCATGCTAGACTGACCAGCCGCACGTAGTGGTGCAAAAGAGGACGAAGAAAAAAAGACTGACCCTCGGGCCATGGGCATCGATTTAAGGGGAAATGCGAGTGCCGTATGAGTTGCACATCGGTCGATTCCGTAAATGGGAAGGAATATGTGGGGGATGGGGGTGGAGCAGTAGGAGGGTTTGGGGAGGGGTGGGGGGGGGGAGGTATGGATTCGGACGGTAGGTGTCACTGATGCGGCTCTGGTCTCTGATTCTATTAATCATATATCTGTCTGGCTGTTTGCCTGCCTACCTGCCTGCCTGCCTGCCTATTTATCTGCGTGCCTGCCTGTCTATTTATCTGCCTGCCTGCCTGTTTGCCTGCCTGCCTCTCTGTGTGTCTATCTGGCTGCCTGTTTGTTTGTCTTCCTGTCTGCCTGCCTGCCTATCTGTCTATCTGCCTGCCTGCCTGCCTGGCTGTTTATCTTGGCCTGCCTGCCTGTCTGCCTGCCTGCCTGCCTGCCTGTCTGTCTGTCTGTCTGTCTGTCTGTCTGATGTGACTCTGGTCTCTGATTTTGTTAATCAAATATCTGCCTGCCTGCCTACCTACCAGCCTGTCTTTCTGTCTGTCTGTCTGCCTCCCTGCCTGCCTGTCTGTCTGTCTGTCTGTGTCTACCCGTCTGACTGCCCGTCTGTTTGTCTGCCTGCATGCCTGCCTACATGTCTGTCTGTCTGTCAGTCTGAGAGTCTGCCTGCCCGCCTGCCCGCTTGTCTGTTGGTCTGCCTGCCTGCCTACCTGTCTGTCTGTCTGTCTGTCCATGGCCCGGTCAGCTCATCTATACTTCCTGCCGAGATCCACCACCATCCCCCATCCGTACACCGGCCACCTTTCAGCCCCCCCCCCCCTCCCGCCCTCTAATCCCCAGACCCGTGGAAGGAGAAAATAATAGGCCTGTGTAACTGTTACCTCATTTACAAGAGTGTAGACTGTAGTTAGTCTAACGCCTTTAATCTGCAGTAGGTTAGTGTATCGGAGGTGTACCACGTGCCGCGTATAGCTGTCAATCCCGTCACTAAGAATCCGAGTGCACGGGAGTTCTGCCCAGCCAGCAGTCCATCGAGACGGAACGAGGGAAAAGAAAGTAATTATACTCTCTCTCTCTCTCTCTCTCTCTCTCTCTCTCTCTCTCTCTCACACACACACACACACACACACACACACACACACACACACACACACACACACACACACACACGCACGCACGCACGCACGCACGCACGCACGCGGCACACACACACACACACACACACACACACACACACGGGGAGGGGGATGGGATGAACCTTAATATAAAATACGATTTAGCCATAAACACACACCGAGAGAGACAGAGAGAGAGAGAGTACCAGAATATTTAGCATGCAACTCAGCGTATCCTTTAGTCATTGAAGCAGCATGACAACATCATGCCTGCTGACCGTCTTCTTTGGCCTAACTCACGGTGCAGTGTGGGCAAAACTAGTGTGCAGGAAGAGACCACGCACTCTGCCGACGTACCCTAGAGACGCAAAAAGTCTGTATATCACCACTGCACGTACTTACACCGTCTTTAACATATCGCTGATTCGCCGAACACTGACCTCCCGTGTACGTATACCTCCCGTACAACTGAAGCACGCTGCACGTGGCGCAGAACTCGCGTGTAAACAAAAATTACGTCGTCTCCGGCCTGGCTGTCACTAACCCCCCGGACAGGACCACAGGCGATCGATCTGTAACTCAATCCGCCTCTACGACCTTTTCTTAAATTGCCACTCTCCCCTTTTCCCTCTCGCTCACGCCACTTTTACAATTTCCATCGCCCTCCTAGGATGACTTTGTTTCTACACGATCCGGGGATTTCGGCCTAATCGTACGTCCCACGCTAACTCTGGCCTTGCGACAAGTTAAGTCAAGTCATTTTATTTTCCCGCCCTCTGAGGGAGCCAGCCGGGATAGCCGAATGGTAGAGCGCTGGACTCTCAGTGCTCGGGTCGTGAGTTCGATTCCCGGCTGGGGCCAATTATTTGTACTGGCCTTTTTCTCAGTCGTTGCCCCGCCTTTGATATCACCCACACGTGGTGGAAAGGACGTTAAATCCTTTGAACACCCACCCACCCATCCCCAGCCTCTGAGGGCATGGAAACAGAAAAAGGAAACCAAATCAAAACATATATATATATATATATATACAAACGTACGTGCATACACTGTGATACTGACATACATGTTAAATCCTTTGGCGAGCGCTCTTTCAGTTTTATTGCACCAACCTTTTGGAATTCCCTGCCAGCACATCTGAGAAATGCGCCCACACTGTCTGTTTTTAAGAGCAATCTTAAAACGTTCCTCTTTTGTAAAGCCTTCGAGTAATTTCCCGTGTCAGCAACTAGTCAGTTTCCCCAGTGTATGTCTGTCCATCGTTTGTAAAATGTGCGTGAGTGTCGGTGAGTGATTGGCGCATTGAGTTTATTCCAAAGAAATGCACACTACAAATGTCATTTATTATTATTATTATTATTATTATATAATACAGTATGCGACTCACTTTGTTAACGGCCTCAAATAACTATTATACAGTTAAGAACCTGGCATTATATATTTTTCTAGCTTTAAGAAAAAGACAACAGTTGCTCAGCTGTTGATATACTTTATTTTGCACTTGGTTACTTTTTGTACAAGTATTGATGTGTATAAGAATGTCTGGATGCCACTCTCAACTTTGAATGGGCCTAAGGCCTATCAATAAACAATTCTGAATTCTAATACAGTATTCGTACATTATACATATACGTATCGTATATCAGTGTATGCACATACACACCCATGTCACATGCCCATATACATGTATTCTTATCGTGTACATATATATATATATATATATATATATATATATATATATATATACGTATCGTATACCAGTGTATGCACATTCACACCCATGTCACATATCCATATACATACTATACCAGTATACATGTAATCGTATCGTATACCAGTGTATGCACCTACACACCCATGTCACATACCCATACATATGTGTACACAATTATGCTTATAAATAAATAATTATACGGTACATGCATACACGTGCGTACGCTTAAACATAGATACAAACGTACGAAAATACATACTGATTTTACATGCGTATACACATTTCTACACACATACATATTTTCGCAATTGTGGAATGTCGGCGTCCTTGATTTTTTTGATTTTTTTTTTTTAAAGAATGGCGCAGGATGACATCCCTTAAAACTTGTACGCTTTTCCGGGGAGCCGGGATAGCCGAAAGGTAGAGCGCTGGACTTGTAATGCTTGTTTCGTGAGTTCGAATCCCGGTTCCGGTCAAGTATTTGTACTGGCCTTTTTCTCGTTGCCCCCGTCTTTGGAAGTGTTCAGCCCACCAAATTTGAAAAATAAATGCAATTCTAAATTCCGAAATTTAAATAGCTGAGCTGACCCTTCGCACCACGTGATTGTAATGTGTTTATGTCAAGTGTGTGAGAGAATGCGTGTGATTCACGTGAGCGTGCGTGTTGGGTTCAGTTCGCGGCGCTTTGAGCCGATTCAGGAAATTGGGTAAGGCGCCTATACAATACTCATTATTATTATTTATTAAATCAACCATACGTGGTGGAAAAGGACGTTAAACTCCCGAATCCTAAATCTGAACAGGCGCTATTCTTGATTTGCATTCGTGGAATGTTGGCTCTTTTGTTTGTTTGTTTGTTTGTTTGTTTTAGGAAAACACAGGATGATCATTATGCATTGCGAACTTCTCCTGTCCCACCAAGTTCTAAAAAACTGGAGTGACGCCAAGATTCCACAACAGCCATAACACGACCCCCTACTTAGGCAGTAAGGATGCCATCAGCAAAATATTTTTCTCGTAAGAGTGACGTCCCTGCATACGTATGCATTCGTTCAGTTCGGCGCCCGGCGCGGGCAGCATCCATGAGCGCTTTCAGGGAAATGAATTAATCAAAAGGCAGCGCCGTATGATACGACGGGCCGGATATCGGATAACCCTCCATCAGCGTATGTCCCATGGGCCGCGAACATGAGAGATGTGTCAGACTCTCGTCCCTGGCAACCGTTGCTCTGTTCGTGGTGGCATTATCCATGTCCTTTTTGGTGATGAACGTGAAAATTTACTCCACTCCCACACTCCAGTTGCCAACCGCTGCTGCTCCGCCCGTGACATTATCATTGTCCTTTTCGCTGGTGGATGCGAGAAAAGAATAGCGCGCGCACACACACACACACACACACACGCACACACACGCACACGCACGCACACACACACACACACACACACACACACACACACACACACACACACACACACACACACACACACACACACACACACACACCAACGTTCATGGCACTGTCAGTTAATGTCCTTTTCGGGGTTTGGGACGCAAAAAAAATTTCACCCATCCCCACACCACAACCTCAACCCCATTTGTTGTCCCTTCAACGACATTATCAATGTCCTGTGCGCTGGTAGACGCAAAAACTTACTCCTTCCCCCCGCTCCCCAACTGTTGCTCTGATTGCATTATCATTGTCCTTGTCAATGGTATCACTGAAGGTATTGTTCCGGGATATCCCCCCGGACAACATCTTCGAGTTCTTGAAAGAGTCCAACTTCATTTACCCTTCTAACGATCTGGCACAGGCAAACTTTTGCTTAGCCGCGAATTAGTCTTTGTTGCTTGCGCGGCATTAAGCCATAACTAACTAATTTTCAATGGTGGATGCAAAAACTTACTCCACCCCCTCCCCCCGCCCCCTCCCCCACCCCCTCCCGCACACCATACCATCCCCCCACATCCCGCCCAAAACACCCCCAGTCAGTCCCTCTGCGCCTCAGGTGATATTTGTAAATGTCATGTGCACCTTTTCTAGCTGCTCTCACATTTCTGGATAATAATTCTGATGGCGTTTCATCCAATATGAATGAGACATTCCGCGATGCGCTGTTGAAAGAAACATTTAACCTTTCGCAACAAAAGGGAGCTAATTAATTTCCCTTTGCACTAAAGTTTCCATATTTCATGTAGTGTGTGTGTGTGTGTGTGTGTGTGTGTGTGTGTGTGTGTGTGTACAGAAAGGCGAGAGCGGCTCCGTAAACGGGTCTGCACGTGAATTTGATAACACCCCCTCCTCCACCCCCACCCACCCCACCCCCCAAATAGGACTCTCCTTTTTTTTCTTTCTTTTTTTTTTTTTTCTTTTTTTGCTGGTGGTTTCGGGGGTGCCGGGGTGGTCGAATGGTACAGCGTCGGACTTCCAATGCTCGGGTCGTGAGTTCGAATCCTGGCTGGGACCAAATATTTGTGTTGGCTTTATCATCGTTGCCCCGTCTTTGATATCACCCGTATGTGGTGGAAAAGGACGTTAAACCCCCAAACATCCGCCCACCCACCCTGACTCAGGCCTTCTTAGTCGGTTGAATCGGACCTGGTAGTTCGCGCATGGTTTTAGACTGTGATGTGAACACAATTGCTGAGCGTGTGCGTTGGGTGGTTTTTTAATTCCCACATCGCTGACGATTATGCTGCTGTCCCACTCGGGAGTGTGCGGCAGATAGGGCGCGAGGATCCCCTAACGTGTGAGTGATTTCGTTAACGATAATGAACTCACGGCTGCCGATGTTCATTTGGTCGGTGGGAGAACGGTATGGGACAGATGTAGGTTACGTCGTGCAGTCCCCGATCGTGCATGTGCATGGTAGCAAATTAAACGTAGACAATGAAAAAGCTTACCAAAAAATATGGATCTTTCACCATCGAAAAAAAAATCACGTGGGGTAACTTTTCGAGGGGTAACAGTTTGCGATATTGCATCGTGGTTTCTAGCACACACGCACGGCACGTCCAGTCAGGCGGTGATCCGGGGAATAGCTGCGCACTGTGGCAGAGCTATTTCCTCGACTCGTCGGGGAAATAGGGAAATGGCGATAACTTCCCGACCAGTCGGGGGAATAGCCGCGCCCCACGGTACACGACCACGTTACTAATACTACTACCGGATCGAACCCGATGCCTTCGATGAGTTGTTGAGGTGGTCTTCGTCGTTGACATTTCATCCCAACGTCATTTCCCCGGCGCCGTCAAGGAGGCTTACGCAGGCCCGTTACTGTCCACGATTCAAGCAGCTCTCCCCCTCCTTCAGTTTTGTCCTCTCCACAGAAAGCAATTTCAGAGCTGAATAATTTTTTACTCTTCAGTGCGTTCTCGTTAGGAAAGATGCAAATGTGGCTGGCGTACGTAAGAAGCCAACAGAATGTCAAGTGGGTGAATGTTTTTTTTTTTTTCTTCTTCTTCTTCTTCTTCTTCTTCTTCTGTTCTCATTTGCCGTACAAGACCTAGGTGTGGAAAATGACACACAAAGATTAAAGGTGTGGCACAGGGTTCAGTTTGCAAGTAGAATTGTGCTTCCTTGCGGGTTTGGCGTCGATTTCCATCACATTAGGGTTGTACCAAGGGTGGGTGTGTGTGTGTATGGCAGTTTAACGTCCTTTTCCACCACGTAAGGGTGACATCAAAGACGGGACAACGAGAAAAAAGGCCAGCACAAATATCCCACAAATCCTTCGGAGCTGTTTTCGTGGTGTCTACCATCAAACTACTAAGCCACATGCATAGTGGGTGGGTGGGTGTTTGGGGGTTTAACGTCCTTTTCCACCACGTATGGGTGATATCAAAGACGGGACAACGAGAAAAAGGGCAGCACAAATATTTGGCCCCAGCCGGGACTCGAACTCACGACTCGAGCATTGAGAGTCCAAAGCTCTATCATTCGGCTATCCCAGCTCCCCTAAGGTTGCACCAGAGACAGGGCAACGCACGAGGAAAAAGGCCAGCACAATTTACTGTATTTACTCCCAGCCGCGAAAAAAAAAACAAACAGTACTCACGCTTACGTGAATCACATGCACTCTCTCACGCACTGGACATGAACAGATTACAATCACGTGAGGCGAAGGACAGCGCAGTTATTAAAATTTCGGAATTTAGATTTGCATTTTTTAAATATAAATTATATTTGCGTGGGCTGAACGTTTGAACATTGGAGCAGTTGTGCGTGTGCGTGTGCGTGTTCGTGTGCGCGTGTGTGTGCGTGTACGTGTATGCTCGAAACGGTCTAGCTTAGGGTAGATAGAGCGTAAGCAGAGTAGGGTAGGTAGAGTAGTGTGAATACAACACACTTGACATTCGCTGGCCGTGCGAACGAGGAGAAGAACTTCAACGGCCCCGCCGACAGAAGCTGTCCTAGTCTGCCGTGTGACAAGACTGTGGCAGACGCTGTGCGTTTCGGCTTCGGTTTGCTCAGTGTCAGCTTGTCCAAGGCTGTACTATGCACATGGCGGAGCCGGGGTGGCCGAACGGTAGAGCGTTGGACTTCTAATGCTCGGGTCGTGAGTTCGTATCCCGGCTGGGGCCAAATGTTTGTGCTGGCTTTTTCATCGTTGCCCCGTCTTTGATATCACCCGTATGTGGTGGAAAAGGACGTTAAACCCCCAAATACCCACCCACCCACTATGCATGTGGCTTAGTGGTTTGATGGTAGACACCACGAAAACAGCTCCGAAGGATTTGTGGGATAGAGAAATGTCGAAATACGTTTGTCGTGCATACAGCAACGCTGCAGAAAACTTTGCATCGATTGCGCTTAATCCGCGCATCCATTTGAACCATCCAAGCAGCTTTCGACTCATTTTGCTAATGGCCTCAAGTAACTATTATACAGTTAAGAACCTGGCATTATATATTTTTCTAGCTTTAAGAAACAGACAACAGTTGCTCAGCTGAGTTGATATACTTTATTTTGCACTTTGGTTACTGATTTTATGTACAAGTATTGATGTACAAGTATTATGCATTGTGTCCTTTCTTATCAGTTTTAGTTTGCTCGTCTTATAATTTATTAGTGATACATAGTGAAGCTGCTTTTAGATATTAACCCTTTATTTTATTTATTCATGCCCCCTGGTCAAAAAACAAATTTGTTCTTGATGGACACAATAAAGTCGTCTGAATTTAATCTTGAATGTGCACAAGAACGTCTGGATGTCACTCTCAACTCTGAATGGGCCTAAGGCCTGTCAATAAACAATTCTGATTCCCATTGCGGTGCCACAGATGGTTTGGGGAACTGACATCACCTTACTGCCCATTTTGCCATGAATTTGAAGAAACTGAACATCATTTTTTGTGCACATGTCCAGCCTACTCCAGCCTTAGAGACAAATATATCACTGCTGCTCTGAAGTACAAGTCAGGTAATCTGCTGGAGTCTCTTCTTCAAAACGAAGCATTTGCTAAGAAAACGGCATTGTACATATATCATGCTCTCCAGTTAAGACAGTCTTTAATAGACTATGTACCTGAAACAGACAGTTAAACATAATGTATTCCCCCTCATGTACTGCATTGCCCGCATGTATCTTCATGTGTTCCCCGTGTGAACGGGCTGGCGGCCCAACACAATAAACAAATTGAATTAAACAATTCTGATTCTGATTCTGAAATCAGTCACTTGGGACACAGTATAGCATCTGAAACCATTGTGGTGACTGGCTGGCGTGTAAGTTATGTTGTTGTGTTGTTCTGCGTATGTAGAAGCGTACGTGGTGACTGGCTGGCGTGTAAGTTATGTTGTTGTGTTGTTCTGCGTATGTAGAAGCGTACGTGGTGACTGGCTGGCGTGTAAGTTATGTTGTTGTGTTGTTCTGCGTATGTAGAAGCGTACGTGGTGACTGGCTGGCGTGTAAGTTATGTTGTTGTGTTGTTCTGCGTATGTAGAAGCGTACCGCGTACTGAGCAGACGACATTTCTTAGTCCCGGACCCAAGACCAGCTAGACAGTGCTGATTGGTCGCTATTTTTAGCGACTTTGTCGGGTCGGTGTGTAGAACAAGTATGGAAGCATTAGGCTGTAGAAGGTCGTATTTCTCTGCTACCAGAAGCCGCAAAGTCACAACAATGGACGCAATCGCCAAATGGAGCATCTATTCATTTGGTAAACAGCATCAGAGCTGTGTAACTGTGTAAGCGGCAGCTTTTCCCCTCAAAACTCATTACGAACGTAAGAGACAAGAAAAGAAAACTTTCTTCTTGGTTCGTAAAACGTAACGGTTCTGCATAGTGGGCCCAGAGGACCCTGTCGGAACCTTGTCCATCGCTTGACCCCTCACTGAGACCCGTTAATCAAGAAGTACCGACCGGGCAACTCTTCTTGTCTCGCAGAGGACGACCAGCGATCCACTCGCCAAATTACATTTTCTCATCTCTATACTTTTTGGCGGTGCCGCCTTTTGCAGCCTTTCAATCAAGCTGTCTCCCCCCTCCAACGCCCCCTCACCCCCCACCCCTCCCCCACTCAGTTCGTGTGAAGGCCCGCAGCCGTTTATTGTCACCACACCGTGTAGTAACGTGACAAGCAACAAATGTACCATGACGTGAAAATCGAGCGGAAGCTTACGGTCACTAACAGCGTCTCTTTTTATTTTTTATTTATTTATTTTTTACTACTTTATTGTCCCTTTCGCGAAATTCGGGCTGCTTCCCCCGGGGGAAGCGCGTCGGCGCGGTGCAGCGCCATCCAATACCTATCCTATATATAAAGAGAGAGAGAGAGAGAGAGAGAAACTCCTGAGAACCAGTGATCAGCTTATTATTCTTGAACAAACGAAACAAAGTATGTAACCCAAATTTCCGTCCCTCATGATGAAGGGCCCGCTGAAGGCCCGAAACTTTGGTTTTTTGCCTACTTTCCTTCGTTTGTTCAAGAACAATAAGTTGATCACTGGTTCTCAAGAGTTTCTTTTTTATCATTCTATGTGGATTTCTCCATTTTTGAACTCTTATGTGGATGTGCGGTGCCAGCAAGACTTTCTACTTTCCCTAAAGTCAGTATATATATATATATATATATATATATATATATATATATATATATATATATATATAGATCTAGGAGATGTGTGCTTTGTATGCCAGTGGACAAGTCCGCCTTGCCCTATATTGGCTACAAGCCACAGTGGGGGGGGGGGGGAATCTACCATCCTACCGCTGAAACGTCTAACAGATCTAAGGGTATCTCACCATTCATAGGGCCCCCATTCCCCTCCCACCGGGAGGAAAATGGTCGGTACAACCGAGGCCATATGAATTGGTGATTTTAGCCGCTCACGATTTTAGTATATATATATACTTTTGCCGGGCGGGGAAAGCCTTGGGTTACACAGCGGTAATAGCTTTCGGGTCATGTATTTACCGCTAAATATATTACAGAACGTTTTTGGCCCTCAAGTGTTTAAATTTATGTTCAGAGTAAATCATGACCATGTGAGGCTGTTTGTTGGCTTTATGGATAAATTCCATGCTAGGTGATAGTAAAAACAGTGAAAAATTAGCTTGGCGTGTGGGCCATTTGTATTTATGCGCGGCTGGCACAAGAGCAAGAAGATTAGGAATTAGGACATAGGAATTAGGGGGTATCTGGTCGCTGCTAGCAATGAAAAAAAAACCCCGGAATATCGAAATTTGTTGAAATTTACTCTACGCATGAATCTTTGGCTGCTGGAGCCCGGAAAGCCGAACTGGTACGGCGTCGGAGTGACAATGCTTGGGTCGTGAGTTCGAATCCTGGCCGGGAGCCAAGACTTTGTGCTGGTGTTTACCTCGTTGACCCATCTTTGATAATCACCCTCGTGTGATGGAAAAGAAAGGACATTATAGAAAGAAACAAAATCTCCTTCGCGGGCGTAATTTTCCAGAAACAGCTCACAGGCACCTTTCTGGTGGCTTGGAGACAAACTGCCGCAGACGAGGGAAGGAACTGACAACGCCTGTGGCAACTCTGTACCATCGGGTTTCACTACGTTTACCCTCTGCACTGACCCGAAATCGGCTAGCCGAGACCTGCGCCGAGACAAGTGATACCTAAGAAGGAAAAAACAAACATACTCGGTGTGTGGGTCCAAACATACTGCAGGACCCACAGGCGCATCATTGTGTACAGAAGCGGTGAGTTGGGTCGCATTTTCAGCCTGTTTCAGAGATTATTGCCTGCATGAGTTGTCTCCCGTGCATAGCACACAGAACCGCTGCATGCATGCATCTTTCGTTGCAACTTTGTGCTCTGCCACGAAAAATGCGGTTCTGTGTATGCACGGGGGACAACTCATGCAGGCAATAATCTCGGAAACAGGCTGAAAATGTACTGTGCTGGTGAATGCGACAGAACTCAACGCTCCTGTGCACACCGTGAAATACCACGTTGACCACAAAGTTGTTCGGAACTGTCCACTTTCCTTGTCACCGAGTATTTTTTTTTTAATGTATCACTTGTCTCGGCGCAGGTCTCGGACTCGTATGTGGTGGAAAAGGACGTTAAACCCCCCAAACACCCACCCACCCCCGCAGGTCTCGGCTAGCCGATTTCGGTTCAGTGCAGAGGGTAAGTTTAGTGAAACCCGATGGCCAGAGTTGCGCCTGTGGGTCCTACAGGGTCAGTGTTTCAGTTCCGGAAAGGACCAAACTATAACCACCGAAAACCTTTGAAACTTCAACCCTACGCCCTGGTCGATCAGGGGTCCTGGCCCTAAATCGTTTTGCACACCCGGGAGTACGTCTGAGTCCTGAACGCCGCGAAGCGTCTGCAGTGTGAAAAGTGCCTCAATTCGTCCCGATTTGTCAGCGGCTATTCATTAGTGCCGATCCATTCGAGTTTGCTCACGCGAGCTTCGGAACTGGGCAAAACCATGACGGTATGATGGTCCGCCTTGTACTTAGAGCCACACAGTCTACACCAAAAGCCAAGGATTTCTCCCAATCCGTGTCGAAAGGTCTCCGCTTCCTCCTACGCTCGAGACAAAAGAGAGATGGGGGGAAGGAAGGAAGGAGAGGGAAGCACTTTCTCGCATCGATCGTCTCCCTTTGAGTGAGGTGGAAGAAGAAGAAGATGAGGACGAGGTTTGGAAGCCGCGCTGGACGGCGGTTGCCAGCGCCAGTTTCGTGGCTTGCCCCTTTTCAATATGTCAGCCACCACATCGAGTACTTTCCTGTTGACAATCATGGCCGTTGGGGTCGATCTGCTGATCGTTATTAAGCTTTCAACAGACCTCGACACGTCATAGTACGTGATCTGTGTCTCCTGCGCCGGCTGTAACCTCTCTTGTCGAGAAAGGTCTTGTCCGAAAGGACCGATCAGCATATCTTCCTTGCTAAATGTATCTATGTGGGACAGGGCAATACGGGGCAACGCGACGTAATGGAATGAAATGCATTCAAATGGAGTCCAGTCTAATTCAATATTGCCTTGTTAAATCTTACAGAGACATTGTCGTACGAGAAAGTGAATGGAAGCGATAGGAAGAACACTGCTTACTTTTTTCTTTTTTCTTTTTTTTGAAAGACGAGAAAGCCTTAAGAGATACACCATCGCAGAGTAACAAGAATCAACAATTCGCTTCTACTTTTGTGGCTTGTTGTCGTCCCCCTTTACTGTTGTCGTCCTTCTTGTGCGCTTGTGGGTAGCCGGTAGTGAACGTCGATGACATTTGGCGATATGAAAAAATAATCGCAGGAATGACTGGCGACTTAATGAGTGTAATGGGGATTAAATTAAATCGGGTACTGATTTATGCCGTTTCACATATTGTAAGCTTACTTTTTTCTTTTTCTTTTTTTCCTTTTTTTTTTTTTTGGGGGGGGGGATATTATGAGCATTGTCCTGGCTGATAAGTGGAAGGGGTTCCAAAGAGTGTTGTTGTTGTTGTTGTTGTTAATTAGATATTAACTTTACGTCGACGGATATCCTTCGATACACATGACGTATGTATGAGCCCCGAGAGAGGCAACAACCTAAAACCCCCCAAAAATGCCCGCATAACTGGAATTAGAAAATTGGAATTGCATTGGAAATCGCACACCCTTTTAGCAACAAAAAGAAAATCCGCTAAGCAATCAAAACGGCTATAACCCGCATTAAAAGCGTCATTACAAATGATAGATCATCAGACATTAATTCTGGACTACGTGTTTTTGTGAAAGAGAAACACTACGAAGGACGAAGCAGTGTATGGTTCTATCGATCACCCGACGGAATTAAGTTAATTCTCTGGACGGCCATTTGTTCCTGATGACGTAAGGCATTACCCGCGGGGCTGCTCATCAATTTCAAGAGCAGAAGCAGTCAGTCACATTGGATCAATGACGGTGAGCTTGGGCTGTGTGTGTGCGTGTGTGTGTGTGTGTGTGTGTGTGTGTCTGTGTGTCTGTCTGTCTGTCTGTCTGTCTGTCTGTCTGTTGGTTTCTTTGTGTGTGTGTGTGTGTGTGTGTGTGTGTGTGTGTGTGTGTGTGTGTGTGTGTGTGTGTGTGTGTGTCTGTCTGTTTGTCTGTCTGTCTGTCTGTGTCTGTGTGTTGGTTTCTTTGTGTGTGTGTGTGTGTGTGTGTGTGTGTGTGTGTGTGTGTGTGTGTGTGTCTGTCTGTCTGTCTGTCTGTCTGTTGGTTTCTTTGTGTGTGTTGGTTTCTGTGTGTGTGTGTGTGTGTGTGTGTGTGTGTGTGTGTGTGTGTGTGTGTGTGTGTGTGTGTGTGTGTGTGTGTGTGTGACACTCTATGTGTGTGCGTACGTGCGCCTACGTGCGTGTGAACTTGTCTCTCTTTACATCTGCTCTCACTGTGCCTGCGGCAGGTGATTTTTCTGTCACAGATGGACCATCTCACTGACCCTGGATTCTCTTGTTAGAAAGACTGATCGTTTGACTCGAATGGCCATTTTCAGCCACTCGGTTATTTCGGGAAGCTGGCCGCAGGTTCTCGTTGTAAATATAGCTGCGATCATCTACAAATATAGACATAAACCTGTTTCTTTTTTTCAGTAGTTTCTCTTTCTCGCATTTACGTTTTCACATTTATTTATTAGTTCTCCTGCACCTTTTCAGCCCAGCCTGTATATGACACAATATTCGGCATTTGGCTGGTCGATTGTTTGGATGTCTGGTTTGTGGTTGGTTGGTGCAATTGGTTGGTGCAGTTGGTTGGTTGGTGCAGTTGGTTGGTTGGTTGGTGCAGTTGGTTGGTGCAGTTGGTTACTTGGTTAGTGGGTTGGTGGTTGGGTGGTGTGTGGTGGCTGTTGGTTGGTTGGTTGGTTGGTTGGTGGTTGTATGGTTGTTCGGTCGTTTGTTTGTTTGGTCGTTCGATGGCTAGTGACTGGTGCCTGCATGGTGGTTGGTTGGATGGTTGTTTGGTTGTTCGGTGGCTGGTGGCAGGTGGCTGGTTGGATGCTTGCAGTCTGTTTGTGTGGTTGTTTGATTGTTTCGTTATTGATGGTTGGTGGTTGATTGTTGGTTGGTGGGTTGTGTGATTGTTTGGTGCTTCGTAGTTATAATGGTTGGTTGGATGGTTATGTTGTTGTTTAGTGGTTTGGTTGTTGGTGGTTGATGGATGGTCAGACGGTTGGTTGGTTGTCGGTTGGTTGGCTGGCCGGTTGTTTGGCTAGCTGGTTGGACAGAGTCGCCATCTGCACTGATCAGCGTGCTTTAGCGCGCAATATCCTGTCGATTCCACCCGCCGCCAGCTAAACTAGAATGTATGCACCAAAAACACTCACATC
>JACVVK020000125.1:557500-582500 GCA_018292915.2 Batillaria attramentaria | reverse complement strand
CCAGATGGGGAAAAAAGGGAGAAAAATATCGTGACTCATGATCACATTGTAATCTTTGCCTGTACGGTTTATGCAACAACTCCTCTCCCTCCTCCTCCCTCCTCCCTCCTCCCACCCCCCAACCAGCAACGTCTCCCTCTAACAGCTGGTTAACTGTTGGTACGTTCAAGTCTCCTTTCCCTCCCCATTCCCTGTCTAACAACTGGTGATACTACTACTACTACTACTACTACTACTACTACTACTAACAACAACAACAACAACAACAATAATAATAATGAATATGTATATAGCGCCTGTACTGTGCGAGCTCTAAGCACTTACAAAGTTAAGAAATATAAGATAAAATAAAATGACATGAAAATAATGCCAGAGAGAACAATAATAGACATAGCAATTGTGGCACACACACACACACACACACACACACACACACACACACACACACACACACACACACACACACACACACACACGCACACACACACACACACGCACTCACGCTTGCACGGACGCACACACACACGCACACGCGCGCGCGCGCACACACACACACACACACACACACACACACACACACACACAGAGTTTTGTCAATCCCTCATTACCGCACTGCTTCTGGGATGAGAACAAGTGTGGTTTGACTGTGTTTTGATCTGATGTGTGCGCCAAAATCTCTCTCTCCCTCTCTCTCTCTCTCTCTCTCTCTCTCTCGCTATGTTTGGCAAGTACGTGTATCTTTCCAGACTTTTTTTTTAAAACGTGGCAGCTGTGATTGACAGGGCTGTTGCCTGTAGTTTCCATTCTTCCGTCGTATGTGTAAATTGTATTTTTCGTGAAGAGCTGTCTGTGCAAGTCGAGCGCGACTGTGAATGGAAGTTTTCTATGGGAGTGTATCTGTGCCAAAAATGGAAAGTTGTCACCGCAACAGTGTGAGTGTGACATGCCCGGCCAGTGGCAAACTGGCATGGTCGTTAATCACGGGCAACTGAAGTTCTTCAGTGCAGCAATAGGCGACTCCACTCCTGTCAATCAAAAGGGGCAAGCCCCCAGACTTTAGCCAGTCGCGTGCCGCGGCATAATGAGCACAGCACCGTGGCATGGTCTGGCGAACTTTCTTGCCAGACGCTATAAAGAGGGTAGCACATGTATTTCGATATGACTGAAACGTGGAAATAAAGCAGTAAGTCCACTGACGTCATTTGAGGAAAAAGGCCGTTACGTCATTGTGATAGATTTTTAGGTACGAGTGTACAAACATGTAAATAGGTGGAATGAGTGTGCATGGCCGTATGAGTGAGTGTTTGACATGCTTTATGTTTTTATGAGAGACCACAAAGCAATGTTCCTCTTTGGAAATTTAATAAATGTCTTATGTCTTATGTCAGTCTCTTTCATCTTGAAATCACCCCTTTGTCTATAAAATGACGTCATGGGTGTACTTTGTTTTCCCAAAGCACGGCAAAAATTAATAAAGGGCATGGCTTTGGCCCCGTTGCTTGCCGAGTGCAGTCGTCTATTCTCAACAGAGATACTGGTCCCACTTGAACCACGGGGGTGTGTGTGTGTGGGGGGGGGGGGATTAGCTGGGGGGACTACACAGAGCCACAAACTGAAGTGACAGCTTCATGTTTTGGCCTAGATGTGATACCATAGTTTTCAACGTGTCTGACAACTGACAAGGACGAAGAGGGTTCGTTGCGCTGTTGAGGTCAAAAGGCAAATAGGACGTTTTAAACAACCAGGGTCGAAAGCTGTCCGTTAAAAGCTTAATCTGGCGCAAGAGACAAGCTGTCCCCCGTTTTGGGACCAAAGAACCTCTCTGTTCTCAGTCTGGAAGATGACAGGCAAACTGCTGGGACAACTCAATTTCAGCAATGTTGCGTACGTGACAAGCCATGTTCCTTTTGCACAGAACAGCACAGCTTTGTTCTTTGTCCTTAACAAAGATATTTGCCGTGGCATGAAATGGTTGGCCAGAACTAGTGGACGTTCCAGAAAGCTCACACAAGTGCACAACCAGAGCCCCGGTCAGCTGTTTAGAGTATGCCACACGGGAGATATTTCAGTCCGAACAAACATCGAACACGGTGTTTTTCCGGGTTTCTCGCGTGTAATACAATCGCAACACTCCTTTACTCTGATTTTTTTTTTCCGGCCCGCGTTCGAGCCGTGTTTTGGAGCCGGGGTGGCCGAATGGTAGAGTGTTGGACTTCCAATGCTCGGGTCGTGAGTTCGAATCCCGGCTGGGGCCAAATATTTGTGCTAGCTTTTTCATCGTCCGCGTACTGAGCAGACGACGTTATTTGGTTGCGGACTGAGGACCAGCTAGACGGCGCTGATTGGTTGCTATTCTTATCAGCTTTTTCGCGTTCCCAGTCTGTTCAAAAATGGACTGGAGGCTCAAAGATAGTCTCATTTCTCTAATATTAGAAGCCACAAAGTCGCTAAAACGATCGCACTGAATGGCCAAATGAAACATCCTTCTCTCTGGTAATCCGCCTATAGATTCGAAAGCGGCAGTCTTCCCATCTCGGCGGCGTTACGAACATCAACGCTTTAATTCTATCGGAGTACCGGCCCCCGTAGTGTAGTGGTTAGCACTTCGGACCATGGACCGGGAGACCCGGGTTCGAGTCCCAGCCGAGGCAAGCGGGATTTTTCCTACCTAGGTCGGCTCCTACCCAGAGCGGGTGTGCTATGGACCCATACGGGGAGGCTGTTGCCATACAGCCGAGTTTCACCCACTTCACGGGTGCGACTTTGGGGGTGCTTCCCTTGGTCTGACACGTCTTATGATGTGGATGATTACACGGCCGGCACCGCAGGTGTCGTAGTTCCCGGGCCTGGTTAATGCCGGGATATTTATGACAGGAAGCGTGGAATGCGGACCTGTCCCGCAGTCCCAAACCACACGGACCTCCATAGCATCATCTTACCATCATCCTCATCTCCATCATCATGCATAATAAATCTCCATCATCATGCATAATAAAAATTGTCCCAGCTTCCGAGCCATTCCGTGGATTCTACCCATTACCTGGGAGGAACACCACTGGAGCTGGCAAAGAGTTGGGGCAGCCAAAAAAAAAAAAAAATCTAACGGAGCACTATTTCCCAGTCTTTGCCAGCAATACGTAAGTCCTCACAGAAGAGGGTGGGGGAGGGAAGGGGGGTGGGGGGGGGTGTCCCTGATGGCTAGAGCATCATTTCCGCTCACCTTCAGTCTCAACTTAGTTGCGAAACTTCACACATGACACTGCTGACGCTGCATATCCCGCGCTGCTTCGTGAGTCTCCAGCTCCCCGGGCTGCGGGTCTGAGCTATTCTGGGTCCTCATTTATGGGTGAATCGTGTCGTTCCTTTATAGTACACCCATTCAAGCCGGCGTACACTCATTCATTCATTGTTTGAAAGCAGCTAGCACCTGTAGCCGTTACTGTCTCTTTCCACGTGAACAGACGTCAATCAAAGAGGAAGACTCCGCGGGGTGTAAGCAAAGTGGACGCGTGTGTTTCCGATGCTGCTCCGCTTCAATAAGTAGCACCGCTAGGAATGAGTGTTTCAAAACAGCTGGACCGGGTGTTTCTGGCAGAGGTCGTTACTCCATGTGTGTGCGCAGCACAGTGTGCGTATTCTGCAGATGATTGCAGAGTGTCTGCGCGGGAAAAGTGGCACGTGGTTTTGGCCACCCGGGAGGTGGACCCAGCCATTTTCTGCACAATGCACGGAGTCTCCTCTCTCTGAGAGTGTGGGCCGCTCTTTGTATCTTACTTTTTACTTCACTGAGTGTCTGGAGTAGTTTTGCTTCCATGCCATCGCCGGTGGCGTCCCGGGCCGCGCGATCGGCCAGCTCGTTTCCTCTGATCCCGCTGTGGGAGGGTAGCCACATGAGGGCTAAGATGGTTCCCTTCGTGATGATCTGATGGGCCAGAAAGAGGATCTCGCATTGTACATCACTCCTATTCCTCGTGCCCCCTCTCTCTAGGGCTTGGAGTGAAGACTTGGAGTCGGACAGAATGACCACCCCCAGCGGGGGGTTTGGCATGTCGTTGACAAACGTGCAGGCCATGAGGATTGCATACATCTCTGCTGAGAAGATGCTTAACCCGGCGTTGAGTTTGTAGCGCCTTGTGATTCCAAGGTCTGGGATCACGAAGGCGCACCCAACCTCTCCTGAGTCTAGGACAGAGCCGTCCGTGTAGATTTTCAGGTGCTGGGAAAAGCGCTGTTCAATCTTCTCTCTTGCCAGGGTTGTGGCAAGAGCAGAGTCTGCTTTCTTTGACGCGCCTTCAGCATAGCGGTGTTCGTACTCGGGCTTAGCCAGCTCCCAGGGAGGAAAGACCGGCTTGGGAGTTTGTGCCACCTCAGGTTTCGCTCCGCACTCTGACCAGATGTCATTTGTGTGCTCCGCCATCGGGATGGTCGTCCGATATATTCGTGGCGCTTTGACTTCCAGACCCTGCCGGATCAGGGTCTCCTTGGTGACTGTCTCTGTGAGACCATCTCCCAAGGTGGTCTCAGTAGCGTGCATGGCAGCCTGGAAGTTGGCACACCTCCTTTTGCATTCCTCCCTGAGTGGTAGCCAGCCTGCTTCCTGATATACCAGGTCGTTTCTCGCACTTTTTCTAGCAACTATTGCCGTTTTCAGGGCTGCCAGTTTAACTCGTTCAAGCTTCAGATATTCGGCTTTCGACAGTGCGAAGAAGGCTTCGCATCCGTACGTGAGGCGGGATCTCACCAGAGCGTTCGTTAGATGGATGAGGCTGCGTGGTGTTGCCCATCTCTCAGCTGACAGGATTTTGATCAGGTTCACTGATCGCGCAGCTTTTGCGGTTAGGTTGCTGATGTGCGGCTGCCACCGCAGGCGTTCATTCAGTGTCACTCCCAGGAACTTAGCCTCGCTGCAAGGCTTGATGGTCACGTTCCCGATTTGTATGGACATGGCGTTCTTCGCTCCGTTTGTCCTGGAGAACACCACGAGTGATGTTTTCTCCGGGGAGAGCTGGAAGCCATTCTGCCCCATGTAACCCTGGATGTCATCCACACACGACTGAAATTTGGTCCGCCATCTTTCGTACAGCTTTTTCATGAAAGCTGTCTTTCCTGGCAACTGAGTGGGCAGCTCAGTCCAAATGGCCAGGTCATCTGCGTACAGTGACATTTTTATGTCCGGCCTGCCGACCTTGGCCTCAATGTCGTGTAGCATGACTGAGAACAGGGTAGGCGCAATCACGCTGCCTTGCGGGACGCCCATATCGAGGGTGTGCTCATCCGACAGGGAGGCTCCGACTCTCACCGAGATCCTCCTGTCTGCCAGGAACGCCTGCACAAATTGGTACAGTCGCCCGGAGATGCCAATGCTGCTCAGTTTGTCTAGAAGCTTGGCATGCCACACTGTGTCGAACGCGCGCTTGATGTCGAAGAAGGTGGTCACCACTGAGTGTTTGTTGACCATTGCCTTCTTGATCTCACTGGTGAGCCTAGCGACGTGTTCCATGCAGCCTCTTCCTTTACGAAAACCGGCCTGGCACAGCGGGATTATGCCATGCTTCTCCAGATGGTACTCCAGCCTGTCCCTGACCAGCCTCTCATACACCTTCCCCAGGTGGGATGTTAGTGCGACCGGGCGGTAGCTTGTTGGGAGGTGGGGCGGCTTGCCATCCTTGGGGATGGCCACCACTACAGCCTTCTTCCAAGCCTTGGGTATCTGACCAGAGTCCCAGCAGGTCTGGTAGAAGCCCAGAAGAACTTTGACCATTCTGTCTGGAAAATGACGAATCATCTGGTACGAGATTGGGTCATGCCCGGTCGCTTTGCCTTGCGAGCCGAGGCTGCCAATCGCCGTCCGCAGCTCCTCTAGCGTCAGGTCGCCGTTGGAGGGAGCTTGACCGTCATTCTCCGACTTCTCAAATCTCTGTTCTTCAGTCCGCCGGTATTCCCTCATTTCTGGGGGGAGGTGTTCCGTTTGACTGGCCTTGGCAAATGTCTCGGCGAGAGCATCGGCCTTTTCTTTGGCAGTCTGCGTCTTTTGGCCATTGACAAGTAGAGCCCTTTCTGGCAGGCGGCCCCTTCGCCTGTGAGCGCGTATTATTCTCCACAGCTTGCTGCTGTCCTTGGGTTCCTGCACCTGCTCTGTGCAGAAGCGTTCCCAGTGTTCCTGTCTGGCTTTTTCAGCAACCTCGCTACAGTGAGTGGTGGCTGCCCGCACCAGCTCTCTGTTTTCCTCAGTCATATTTCTTTTGAACGCTCTGAGGACCCGCCTTTTCTTTGCTGTGGCTTCCTCGCATTCCGCGTTCCACCAACCACCTATCAGCCGGCCGCCACCGGAGGGCTGTGGGCGTGACTGTGGGATCGCAGCGTTGGCCGCGGTGAGGATCATGCTTCTAATCTCCTCGTACTTAGAGTCTATGCCTTGGTCATGGCTGTTGCGGTTCAAGTGTTCGCATTCGGCTTCCACCAGGGTTCGGAACTTCTCCCAGTCTGCTTTGTCATATGCATACTTTGGGTCGGAGTTAACCTCCTCCTCCGTGGGGACGGCCTGATCCAGCGTAATGTGGATCGGTAGGTGGTCTGACTGCATATTGTCATCTCCAGTCTCCCAGGTAGCCTCTAGGCAGAGTGCTGGGCTAGCTAGTGTTATGTCAATTGCGCTGTTCCTCTGCCCACCTTGGCCGATGCGGGTCACTGAGCAATCGTTCAGTATGCTCAGATTGGATTCTAGAACCGCGTTTGCCAAGTGCATTCCGCCAGCTGTCGTTGCATCTGGATCCCAGAGTCTGTGGCTGGCATTAAAGTCGCCGGCCACCACCCAAGTTCTCCGTGCATCTGCTGTCCTCGTACCCAGATTTCTAAGCCAGTCACAGGCACTCCCATCCGGTATTCCGTCTGGGTAGTACACGTTTACCAGCGTGAGCTCCCTTCCCCCTGATAACGAGACTGTCAGGCTTCTCAGGTTGAGCCGGCAGTCTCCAGGGGTACTGGGGTTCGCCTGTGTCATCGGGTCAGCATCCACATATGATAGCCGAGTGCTGACATACGTGGCAACCATGACGCGCCCTTTCTCCATGTCCACAGCCGGGGGGTAGTAATAACCATCCAGGTGAGGGAGAGCCTGAAGTCTCACGTTCAAAGACTGCAGCATGAGGACGTCCACCTTAGGTTTGTCCTGCAGGTATCTGCGTAGGAAGGGGGCCTTCCCGGTCACAGATCTGCAGTTCCACTGCAGGATGGACAGTCCCCTAGGGGGATTGTCTGGGTGGCTGCCTCTCCTATTCCTGTCCATTACTTAGGGCTGCGAGGAGCTGTTGCAGCATGCTTTGGACCGCGGACGGGGTGAGCTGGGGGGGGGGGGCTGTACGGGCCTGCCCGCTCTCTCGTCGCGGAGCGCCTGAACCTCGCTCCTCAGCTCCTTAATGTTGGCTTGGAGGTTGGCTAGCAAACCCCTCATGCTCTCCGCTTCGCGGCGTAGACGAGCATTCTCGGCCCTGAGGGCCTGTCCTTCTTCAGGGCTCTCCCTCGGTGTGGCTTTGGATTGGCCTTGGTTCGCGGTGTCTGGTCCGCTCGTGTCCAGGGCCGTAGGCGTCACTGGTTCCTGCACGGGTGTGCCAATCTTGGTGGGGGAAGGGGAATTTGCCTGTGCGGGCCTAGGAAGGTTTGTTCTCTTCCTCGGCGCAGGCCTTGGTTTTTGGACTGGCGTCCTTGGGATGGCTTCCTGCCTCCATCCTAGGTTGGGTACCTTGTTGGTGGCGGCAGGTGGTGGGGCGGTGGACTGCGCCTTTCTTTGGGCAGCAATCTTCTCTGCCTCGTGCATCGCCTGGGCTCTGGGCATGTAGTCCTGTGCCCTCAGTCTGTTCGCCAGGCTCCACTGCTTCACTGCAGGGCAGCCTCTGTAGGCGGCCGAGTGTGCGCCCTGACAGTTGGTGCAGCGCTTCGGGCCATTGCAGTGTTCGCTTTTGTGGCCGGTCTTACCACAGGCGGCACAGACTGGTTTTTTTGCAGGGCAGGACTTCTGCACGTGGCCCAGGCGTTGGCACTTGTAGCATCGTTGTACCTCCGCTACGTATGGTCTGAGACCATACTCCTGTCTGTTGATCACGAGGTGATCGGGCAGGGTGGTCTCAGCCAGCGTCACCCTCACTGCACGGGATTTCTCACCGTTTTTTAGGGTGAGGCGCTTCACGTCCACCACCGTCACATCGGACTCGATGGCCTTCTTAATCTTGGCCTCTGTCGCGTCAACGTGTACCGTTATTACGCCTTCAACTCTGGGGACTGGGACGTATCCCCGAACACTGACTGGCCCAATCTTGGTGGCCTTGGCCAGTCGCTGCTGCTGGCGCTCGGTGGAGCAACCAGCCACGAACTTGGTTTTGCCGAGTGGTTTGAGGTGAGTCACCTCCCCATACCCAGCCTCTCGGATTAGGCCCGCAAGCCTAAATGCCAGTCCCGCCAGGCGGGCTGGCTCTGCCTCAATCATCTTGTCCTCCAGTATAACTGGGAACCGGCAGAAGACGGGAGCCGTCTCTTTTTTCTGCACTCCCCTCCTTCCATGGGGAGCTGCCCTGCGCGATGTTATCTCAGCGTAGGACGGTTAGCGACTACATGTACAATCTCAAGTTTTAAAGACTTAGGCAGTGTCAATCCCCTCCCTAGCCCCGCCCACTACGTCTTTTCGCTGCTTATTGACATGTGGTTGTGCATCGCTTTCAGTCTGTCCAGTCGAGCCCAGTTTCACGTTTGGCGCCATGCGTTACGTCAGGAGACAGGTGGCCAACTACCACCTCCAGGGGGTAAGGCCGCGTACCTGGTGTCCTGGACAGGGGTGTGAATTAACCCAGGTGTCGTGCGCTGCCACCGGCGCCTCTTGTCTGCCACATGAGCCGCGTTGGTCTGATGTTAGTTGCTTAGTTGATGTGGACACCTCTGCTATAAGCGGGAAACTTTAATGCGCTGTTGAACGTAATTAAACAACCACGCCCACCAACACCCGCATTAGCCAACACCCATCCCCTCCCCTACCCTCCCCCCCCCCCCCAACATCCGCCACCACTCTCTACCTTCGCCGAATAGTGACATGTGGTTGTGCATCTCTTTTAGTCAGTCCAGTCGAGCCCAGTTTCACGTTTGGCGCCATGCGTAAGGCCGCGTACCTGGTGTCCTGGACAGGGGTGTGAATTAACCCAGGTGTCGTGCGCTGCCACCGGCGCCTCTTGTCTGCCACATGAGCCGTGTTGGTCTGCTGTTAGTTGCTTAGTTGGTGTGGGCACCTCTGGTATAAGTGGGAAACATTAACGCAGAACGTAATTAAACAACCACGCCCACCACCACCCGCATCAGCCAGCACCCCCCCCCCCCATCCCCCACCTGCCCCCCCCCCCCACCACTGTCTACATTCGCCGAACATCGACTCGGACATGATGTGTTCGATCGTAGTGAAGGACATTAAACTCCACCACATACAGACATGTCTTCGATCTTGCGTGTACTCTTCCTGAAGTTCAGAGTGTGGGCATGTTTTTTTTGTGTTTTTTTTTTTTTCCCCGCCCAGGTTCTGCCGATTTCATACCACTTTTAAAAGTAATCTTACACGAGACTTGAGTTAAGGGGCATCGCTTCCTTTTCTCTCTGACACCGCCTGCTCTAAAATCGTTCACAGCTTTGTCACATCACGACTGGATCTTTGTAATTCGGTGTTAATTGGCCTGCCGGCAGAACAGATAAACCGTCTCCAACGTGTGCAAAAAAGCGCGGCACGGCTGATTTTGAAAAAGAAAAATCCGACCATATCACACGCTTCCTGCGGCATTTTCACTGGCTGCCAGTGAAATTCTGCATTCAGTACAAAATCTGCATACTTGTATTTCGCTTTTTTGATGGAACTCTTCCGGCCTACCTCTCAAATTCCCTTACAGTCCACCAAACAGCACGCACTCTTCGTTCTTCATCTGAAAAACGACTGAACATTCCCCGTCGAAACCTCAAAACAGTTGGTGAGCGCGCGTTTAGTTTTGCTGCCCCGTCACTCTGGAATGCACTACCTGCCGGCCTGAGAAACCAGTCGGATATAGATCGTTTTAAGTCTGACTTGAAAACGCATCTGTTCCGGCTGGCTTTCGACTGAGCCCACTAACCCCATCCTGATTCAGCTCTCTCTCTCTCTCTCTCTCTCTCTCTCTCTCTCTCTCTCTCTCTCTCTCTCTGTGTGTGTGTGGGGGGGGGGGGGGGTATGGGTCCGGGAGTACGCGCTTTGAGTCACTCTGTAAGAATTTTGTGCTATATAAGTACAGTTCATTATTATTATTATCTTTTTGATGTGTGGTATGTCTCTCTCTCTCTCTCTCTCTCTCTCTCTCTCTCTCTCTCTCTCTCTCTCTCTCTCTCTCTCTCTCAAATAAAATATAAATACAATCTTCATGTACCTTCAGCACACTACAAAACCAAAATGGCAGTTTTAACAAGAAGAAGAAGACAAAACAAGCCTTTCATATTCTTTGTGGTCAACAATGTCGCGTTATGGTCGACGATTGTCGCCGTAAGGGTCGACGAGGTCGAGGGTGGTGGTCGATATGGTCGATGGTGGTGGTCGACATGGTCGAGGGTGGTGGTCGACATGGTCGATGGTGGTGGTCGATATGGTCGATGGTGGTGGTCGACATGGTCGATGGTGGTGGTCGATATGGTCGAGGGTGGTGGTCGACATGGTCGAGGGTGGTGGTCGATATGGTCGAGGGTGGTGGTCGACATGGTCGATGGTGGTCAAAACATGCTAGAAAATATGGCTCATGGTTTTTTTCATTACCATACCATACCATACCATACCATATTTTAGACATGAGAGCAATCATTGAAAAAAATATTTTAGAAGTGGAGGTAGCACTGGAATGACTCCAGGCCATCTTGTCTAAACCCCCATCGTCAGTGTCCGCTTGATGTATCTGCGTTGAATATTCTTGTTCGCGAATGATGAACTGTGTCGCGGCCAAAAGCTGTACCTCACGACTCAAACATGTAGAAAGATGCACAGAAAATCTTCAGTGTTGGCAAACGTCTCGTAGACGTTGTAACAGATTGAGATTTAACTGTATAACGAATGACATTCAACAGATAGAAAGTACGTTAAAGAAGTTTGCTCTGTGTCTGCATTTTGTGTGTGTGTGTGTGTGTGTGTGTGTGTGTGTGTGTGTGTGTGTGTGTGCGTGTGTGTCTGCGTGCGTGTGTGTGTGTGTGTGTGTGTGTGTGTGTGTGTGTGCGTGCGTGCGTGCGTGCGTGTGTGTGTGTGTGTGTGTGTGTGTGTGTGTGTGTGTGCGTGCATGCGTACGTGCGTGCGTGTGCGTGTGTGCGTGCGTGTTCGTGTGTCTGCGTGTCTGGGTGCATGCGTGCGTGCGTGTGTGAGTGTGTGTGTGTCTGTGTGTGCTTGCGCGCGCGTCCGCGCGTTTGAGGACGAACGGGAATGGAAGAGGAGAAGATCGATGACAAGTTTGTTTTTCCTGACATATAGTAATATTTCACGCTGGCAGACAGTTTTATCGCCAAAATAGGTGACCCTCAAAGACCGCACCGCATTTTGTGTATGTGTTGCAAAGCCGAAACGGCCCCGCGAACAGGAAGCACAGAATGACATGAAGTCTGACGTGTTCAAATATTTTGAAAGACGGACGAGATATTTCCGTTAGAGCCATTCAAACTGATTTAGTTTTTTTGAGCCGTTCGATGAAACTGTTTTCCCAGTGCGCCAACTCGAAAAATAACGCGAGGTTATTGGTGGATTTGGCTGGCCTGCCTGGGATTTTTGTGTTAAAACCATCGTGAATCCAGGCTTAATATCGCCACGTCGGATTTCTTAAAGGTGCTGATTCTACCATTTTTATGCTCACAGATTGTTCCGAGCTGTTTTCGTGGTACATGTATCTACTACCACACCAGTTAGACACCTGCACAGTGACAGCGTCTGTAATGTTGGCACTGAGCCAACAGAAGCGTACTCAAAGACGCGGCGACCACGCTGAGCCTCGCTCCGGTAGTGTAACAACAGTCGTACGCTTGGAATGTTCGACCGCTTGCGCAAAGTGTAAACAGCACTGTGTCGCATTAAGAGCTGTACTAATCATCAAGATAAAGTATTTCAAGCGCACAGGCTCAGGAGCGAAACTGTTCCAAAACATAAGCTGGCTCAGCGAAGATGAAATTGGCCTGTTTTATTAACAAGCAAGTAGTCATAGTCATATCTAGCCATCCCCCCCCCCCCACACACACACACACACACGGGGAGCCGGGGTGACCGAATGGTAGAGCGTTGGACTTCTAATGCTCGGGTCGTGAGTTCGTATCCCGGCTGGACCAAATATTTGTGCTGGCTTTTTCATCGTTGCCCCGTCTTTGATATCACCCTTATGTGGTGGAAAAGGACGTTAAACCCCCAGACACACACACACACACACACACACACACACACACACACACACACAACTTGATTCACAAAAATGGCATCCCGGGCATAACTGTTAATTGCATTTATGAATGTCATCATTTGAAATCTACAGTACCACTGAATAAATTATTTTCAGAATTATGTATAAATCACCAAAGCCTCTGTGGTAGCATATGAACTGCCGAATATCATGCTATTTACACTTGAAAATCCCGGCTTTGTGGTTTTGGCTCCATCCGGAAGAGACTGCCGGGCTTGGTGTGAACGAGTGTCACGTGCATGGCCTACATCCAGAAAGTGACGGGCCTGGGTCAGACAGGGCCAGAGCAGAAGCCGTCACACCCTCGGCTTTCTCAAGCATCGGGCGAGAAAGAAAATAGTCTGGGGTGGGAAAAGGGAGAGGGCTGGGATACGGGGGAGGGGGAATGGGGGGGGGGGTCAGTCTATGCACCACCCCTCCCTCCCACACCCCTCCCCCTTTCTCCCCACCCCTCTTCAATGCATCCAACACGCCAGCCCTCCTTCATTGCCCCCAAATCAAATGAAATCCGCACGGGGGGCCGTGTGACGTCACTGGAGCAGTCCCGCAGCAACTGGCGTCCTGTTGAGTGACACGTAGTTAATGCGTGCTGTCCTGCAACTGGTGCCCACAATTAGATTGGCCACCAACGCTCCTGGCTCAGCAAAAGCGAGGAACACAAGACGCAGATCCATCCTTGTCTCTTTGAAATGCATCGCTATACGACGCTCGACGCTTGTGTAGAGTCACTCAGTGGTGGCCAGCCTGAGTGCAGTACAGCAGCAGCCTACGAATAAGTGCAAAGAAACTTGGAAAAGCAGTTCAATTGTCTAGTGTGTTTCTAGTTGATCTGGAGCCAAGATAAGTCCGACGGGATTCCAAAAGCCATCTTGTGGTCTGCCTTATCCAGCGTGAACCCCTCACTCCGCAGGGGCAGCGTCGGCCCTCACCGAAACAAAAGTGAAACTGTGGAATGGTCGAGCGGAAGGCTTTGAGCGTGTTAGTTTTGTGGTTGGGTGTTTTCAGGCAATCAATGAGGTGATTTCCTGCAAAAGGGCAAAAAGACAGAATGTGAACACGTTTTGATTCTATCGGGATTCCAACACCCGCGCTGACTCCCGGGTCTAGAACACAACCACCTGACCTATCCCAGTCGAAATTCTTCCCAACGCAAACCCGAACACAACACACACACACACACACACACACACACACACACACACACACACACACACACACACACACACACACACACGCACGCACGCACGCACACACACACACACACACACACACACACACACACCTATCCCCGCTTTACTAAAGTTCAATGAAGGGAGAGGGCACCATACGACACCAACTACAATGTACACTGACCAGACCTACACTCCCCCCCCCCCCTCCCTCTTTTCCCCACCCCTATACCCCTTTCCCTACACTGATCCCCACCCCCCACCCCACACCCCCATTACATGGTTGCTTCTTCAGATGTGCACAGCAAGCCCGCAAATCAAGGCGAAGTCTGACATACAAAAAAAACAAACAAAAAAAGCATTCATCACTTTCGTCGCCATTTGCACGTTTTACACAAAACACAATGTACACTAGACATACACCCCCCCCCCCCCCCCCGCAACCTTTCCCCACCCCTAAACCCCCACCCCTACACCCCCTACCCACCCCACACCCGTTTTACTCGGTTGCTTCTTCAGATGTGCACAGCAAGCCCGCCGAAATCAAGTCACACACACACACACACACACACACACACACACACACACACACACACACACACACACACACACCACCACCACCCCGAACAGAAATCATCACTGTTGTCTCCATTTGCACATTTTACACAAAATACAATGTACACCAGACCTACACCCTCCCCCACCCTCATTTCCCCCACCCCTACACCCCTACCCATCCCCCCCCCACCCCTTCACACGGTTGCTTCTTCAGATGTGCACAGCAAGTCCGCAAATCAAGGCGACTGCACCGACTGCATGTTAACATTTGATCACATTTCCTCACTTCCCAGTTCCCGCACATCGACCAGGGGACCCACTCTCTCTTCCACGGAATTAATTCTCTCCCAGAGCAAACACGGAGTCTCGGTTACAGCCAACTTTTGCCGACCGATCCCCCGGAAGAAAGCCCGTTATTCTGTCCTATTATCAATAAATAAGGGAAGCCATTGTGCCAGGGTTGCCTGCTTCTGTGGGCGATCATGCAGGAATCTGCTTTGACCTTTCAAGGGTTAAAAATTCATCATGCAATGGGTGTGGTCAGGCGAGGATTTTTCCTAGGTTTGTTTTTGTTTTTTTGACAATTTTTTTCCTCTGGTATCACACGCTAGTGTGGAAATGTGGTTCTCTCTCTCTCTTTTTTTTTTTTTTTTTTTGCTGGTTGGGTGACATTTTCAGAAAAAGCGTATCTAATGGGGAAAATGTACAAATGTCAACGAAAGTGGTGAATGTTGGTTTGTTTTTGTTGTTGTTGTTTTGGGTTTTGGGGGTTGTTTTTTGTTTTTGTTTTTGTTGTTGTTGTTGTTTGTTGTTTTTGGGTTTTGTTGTTGTTGTTGTTGTTGTTTTGTTTTTTGGGGTTTTTTTGGTTTTTGTTGTTGTTGTTGTTGTTGTTGTTGTTTTTTTGTTGTTGTTTTTTTTTTTTTGGGGGGAGGGTTGTATGTCAGATTTTATTCGATTTTAGGGGGGGGGGGGTGTATGTCAGACTTGATTCGATTTTAGGGGGGGGGGGGTGTATGTCAGACTTGATTCAATTTTAGGGGGGGGAGGAGGGTTGTATGTCAGACTTGATTCGATTTAGGGGGGGGGGGGGGAGGGTTGTATGTCAGACTTGATTCGATTTTAGGGGGGGGGGGAGGGTTGTATGTCAGACTTGATTCGATTTTAGAGGGGGGGGGGGGGTGTATGTCAGACTTGAATCGATTTCCATGTGTTAGCGTAAAGACTGAATTGGATTGGAGGTCCAGATACGCAAATAGCCCTTACCCCTTCCTGCCCCCCTGAGCCCCCGCCCCCCCCCCCCTCCTACCCACGATCTGAGATTGATTGTGGCCGCGAGCAGCGACTAACAGTACCACTGCACTCCCGCAACGTGAAAATATACGAAAGGCAGTAGCGTAAATTCATCAAGGATACACATGTATCTCGTCACATAAAAAAGTCCATAATCTTTGCACGAAATAATAATAATAGCA
This sequence comes from Batillaria attramentaria, assembly GCA_018292915.2. Lineage (NCBI taxonomy): Eukaryota > Metazoa > Mollusca > Gastropoda > Batillariidae > Batillaria > Batillaria attramentaria. The sequence continues at coordinate 566,831 of JACVVK020000125.1, read as the reverse complement.
TTGTGTGTAGCGAGCTGATCCCAACACGCACGCTCGCGTGAATCACACGCATTCTCGCACACACTGTACATGAACACATTACAATCGCGTGGTTTGAAGGGTTAGCTCAGCTTTTCAAGTATCGGAAATAAGAATTGCATTTTTTTTTCCAAATTTTGTGGGCTGAACATTTCCGAAGCATTTCCATAGTTAATTACACAGCGAAATACTTCATGAGAAGAGAGTGAGACTTCATGATATCCTGTGTTTCACGTCATTTTGGGGTCCTTCTTAATCAGGGATTCTACCCTAGAGACGTTTTCTAGGGTAACAGTCGTTGCCATTCGACCACAACGGTCATCGTTTTCCACTGTTGTTTTAGCCAGAAATGAACTGTCTCAACCACCTGTGGGTTTGGACGGAGATTGAGGACCAGAACAGTGTTTTAAACTTTGAAAGCACCCTTGAAAAGATTTTCCCTGGCAATAATCATAATACATCATAGCTCGAAAATCTTTTCGGGAAAGGTAAGCACTGCTGGCAGAAGACCCATCACCCTTACCGGACATTTTGTCCCATGGAATGAAAATGGTAGTATGGAATCAAGTAAAATGTTTTGTCCTAACTGTTACGAAACTGGTCTACCATGTGATGTAAACAACAACGTAGTGACGCCATTAGTTCGTGCAGGTTGCAAAACATAATGAGCGGCCCTCGTGTCGTCTTTGTCTTCTTTTCTTTTCTTTTTTCTTATTCATTTTTGTTGTTTTGAGAATTGCTTATCTTTAAGGAAGGCGACTTTAAATTCCTCCACTATTAACCTTTTGTTTATTTTTACTCTCTCCATAAACGCATCTATCTATGGATGGACCGACTAAGGGCTAAGTCAAGCGGCCGTCATCATTGTCATAATAATAATCATCATCACCATCACCATTATCATCATTAGTGGCTTTTTCTGACCACGACGATGAGTGGTTACTGCACTGAGCAAACTAAACGCGACACGCTCCGGGGACGATCAGGGGAGACCATTTTAGTGGAACTAACGAATGATGAACTGGAATCCAACGCCATGATTACTGGCTGTTGCCGACAACGACAAACAATGGGAGAGACAGGCCATTCACTATCTCCGGCTCTCAGTTCGTTCAGGGCGTGCGTGTGTGTGTGTGTGTGCGTGCGTGCGTGCGTGCGTGCGTGCGTGCGTGCGTGCGTGCGTGTGTGTGTGTGTGTGTGTGTGTGTGTGTGTGTGTGTGTGTGTGTGTGTGTGTGTGTGTGTGTGTGTGGATTTCTAAATGTATTACGAAAGTCTCAAAAGGATCATATCTGTATGCATCTGAGATTTGCTGGCTGTGAGCTTAACGTACTTCCTACCACACACGCGTGTTACGACGAGTGAATGAGTGAGCCACTCTCAGTCTGCGTGCGTGCGTGTGTGCATGTGTGCCTTCAGGCTTTCGTGCTTGCGTGCGTGCGTGTGTGCGCGCGCGCGCGCGCGCGCTCGCACGTATATTTGTGTCTACATCTCGTGCACTTCCTTGTATGTCAAAACACCTCATCCCCTTTTAATTTGAGATCCACAGCACAGACACTGCATTGTAGACCTAAAACCGAATGCAATTTACACGAGGGGAGGTAATTCTTCCGCATTACATGCCCCTTGAGAAAGTTCGTCACAATCTGATTCCACGGCTGGAGAGAAACTGCAATCGAAAAATCAATAACGTAAGGAGAGATTGCGTGTCTTCAAATAGAGACAAGCCTGATAGGATTTCATGTTTTTGTTTGACAACAGTTTCTATCTTCGCACAGACCCTGAAGTAAAAGGAAAATCATTTTATGGGCGGCACGTAGGGGGTGGGTGGGTGTATGGAAGTTTAACGTCCTTTTCCACCACGTATGGGTGATATCAAAGACGGGACAACGAGAAAAAGGCCAGCACAAATATTTGGCCCTAGCCGGGACTCGAACACACGACCCGAGTATTGAGAGTCCAACGCTCTACCATTCGGCTATCCCGGCTCCCCGGGCGGCATGTGTCTTAAAACCTGTGCTGTCTACCTCGCGCTCAGCAAAAACATGAAACCTGGTTTAATGAAGGAACCTCCCTAGAATTTAACGCTTTGTGAGTGATACAGCCGCACCAACTGGGAGGGTGGGTGTGGGTGTTTAGGTGTGTAACGCCCTTTTCCACCATGTAAGGGTGATACGAAAGACGGGGTAACGAGAAAAAGGCCAGCACAAATATTTGGCCCCAGCCGGGACTCGAACTCACGACCCCAGCATGGAGAGTCCAACGCTCTACTACTCGGCTATCCCGGCTCCCCGCACCAACTGGGGAAACAGTTCCATACGGCCATATAATATTATGCAGCATGCAGGGAAATGATCAACTGAAGGAGAAAACATCAAGATTTTCTTGCGTTTGATCAAAGTTAGAGCGATATAGAAGACGATACGGTCTATGGCGACATTAGGCAGATTTAGTAGGATTTCGTACGGAGGACTTCGTTGAGCAGCGTAACCCATTTGCATGTAATTAGGCACGTTGCGGGTGTCATTAGCCAGTCGCAGCGTGTTAGCTGCTCGCGGCCTCTGCCGTGTGAGCCTAATTTACATGTAAATGGGTTACGCTGCTCAGCGAAGTCCTCCGTACGAAGTCCTAATAAATCTGCCTAATTTTTTGGGACCAGTTTCGTTTGAAAGTGTGCCTCTACGCTCAAAATGGAATCCCGGCTGGAGCCAGATATTTGTGCTGGCCTTTTTCTCGTTGCCCCGTCTTTGATATCACCCTTACGTGGTGGAAGAGGACGTTAAACTCCCAAACACCCACCCACCCCCTACATGCCACCCATAAAGTCATTTTCCTTTCACTTCAGGGTCTGTACAAGGATAGTAATGGTAGATCGTTGGACTTCTGATGCTCGGGTCGTGAGCTCGTTTCCCGGCTGGGGCCAAATAGTTGTGCTGGCTTTTTCATCGTTGCCCCGTCTTTGATATCACCCGTATGTGGTGGAAAAGGAAGTCAAACCCCCAAATACGCACCCACCCCTCTCGCAGCTGAAAGCTTTACATAGGGTGTAATGTGGTGCTTTGAAGGTGTACGATGAGACAGCCATTTAATAATAATAATGAGTACTGTATAGGCGCTTTACCCAATTTCATGAATCGGCTCAAAGCGCCGCGAACTGAACCCAACACGCACGCTCACGTGAATCACACGCATTCTCTCACACACTGGACATAAACACATTACAATCACGTGGTGCGAAGGGTCAGCTCAGCTACTTAAATTTCGGAATTTAGAATTGAATTTATTTTTCAAATTTGGTGGGCTGAACATTTCCAAAGCAGAGGGGCAGGAAAAAGTATATTATGGTTGGTGAAATGTGACAAAATAGCAATTTTGGTGCAGAAAATTCGACATTCCTCAAAATAGTTTTGGAAAAGAAAAGCTGCTCATTTTCTGCAGAAAAATGACAAAAACCTGTTTTTCTGCAGGAAAATGGAATTAAACTTTTTTTTTCCTGCAGAAAACCAACTCAAGTTCTCTGCAAAACGAAAACCCCAACTGTTCTGCTATCATGTTCTGAAAACTGCTATTTTTCCCGTCCCTCGCCATTGTTTTCTGGGAAAAAAAACAAAACAAAAAACTTGAGAAGCTTTTTTTGTCATTTCTGATTTTTGATGAATTTTGTGAAGTGAAAAGTTTTTTCTGTACAAAAGTGCTTTTATTCTGAAAAAACCCCACCATTTTCGGCACAGAAACAGCATTAATTTCTTGCCGATTTTTCTGCGGGAAAACTGCTGTTTTGTCATATTGCTGGCCCTTTTTTTCTCGTGACCTAACAACCATGTACATTCGAGAAGGACCATCAGTTTTCGACCGAGGAAGAAATGCACACTGACACTGATCAATGAAAGCTTCACTGCCGGTCGGGACTGCGAGACTGAAGCCAGGGACAAATATTTCACCAATTATTCCAGTCCACTTCCTGTGTTTCCTCCGGCTTTCAGACTAGAGAGGGGCCGCTGATGCTACAGTCCTGGCCCTTGTCTTCGCGTGTTTATTGCCTCCCCTGAAGGGCTCTCCACTCGGGAGAGGTAAAAAGATTACCTCTTAGCCCGGGAGCCGGTGACCGAGCTTGAGCGTAACGTTGTTTTCTTGCGACTGTCCGGAAACATTATGGTCTTAGCACAGTACGTGGGTTTCTGTGGTCTACAAGAGTTGACTGCTAGCGTAGCTTTCCCATGCTTCCGTGCTCAGCCCCCGCCCCCTCACCCCGCCACCCCGTCAGTGCCCTACCCGCTCAGTCCTCGACCAACACGTCAACTTCAACACTCCGACAAACAACAGTTGCTAGTTGAGTTGATGACTGACTGTAAAACATGGGTTTTGAGGGCTTGAGCCCCCCCCCCCCCCCCCCACCTCCTGCCCATGTCTTTAAAAATAGCAGATACGTGCTAAACCAAGTAGTTTTTCGAGCGCTGAACTGAGCCCCCTCGCTTTGAGCTGCCCCCCTCCCCCCCCCCTTTTAAAAATAAATATCATCGAAAAAAAAAATCGGCAACCGTCTCTTGTGCGCAAAAATCCCCAGCTTCACGAGCAGCTTGCCTCCTCTTGCTACCCCCCCCCCCCCCCTCCCCCCCCCCCACACCCCGGCATGCACCTTGCCCTACAAAGTACTAAAAAAAATCACGCTTTTTCGTGACAACAAAATCGCTACAAACTAGCACACTCGCCAAACAGGGCACTTCACATAAACACTGTACTTGGCCCCATGCTCAACTTGTGTCATCACGCCTGTGATGCGGGAATATGTTGTTGTTGTTGTTGTTGTTGTTCTCGCTGTGTCTGATTAGGACCCCGCTTTAACCTCTAGGAATCCCAGCAGGGCCAAAACTTGTGAAAGATTTTTGCTGTTAAGCCCACCGTGACCTTTGAAATCATAGTGGACATCTTCTTCGTGCAGAAGACGTTAACCTCTAAAGCTTCCGACAAGGCCAACATTTTTACTATTGTCCCCCTTCTTTGAAATCATAGTGGACAGCGTTCAGGGCCCGTATGTACAACTCGAGGTTAATTTAACCCACGGCTACGGGCCTAACCCAGACTAGGACAAAAGAAACCCCAGAACAAAATTAAATAAAGAAGGAAGCGAAGAAAGAAAGACAAATATAACGGCTTCTATAACGGCTTATGCACCATGGTGGAATGGACCCGCTTCCTGATTTAAAACAAAAGAAACAACAGAACATTTAAGCCTAGAGCTAGTTTAGTTCGAGGTTAGACTCTAACCCGGGGCTAAACTTCCTAACCCTGACTTTTACATGCGGCCCCAGAAGACGTCAACTTCTAAAACTCCCGATAAGGCCAAAATTTGTTAAATATTTTTACTATTGTCCTCATCTTTGAAATCATAGTGGACAGCGTCTTCCCTCAGAAGACGTTCACCTCCAAGAAGCCCAACAATCGCCAACATTTGTAAAGTGTTTTTTTTTTTCTTCTTCTTTCTTGTGCCCCAGTCTTTGAAATCATTGGGGACAGAACCGTGACACCCGCCCTCCCACTCTCGGCTCTAAACGCATGAAAGCCGCGTTGTTTTTCATTCGCTCTCCTCCGTATTTTCCCCTTTTACTCGTCTTTCCCCTTGCTGGTCAAGATTTCGCCGTATTGGCCTGCAACCTGTCCACTTGCACGGACAAAGGGCGTAAATACTACAGCAAAAACCTCTCGAGTAAGGCCGTTTTGGAGCATCAGACAAACCAACCAGCCCTCATCCCCTCCGCCTCAAATCACGTTCCCTGTCGTGCATTTGCCAGTTTACTCAGAGACGGATGCCGTTCGATTTTTTGGGCCTCAGACCTAAGTCTGGTAATTACCAAGATTTATATCGCGGTACAGTGTCGTTGTGCCGGTCGCTGGTCGGGGATCTGACGAAAGGATGTTGCCGTTGTTTGTGCTTCATCAGGGGGTCGATGGACAAGGCTTGATTCGGAGTCCTGTTTCTTCTGTACTCTTGCAAGGCAGCCGAGTTTTTGTCACAGTAGTATTGTAGTGTACTTAGCGGTTAGAGGTCTTGGGCTTGGGTGATACCGACGAATTTTTCAGCCGTTACTGGTCTTTGGGTTACCGCCGACTGCTGAGCTATGTGGTGGAAAAAGACGTTAAACTCCAAAACACCCGTCGAATGGTAGAGCGTTGGACTTCTAATGCTCGGGTCGTGAGTTCGTATCCCGGCTGGGGTCAAATATTTGTGCTGGCTTTTTCAACGTTGCCCCGTCTTTGATATCACCCTATGTGGTGGAAAGGGACGTTAAACCCCAAACACCCACCCACCCAAAACACCCACCCGACTGCTGAGCGCACGTTCACTCCATGAATCCAGTAATTCTCTCCCTCATTCACTCCGCTAAGCACCCTCCCTTGAAACTTTCAAGAAAAACCTCCAAACCCACCTGTTTTCTGTCCATAACAACATTTGACTGTTCTGGTTTGCATCATGTGTGTGTGTGTGTGTGTGTGTGTGTGTGTGTGTGTGTGTGTGTGTGTGTGTGTGTGTGTGTGCCAGTGTGTGTGCCAAAAAGTGTACAAACATAGCGTACAAACATACAGACACATGAAGGCACAACAAAATACGATAAAAATATTGTCTCAGTTCTGGGCAGGTTTTGAAGTCTTATATATTCTGATACCGACTTTCTTTCTTAATCCGGTAGTGTTTTTGTTTGTTTGTTTGTTTGTTTGTTTGTTTGTTTGGTCTTTGTTTGTTTGTTTGTTTGTTTGTTTGTTTGTTTGGTCTTTGTTTGTTTTTTTAGTGGCCCATGTTTTGCTTAGGGGCTAATGCTGCTATTACTATGCTTGCAGATCGTTCTGTGACAACGTCTGTAATGCTGACACTGAGCAAACAGAAATGCATTTCTAAAATTACGAAACTGAAATTGCTGAGCTGGTTCTTAGCACCACGTGATTGTAATGTGTTCATGTCCAGTGTGTAAGAGAATGCGTGTGCTTCACGTGAGCGTGCGTGTCGGGTTTAGCTCGCGGCGCTTTGAGCCAACTATGTGGGATAAAGCGCCGATATTAATGCGCTTATTGTTACTTATTATTATTACTGATAGCACCGAGACCATTAAAGATACACCCTTCAGGTCTCCTAAGCTCACAGACCGACCTAGGCTTGTAACGGCGGCAAGAACACAGTACCATTTAGATGTGTGCAAAATATGAACCATTTGAGGGCTGTCGTTGCTAAGATATGGACCAAAACGTGGGCCAAATCATGCGCCTGTCGCCCACTTCACTTGCAAGTGAAGTGACGCGTTTGTATGAAGAACACGGCACCATTTAGATGTGTGCAAAATATGAACCATTTGAAGGCTGTCGTTGCTAAGATACGAGCCAAAACGTGAGCCAAAACATGCGCCTGTCGCCCACTTCACTTGCAAGTGAAGTGACGCGTTTGTATGAAACAGACTACAGCTACGGCCATATGGCCGCCTCGGTGCAACTCGCACGTGGTCGCTGGCGATATTGCAAGTTTACAAGGCTCTAAAATACACTCTGGGAGGACCACTGACACAATAGTGGCAGCGTCTGTGCAAAAATAATATGTTTTTGACACGGTGGGAGCTGCTCATCCTGTCAGGTGCCGCTTTAAATTGCAAACACAATCCAACTGAATAAAACGCCACCGACATATGTCATGGAGATTGACATCCATGGTGGGTGTTCAGTATTCCATCGTGTAAAATAACCGCTTGATTTTAGCTTCTCGTGCAGCTGGAGGATCGGGAGACGTGCCCAACTGATCAGTTCAATGACTGGCCAAACAATAATTGACGACTCCACACGACGAGTTCCGAGGCCAAAGCCCCCAACCCCTTTACTCTGCCGTGTATTGGCAAAACACAGCACGTACATGACGTCATTGTATGGGATTTCAAGATAAAAGACATTGACGTAATGGCCCTTTTATTCAAATGACGTCAATGGACTTACTGCATTCTTTCCATGTTTCACTCATATCAAAGTACACATGCTTCCTTCGTTGTAGTGTCTGGCAAAAAAGTTTGCCAGACCACGCCACGTGTTGTGCTCATTAAGCAGCGGGACGCGATAGGCTGAATTCTGGGGGCTCGGCCCTTTTAATTGACAGGAGTGGGGTCGTCCATTGAGGGATCAGTCTTAGTTCCCCCATCACTAGTGCTGTATTACCCGAACGCAATTTAATTCTCCGGTCGAGTATTACAGGAGAGGAGAGACAGGGGAGCAGAGGCCATAGACACTAAAATCGTTGCGAATCCATCTTTCTCTCGACCGGCGGTCACTTGTTTGTACGTCGGTTATCTGTTGGATCAGAACCGTTATTTTACGGCTGTGGCGTTTCTCGTCTGACATTTAGGACATCGAGGATCCAGTTATATGATGGCTGATTTCAGAAACGGGGACAATAGGGGGGAGGAGGGGGAGGAGGGAGGGGGGGAGGTGTTGGGGGAGGGGGAGGAAGGGGTTAGACGACGAAAGCCATATTGGGTTAGAACTGAGGACCTTCCGATCTCATGTCTGCTAGTAAGTTCAGCCTCCCCTGCTCCCTCTGTGGCTTTATCAGTAATGGCACTAATCATAATAGAGGGCTCCACTTCTGTCATTCCAAGGGACGAACCCCCAAGAATTCAGCCAATAGCGTGCCGTTGCATAATGAGCACAACACGTGGCATGGTGTGGCAAACTTTCTTGCCAGACACCGCAAAGTGGGAAGCACATGCAATTTGATATGACTGAAACGTGGGAAGAGAGCAGCAATTCCGTTGACGTCATTCGAGGAAAAATACCATTACGTCAATCTCTTTCATCTTGAAATCACCCCTTTTCCCATACAAATGACGTCGTGGATGTACTGTGTTTTGCGAATGCACGGCAGAGTAAAGGGCCGGCCGAGGCTTTGACCTCGTGGGTTTGCCGCTTGGAGTCGTCTATTGTCACGTTTGATGTCGATGGTTTGGCGTAGACCATTTCAACCACATCCCACGTGTACAGCATGCTCAATGTCAGATGAAAGCCGCTGTGCTCAGTAAAACAACGCTATGCTAAAATGAGCAGCGCAGCTGTTGCCCTTTTTTTTGGGGGGGGGGGGGGGAATAACAAAGAGCACTTTCAGTCGCTCGTTTCCTAAAGGTTCCTGGGACAAGGCAGTGACAGGCAAACTTCTCATTCACAACGGTGCAGCTTACAGGCACATACCAATTTCAAAACTTTGTTTCTCCAACACTACTCAGCCCAAGGCATTGACACAGAGAGAGAGATTCAGATTCAGATTCAGATCATTTTATTGCGTAAGCGTAATGC
>JACVVK020000125.1:550000-552500 GCA_018292915.2 Batillaria attramentaria | reverse complement strand
AGACGGGGAAAGCGGGAGTTTCATTGATGTAGTGAGCTTTGTTTTCCCACTGACTCTCACTCAATAGCATAGTAGAGTGAGAGAACACCACATAGGTCTCAATGGAGCACATGCACAAACGCGGCTCGCGCAAGTCTGCGTGCGTGCGTGCGTGCGTGCGCGCGCGCGTATGTCTGTGTGTGTCTGTGTGCGCGCGCGCGCAGCAGACATAACACATAGTGAAAAAACGTTCGCCGCGCAGACTTGTCTGTTAAACACATTGAGCCGGTATAAATTCGATCTTTACACTGCGCAGCAGCAACACTTCAATTTTCATGGGGCTGCTTTCATTGCAAGAATTGTATCCGAGTCAAAGTTATTACGTCAAATGTATTATGCGTCATCCCAATGAGGAAAACGTCATAGATTTCAAAGAAAACAACTTGACGTCTCTCTTCCAAAACCAAGATTGGTCTGACAAGCCCGGTCAGTTGTTTCCATTGAGAGAGAGAGAGAGAGAGAGAGAGTGTGTAGTGTGTGTGTGTGTGTGTGTGTGTGTGTGTGTGTGTGTGTGTGTGTGTGTGTGTGTGTGTGTGTGTGTGTGTCCTCCCGTATACATGGCATTACAAAAGAACGACCGTGACGACAGCAGGTGATTAAATGGAAACAACATATTGGGCTGGTCAGTGGCCATCTTGTTTTATTCAGGATAGAGCAAGAGAGAGAGAGAGAGACAAACAGACAGGCAGACAGACAGACAGACAGACAGAGACAGAGAGAGAGAGAGAGACAGAGATCGACAGACAGAGACACTCAGTCATGTATAGTTTACACAAAACAATAGGACTGGTTATATCAAGCCTAATTCCTATTTTATCACCATGACTGGAAGGTGCTCGACTATTTTCTTCTTCATTTCCTCATATCAAAACGCGACGTTGACGTGATCCGTACAATTTATAAATAATAACGAGACGGTCACGCGAAATGACTAAGCCCTACAGTAACACGAATCACAACAGCAAGGGGGAAAAAAAGCTACACAAATGACTTTGCCCTCGACTCGTGATAACGAGATGATCATGTAGATGACGTTGTCATGTGCATAAGTCCTGCCTAGCCCGGCCCGTCGGGCGTTTCTGATGAGGTTTGTGGGAGCAGCGTCCACGTCCCCTCCCACGGGATCCAGGAGCTCATTGTGGAACCCCCCAGCCCAGTCTGGCCTCACTGACGACCCTGTCGTGAACGTATTGAAATTTCTAGAAAGTGGCGACACCATGACTAGGAGGGCGGTGGAGGTCCTCGTGTCTCCAGAACTACTGTATACCCAAGGACTAGAGAGTTCTTCCTATAGTACGAGTATGTACACTGGTCAAATTTTGCTAAGGATTAAAAAAAATGTCCAAAGCGCTGTGCAAAAATGGGATGTCGTACTGAAATTCTTATAAATGTAATTAAAAAAATAAAAAATAAAAAATTCTTAGAAATGCATTCCGTACGATATGTGGAGGAGCCGGGGTGGCCGAATGGTAGAGCGCTGGACTTCCAATGCTCGCGTCGTGAGTTCGAATCCCGCCTGGGACCAAATATTTGTGCTGGCTGTTTCACCGTTGGTCCGTCTTCGATATCACCCGTATATGGTGGTGGAGGTCCTCGTGTCTCTATAACTACTGTATACCCAAAGACTAGAGAGTTCTTGCTATAGTACGAGTATGTACACTGGTCAACTTTTGCTAAGGGTTAAAAAAATTCTAAAGCACTGTGCAAAAATGGGATGTCATACTAAAATTCTAAAAATACTAAAATTCTGAGAAATGCATTCTGCAGGGTATGTGGGGGAACCGGGGTGGTCGAATGGTAGAGCGTTGGACTTCCAATGCTCGCGTCGTGAGTTTGAATCTAAGCCAAATATTTGTGCTGGCTTTTTCATCGTTGCCCAGTCTTCGATATCACTCTTACGTGGTGGAAAAGGGCGTTAAACTCCCAAACACCCACCCACCCCACCCCCCGAATGATATGTGAGCAAAAAAAAAAAAAAAAAGGTTACCATTAGCACCTATAAGCCTTAGCAAAAGTTGATCAGTGTATAAAATTCTCTGGTGCTTCTGAAGGTCAGTGACCAACATTGCACCTTGGAGGCGTCTGTGGAAGCGTCAACACGAAGGTGCTTGTTACGTGTGGAGAAAATGTTGAAGAGCCCATCGTGTTTCCTCGATAAGACGACGGGCTCTTCAACATTTTCTCCACACGTAACATTTGTGCTTGTATTTGCGAAGCTTGAAAGTGCTGTGTAACATCAGAAAAGTGCTGTGATAAACTCCACTCGGTTATAACTTTTCTACGCGCTCACGACTCTTCCTGTGAGTGAAAGAGACTATGCGCAGTCTATAAGAACTCGCTACGTGAGGAGTGTTCGCCTGTGTGTCATCGTTTTACCTGGATAAGACGACGGGCTCTTCAACATATCTCCACACGTAACAGTGCTGTTACACGAAGTGACAAGATCAGCTGCAGGATTTCC
>JACVVK020000125.1:225000-540000 GCA_018292915.2 Batillaria attramentaria | reverse complement strand
TCTGAAATCGCCGATTTTTTTTTTTTTTTTTATCACTCTCGAAATTCGACTCTGCCTCTCCAGAGATGACTCGGTTCTGAAAACTGCTTTCAAACATTCATTGCTGCGCAGGCGTGTTGAGACAAGGCAGAGGTGTTCCGTAAAACTCGAGTTACATGTTATACTCAGGCTTTTCTCTCTTGTGACAGTGGACGTGTGTGAGTCAAAGATGAGAGTCGTGCCTTTGCGGATTTTTAACGCAGGACATCACGAGAACTGCAGGTATGTATAATCTTCCACTACTGACCACCCTTTCTCTTTTCGCGGGGTGAGCCGGGTATAGGGCGTTGGACTCTCAATGCTAGGATCGTGAGTTCGAACCCCGGCTATATATGTGCTGGCCTTTTTTTCTCTCGTTGACCTGTCTTTGATATCACCCTTATTTGGTGGGAAAGGACGTTCAACTCCCAAACACCCTCCCACCCTCCTTTCTCTTTTCGGGGCGGCCGAGGTGGTCTAGTGGGTTGGTCCGTCCGCTGCCGCGCGGCTTTCGTGCGAAGGTGTATGGGTTCGACCCCGACCGGAAGCAGGAGCAAAAACTTGTGCTTACTCCAAAACGTTGCTCGTTTCCTCTGGCGTTGTGTGTGTGTGTGTGTGTGTGTGTGTGTGTGTGTGTGTGTGTGTGTGCGTGCGTGCGTGCGTGCGTGCGTGCGTGCGTGCGTGCGTGCGTGCCTGTGTGTGTGTGTGTGTGTGTGTGTGTGTGTGTGTGTGTGTGTGTGTGTGTATGTGAGAGAGAGAGAGAGAGAGAGAATGCCTGTGTTCTGTTATTTAGCCTAGCGTTCAGCTTACGAATAAACTCCTACGCTATTTCTTAATTCTTAATTAATTCAAATTAACATAATTACTTGAATCTGTGATTAATATTGACTGTTCTTAATTATTTATTTGTTGATTTATACTGAGTCTGTCTTATATCTTACGTGGTGGAAAAGGACGTTAAACTCCCAAACACCCACCCACCCCACCCTGTCTTATATATCTTATTTGCCCGTTTCGGGATGAATAAAGTGCATTTGTTGTTGTTGTTGTTGTTGTTGTTGTTGTTAACTATATCTGTTTGTGTAACTTGTCCATCAAAGCCAAAGACGCATCTAATGTGGCCGACCTGGCGGCCTGACTGGACTGAATAGTGTTCAGCTGGACTGTTCAGTTAAGGTAGCTGCCGGTCCCTTCCCCTTATACAATGCCCATTAGCGCAGCCTCCAATCACTCATCAGCGTGGCGCGGACGTTAAACCCCAACTAACCCACCAACCTTTCCTGTTGTTCGTTCCACAGGTCTACTGCAGACCTAGACTATAGACAGTGGAATATACTTGTGAAATTGAATATGCTTATGACAGTTGATTACACTTATGACAATCGAATATACAGCCGCTTTAAATTTACCCTACACATGTGTCTTTGGCTGCTGGATTTGTGTGTGTGTGTGTGTGTGTGTGTGTGTGTGTGTGTGTGTGTGTGTGTGTGTGTGTGTGTGTGTGTGTGTGTGTGTGTGTGAGAGAGAGAGAGAGAGAGAGAGAGAGAGAGAGAGAGTTTTAAAGCATTTCTTAGGTGTCATACGCAGCGAAACAGAAATACATAGCGTTTACTTCAAAATCGGCATCTGTACAGCGTAGCCCTCAATCGGCAAGACAGCTCCTGCGTTGCACGTCATCCCTTCGTTTCTGATGGCCCTTTTGGGTTTTTTTTATCTTGGTTGTTGTTTTGCTTTTTCAGCTACATGTATTTCTTTTTCCTCTGTGGCTGTTAGCTAATTAAATCGCGGGATCGCGGACTCATGTATGCCCGGGTTACCCAATCCAGGGTTCCCTGTCTTTTGACCATTAATCATTCAGGAAATGCTTTCCACCTTTTTATGTGATTAGAAGGCACCACAGAATAAGGAAAAAAGCGAAATGATGGCCGGGGAAGGTGGAGGGGGATGCGTTCTTCTGCTTACTGGAGGGAATGTGGCATACAAGGAAATGAGGAGGCAGACAGAATGGCAAAACTAGGTGCAAAAGACCAACAAGAAAAAAAATGCAGTCAGCTTCACAGAAATGAAGACCATCATCAAGTCTTTATTCAGACCCCCTGAGGCCCATGACAGCTACCATCACTGAGCTGACAAGACCAGACCAGGTGATTATCTTCCGCCTCAGAACTGGACACAACAGGCTGAGACACCATCTGCACAGTAAGATGCGCCTTGTGCCATCCCCGATGTGCTTCTGTGGAGAGGCATTGCAGAACACAGAACACATACCACAAGACTGCAGGAACCTCCAGACCCTGAGGGAAGCGACTTGGCCACAACCAGTCCCCCCTGCAACAGAAGCTGTACGGGCCGGTGGAAGAACTCCAGAAGACCACCAGATTCATCTCGAGCACCTGTCTCCCAGTGTGATAACGGCGATCGAGAAGAAGAAGACTGGAAGGAATGTGACGACTGGATATAAGTTTTGTGCCGCGTGCAAATTGCAGTCTCGTTCAAGATTCTTTGATAAATCTTGATATCGTCAAGTTTCTTTATGATAACGTTTGCATTGCAGCTGAAACTCAAAAGCCTTTTTTAAACTGAAAATTGTTCCACGTTAGATCTTGCTGGCAGGGGTGGGTTGTTTCTTGAACTGAAATTACTTCTCCTGAAATGTAGCAAACGCCAGTCCGCCACACGTTCACAACGACAACGAAATATACCGGGGGGGGGGGGGGGGGGGGGGGGAGGGAGAAGGAGGGGAAATGAACTGATAAGTATACATGAATCAGTTAGTTTGTAATGTTTTGAAATGGTAGCACTTACAATACAAGCAGAAGAACTCTAATCATGACGTAGAAATCGGAAAAGAAGGGCTTGAAAGGAAACCTGATCCGGATTTGATGATGACGTCAATGACGTCAAGTGTGTTGACGTAGAACACCACAGAGATTTTCATGTCGGATGACGAAACAAATGACGTCAAGTATGTTGAGATATATAGCCTACATAGAACACGAGTCATTTCACTTTCAGCGTACAGGGCCCAGAGACAAGGAGAGAGGCAGGACCTACGTCGGAAATAAGCTTGACTTAGCTTTGACTAAACGGTTAGTATGAGATGCATAAACTTCTTCTTCTACCTTGTTCGCCTCCCGTTAGATGAGCAGCCCAGTGTCCTTGATGAAGGCTGCCGTCCGTCACAGCTCCTCCAGGGTGCCGTCCGTCGCATCTCCTCCAGGGTGCCGTATAGCTTGGTTTCCAGTCGGCCAGTACTTCCTCCTGGATGCTGCATGCATACAGTCTTGAAGGACACGGTCGGTTGTCATTGGTCCCTCACCACAAGGGCACTCTCCACTCTGTCCAATGCCAAATTTTGTGTGCATGTGGTGGTACAGGCGATTGTGTCCAGTCCTCGGGCGGAAGAGCTTGATCTTCCCCGTCGTCCCAGCAAGTGGTATCTGTCTTCTGGGTTGTATTTGGGGTGCTGGAGGCGCCACTTCATTCCTTGCCGTTCCTTGATGATTGTCTTGAAGATGCATAAACAAAGACTAGAGCTAGTTTACGGCTATTTTAGGGACTAAACGTTAAATGAACGCTGATGACAGACCCCGTGTAATTCGTTTTAGATCAAAGCTAAGTCTCATACCAGTGTACATTTTCTTTCATGCATCTGGATCAGACCATAGCAGTGCCGCGCCTCAGTGCTTCCAGTTTGTGATATTGACCGAACCATAACTGTCAGTGATATCGAAGGCTGTTTGCCACGCTATTTGGTACAAGGGTCTAGGCGTAGGTAGGTAGGTAGGTAGGTAGGTGGTAGGGAGGCCATGTTATAGGGATCGCGAAAAGCCACTGCATTTCGATGGAAATTTCTAGACCATCCCAGAACATGCTGGTGCAGTAACGTCAGTAGATTACGGCACCTTGAAAAGATTTCGAACTTGCCAGTAAGTTGAGGAATGTTCTAGACCTGACCCGCTGTTTAGTATATAAGCAGCCCTGCACAGCGTTCTGGGTTCTTCTTCTTTCATGAATTTGTTCTCCGCGCATCTTCTGTTAATAAAGTATTGGAGTTGTATTCTGTCGTATCCCGTGTCTTCTCTGCGAGTGCACGAAGACAGCCGACATGGCAGGAGTAAAATACAACAGAAATATTTTTGACGGTCTAAGCGTCGTGGATTAGATAGACACTGATATAATTTAGCATATAACTGTAGAGGTTTTCAGTTGAGCACGATTTCCGTTTCCCAGCAGTCACTGACTGCCGGGATCAGTTCCATCTCCTGTGTTTTAGTAGTTTTGCTGGGCAAGCGGCGCTGCATACCTCCGCGTGCGGCTGTGCTACATAATGATATTGGTTCTGATATTGGCAATAATGCAAATAGAAGCATGACCAAAAAAAAAAAAAAAAAAAAAGCAAGCATTCAGTCTGTGCCCCGGTGGCTCACTGGATTCCAACGCCTGTGCTCAGCGTAGCTGGCCAAAGCGGCACCACCGCATGCCGATGCGTGCAGCTGTGTAATAATACTGAGCTCCAACACTCGCGTTGACGTGACCCCTCTCCTCATACCGTACATGCACCACCAGAAACTGACATAAACTTTAAAGTGCGGCAGGTGGCTTCGGTGAATCATCCACACATAAACACGCACCACGCAGCTAATGCTTTGTCTGCTGCAGGTGAAAATCTGTTTTAACTCAGTTCCTACCAAAGAATTTTTGGTTGTGCACCGGGCCAGTGGTCTCACTAAAAACATCATAATCAATTAATGTCTGCAGGGATTTAAATTTGGCTCGGTGGGAGTGTTGCACTTTGATTATACTCGTGTTTGCAGCGCTGAAGAAGAGCGGCCTTCAAGGAACCGTTAATCTTGCTTGATTTTCGCATACAGGGTCAAAACCGAAAAAGACGTGGGATACAGGCACGTGCGCGGTACGAAATGTGTTAAAGTCTCAGCTTTACGTGGCTTAGTAAAACAGAAGCAGCAACAACAACCTCAACACAACTGGGCCCGTGTGTAAAACTCGAGGTTAATTTAACCCACGGCTACGGGCCTAACCCAGACTAGGACTAAAGAAACCTGACCCCCAAAACAAAATTAAATAAAATAAAAAAGGAAGCGAAGAAAGAAAGACAAAAATCTTTCTATAACGGCGTAGGCACCTTTCTGGAATGGACTCGCTTCCTGATTTAAAACAAAAAAACAACAGAAAATTTAACCTTAGAGCTAGTTTAGTTCGAGGTTAGACTCTATCCCAGGGTTAAACTCCCTAACCCCGACTTTTACATGCGGGCCCTGAAACAGAAAATGTTTTGCGTATGTTACCTGCTACTAACCTAAAAGCTTTTTTTTTTTAAACTGCAGCAGCTCCCAGGTATAGTAATGATGTTCCGTCTACCGCAGGTGAAAGCACGTTTTCAGATCAGTAATATAGCGGCAGCAACAATAATAACAAGAGTAAAACTTTTCCAGTTTAACAACAACAAAAAAAAGACCTTCTTTACGGTAACTTACCCTAGCTTACCTCACACACACACACACACACACACACACACACACACACACACACACACACGCGCGCGCGCGCACTTCTAAACCTATCCAACATACGGTAGGAAGTTTAACATCAGTACTACACATATTGTTTGTGTATATGAGTGTTGTCGCTTTACTTTCGTATCCGCTACGAGTGTTGTTTATTGATTTCGACTAGCGATACCGGCCCACGTCAGTGGTGTGGGTTGTAGCTCCATTTCCGTTCACACCCCCACGTGCTTTCGAAAGGAACTTTGCAATCATCCGGCAAAAGGGCGTAAGAGCCTGTCAATTCCATGACGCGTAAGCCCTTTTTCATGTCCAGACAACTGTAGAACTGCGGAGATAGATGGCCCTGTCACTTATTGTCGCTGACACACGCAGAATGACAAGTGCCGGAAGACGTACAGTCATGTCATATGGTCAAGTCGTCTTTAAAATACGAGCACGTCAGATTCGCTGTGGTGACTTAAGAGTCATCGTCCTCTGACGTACACAGCCATTGAGGGAGCGACCGACGAAAATGGATCTGACTCTCACTGAGTCGAAAGCCCCAGGGTTCGATCCGAAGATGCGGCCTGCCTCGGTGAAAAGCCGCGGTCGCGTCTACCCAAAGGCTGCTGTCTGTCGTTGGCTACTCAAAATCTTCAAGTATATCAGATTGCCCAGAATTTGTCGACTACTTCTACTTCTACCCGGCACCACTACCACCACTATCAATACGACTACTACTACTACAACTACTACTACCACATTATGTATTTGTGCCGTTGTCAGTCTTGTCAAGTACATGAACTAGAGCGGCTGTTCAGAGTGTTAGTGTTGCCGGGTCTAGAACTACAGCTACTGCTACGCATTACTGTTACTACTATCACTACCAATACTATTACTACTACTACTACTACTACTACTCTACTACTACCACAGTATGTATTTGTGCCGTTGTCACCCTTGTCAAGTACATGTACCAGACTGTTCAGAGTGTGTGGGTCTACTATTACTACAATTATTACTATCACTACTGCTACTACTACTACTACCACTACTACTACTACTACCACCACCACCCCATTATGTGTTTGTGCCGTTGTCACCCTTGTCAAGTACATGTACCAGACTGTTCAGAATGTGTTGGCCTACAACTGCTGCTACTACTACGTACTACAGTTATTACTATCACTACTACTACTGCTACTACTACTACTACTACTACTACTACTACTACTACTACCACATTATGTATTTGTGCCGTTGTCACCCTTGTCAAGTACATGTACCAGACAGTTCAGAGTGTGTGGGTCTACAACTACTCCTACTACTATCATGTAATACAGTTATTACTATCAGTACCAATACTACTACAGCTAGTACTACACATCTACACATGTATTCATGGTATTAGTTACAGAGGGAGCTTCTGCAGGAAGCTGCTCATGGGCTGTCAGTTGTCTTGTCACGTAATTTCATTAGACTGTTCACTGACTGGTGGTTATTTTTAGCCAGTGGCTGTCGATCGGCGTTTACTATTATGGGTATGGAAGCGTTACGCCGAAGAAAGTCACATTTCTCCACTATCAGAAGGAGCAAAGTCACGAAAAAAGTTTCAGTGGCCAAAAGGAACATCTATTCATTTGGCAAACAGCGTTGGAGCTTTGTAAGCGGCAATTTTTCCCCGTCGTCAGAACCCATTACGAACATAGAGACTTTAAAGACCTTAGCTCCCAACAGAAAGCTTTCCGAAGTATGAAAAAAATTTACAGAGTCGACCGTGCAAGCACAGTCAGCTCTGTCACAGTTGCAGAGTTTTCAGCGTCCCTGAAACCCCAATAAAAGCCAAAGGCAGCCTGATTTCACAGCTCAGTTTGCGTTTTGACACTGAGCGAGGAAGATCGTGCAGCACTCAACATCCCGGCGCTGGACACTGTAGCGATGTGTCTCGCTCACTGACCAAAAGCCAAATAATGTCACGGCAAACTCGTGCTCTGGTTTTATAAGGGCCACCGCGGCGCTGAAAACTCTGCAACTGTGACATGAGTTGACTGTGCTTGTACGGTCGACTCTGTCAAATTTTATTTCACATTTCGGAAAGCTTTTTGTTGGGAGCTTAGATCTTTAAGGGCATCCTGGACCGTCATCATTGAGACAAGCGGAGACAGCGGTGTAACAGGAAAGATGAGCCAAGACGACAGCTGGTAGGTTTCGTGTCAGGAAGACCCCACTGGCAACAGCTGTCCCTGTCTAACTGTGATCAATAGACGGAGACTGAAATGTCACTACGGGCACACACGACTCAGTGACGTGATAGTCCCGATCGGCTTTAACCCTTTCCAAATTGACTGTACCATCATGCGTCTGGCACCAGCTGCCTGGATTCCGCGGTAACATTCCACCATGTGGGTCAAATGATTTTATATGTAGTGGGAAGTGTTGCTTAGATATTGTACTATACTTATCACCTTCAGCGCGTTACAAAGGAAACCTGACAGCAG
The DNA here is from genome assembly GCA_018292915.2 of Batillaria attramentaria. NCBI lineage: Eukaryota > Metazoa > Mollusca > Gastropoda > Batillariidae > Batillaria > Batillaria attramentaria. Next base: position 531,974 of record JACVVK020000125.1, on the reverse strand, counting down.
ACATGCTGGAAAGGGAGGTAAAACAGGGCCGTAGCAGCCCTACCGGCCACTCCGGCCATGGCCGGACCACTTTTTGGGGAAAAAAACAACAACAAAAAACCCTCGCTTGTGGATACATTTGTCAATACAGTCAGGAGGGTTTTTAAAGCAAAAGTTCTTCTAAAATACAGCCTCTTCATCAAAATATTGTTTAACTTGCGTTTCCACGTTCAAACAAGTAACAACTAATTCTTTTGTTTTCCGTTGAAGTTGAGGAGAACATAAGGGCCAGGGACCGTACCTTTTTATTTCTTTTTTAATGGCCGGAGCACTTTTAGCAGCTGTGCTACGGCTGTGTAAAATGTAGACAAACAGTGACGAGTATAGTCGTAACTCGCATACAATGATTTAAGACGTAAACCTTAAAGCATACTGGGCTTTTTGACAGCTGTTAAATTTAAAGCGGCTATTGCTACCATTTTGTTTTTATGCTCACAGATCGTTCTGGGTTGTTTTCGTGGTACTCGTATCTACCATCACACCACTTAGATATCAGGGCCCGTATGTAATAGTCGAGGTTAGGGTTTTTAGCCCTGGGTTAGAGTCTAACCTCGAACTAAACTGGCTCTAGGGTTAACTTTTCTGTTTTTTTTTTTTGTTTTTTTTTTTAAACCAAGAAGCGGGCCCATTCCAGCAAGGTGCCTAAGCCCTTATAGAAGGATTAGGGGAATCCCCGCAGCCTACGTTGTGCAAGTTTGCGCCATGAAAACCGGACGTTATGGTGTTTTAAAGATGTCACAAATGCTTAGAAGCGGCGGTGCGGGTGTTTGAGGGTTTAAACGTCCTTTTCCACCATATAAGGGCGATATCAAAGACGGGGCAACGAGTAAAAAAGGCCAGCACATATTGTGTGCCCTAGCCGGGATTTCGATTCATGACCCGAGCACTGAATGCCCTACCACTCGGCTATCCCGGCTCCCCGCAAATGCATAGGTAATATATCACAAATGCCTAGGTAACATGTCACAACTGCAAGTAAGATATCACAAATGCATAGGTAAGATATCACATATGCATAGGTAAGATATCACAAATGCATAGATGCAGTAATACTTAAAAGTCCTGCTTGCGCTAACCGACAATTTCAGTGACGGAAACTGGACGTTATAGACTGTTAAAACTTTCAGAACTGGTGGCGATAATACTACGTACAGATGTGCAGTCTATAGGCCATGGCGCTTGTGTACTGGACGGGTTCTTACCGAAAACCTCCATGGCTCTGACAGCTTCCCTGTGGATCGAACAGGCGTAGGGGAGGGGGGGGGGGGGGGGGTGTGGGGGGGGGGGGTAGACTGAGGAGGGCGTGGAAGAATCACTCACGGTCAATTACTCGTCAAAGCTTTTGTGCATGATCAAAGCCAGTCTGCTTTTCGACCGAAAGGGAAGCTGCTGGCACTATGCATTGCTTGTTGCTGGCTTTGATGGCCGCCCTGCTTGCTGCGTCACAGCACTGCACTCGAAGACATCACTGATTACTCACTGGGCATCACCCGACCAGAGCCGCACAGTCAGCGACGTCAGCTGATACAGATCGACGTCTAAGGGGTTCAGCGCTGTCGTCTTCCACAACTCCACAAGTGATCACAGTGAACGCAACACTAAATACCGTGATCTGAACAAAAAGAACCTAGGCGCCTATCAAATCTGCGGCGGTTAGGTCTTTCTTCCAGATGACAACAGAGTCTCATTGACCGACACCCCCACCCCAGCAGGCTTGCCCGCCCGTCACAACTGCTTTATATATTTTATAACCCATCAACGCTCACTAGATCTGAAACTTGTCCATCTTTATGGAGATTCTCCTAAAGGGTCTGATTCTTACAATTTTAGGCTCACTGTCCGCCCGTCACAACTACTTTATATATTTTATAACCCATCAACGCTCACTAGATCTGAAACTTGTCCATCGTCACAACTGCTTTATATATTTTATAACCCATCAACGCTCACTAGATCTGAAACTTGTCCATCTTTATGGAGATTCTCCTAAAGGGTCTGATTCGTACATTTTTAGGCTCACTGTTTCGGTATGATGTCCAGCATCACACCGCCAGCTCCAGTGGCGTTCCTCCCAGGCTATGGGGTGGAATCCACGTAGGGCTCGAAAGCTGCGGCAATTTTTTTTTTTAAATTATGCATAGTGATGGAGATGATGGTAAGATGATGCTATGGAGGTCCGTGTGGTTTGGAACTTGACTGAGGGTCATAAATATCCCGGCGTTAACCAGGCCTGGGAACCTAGGATGCATGTGTCGATTATTTAATAATAAATTGAAGCTCAAGGCACCATGACAATGAAGGGATTTGAGGAGGGAAAAACTGAATGAGAAGAAGTTGGGAAGTCAACAACAAACAAAATGACCGGCCGGACTGACTGGCCGCCACTGAAGAGCTTGCAGAAGACAGTTGAAGCTAGACTGAGTAGAATGGGCGGAGAAGTGGTGCCCCGCAGATCCCAGAGGTAAAAGTAACTATAATTATGTAACGACTGGAGCCCATCCCCCCCCCCGGCCCCCCCCCCCCCACCTCCCGACTTCCGGACAGCCGAGACTTGAAATCAGGCAGGAACCATAATGTCGCCATATCAGTTTCAGTTGACGTGTGTCAGTGTCGTCACTGTGTTCAGTTTGTGTGTGTGTGTGTGTGTGTGTGTGTGTGTGTGTGTGTCAGTGTGCGAGCAGTGTCAATGTTACACTGAGTGTGTGTCAGTGTCAGTGTGAGTGTTCCGCAGTGTGTGCAGCAGCCGCCGCTAGTGTGATCGTCACTGGATGAGCGCCTGTAATAGGCCTATGTAGCCGGTCAACACACAGCTCAGCACAGGGCCAAGGCACGCGAAATAAATCATGACCCAGTCCGACTCAGCCTCGGTCAGAAAAAAAAAGTCTAACAGTGCTTCGGAGTTAGTCTTGCGTACGCAAAACTGACGTGCCTCGAACCGACGTCACTAGTCGAAGCCGGCCGGTCATCAGTTTTCGTTCACACCGGCTCCGGTCAGTCAGTTGTTCGCTCCCCGGCGGTGACTGATCCGGTCCCCGAATCAGATGCTTACTGACACTGACTGACATACACTGATGTCAGTACTGCTGGTCTGGCAGTAGAGCACTATACTTGCAGGTAGTCACCGACTCGGAGTTATCGGCATGACTGACTGGGTCCAGTCCGGCGGCCGAGTCCTCACTGTCTGTCCCGGCACCGGGACACGCCCACCCAACTCAGCCAACCCAAGTCAGTCAAGTTAAACAGCCGAGTGCCCGATGTACCTGTCCGTGTGTAGATCTGTTTATCGGTAGTGTTAACTGAATGAATTTCATCTCCGTCTGCTGATTCACTGTCAGTTTCAGCAGTTTCATTCCGCAGCCGCTCACGGCTGAGTCCTGGCACTCCGTCGAGTCAGTCAGTTCGGTCGGTCTTGTGTTGTCAGTCGGCACATTAGGATTACTGGCGCGTCAGTACTCAGTCACAGTATCAGTGTTGCTGACTGACAGAACAGAACAGAACAGTGTCACACTGAGAAAAAGTCAAAAGAACTTTTATTCCGCAAGTCTTACACTGACTAAAAGTGGAAAGCGGCCGGTGCTTCAGAGCCGCAACCCGCCCGGCGGCCGAGATCGTGCGAGTTGTGATTGATGCGGCACGCACAGAGTGATGGTTGGCTCGACAAATGGCCACACTTTGCTCTTTGATGCAGCATTTCATGCACAAATCTTGAAGCTTCTGCTTGAACCTACGCTTAGTGCGGAGGGAAATCCAAGTTATGCGACCTGACTATAAGGGATTTCCCTTTCAGGAGCGATACATGACGTCAAAGTAACTACTGGTGATATGCCAGTGAATGAATAATGTACGGTAAGCCAATCAGAGTGGAGTCCCTTTGGTCATGTGACACTTCCTGCGGGTGTTCTCCATACTCAAGTGACCTTCAAGGTAGGCATTATTCTGTATATTTAGATCGCTTATCTCCCCCATGGAATATATGAGAGATCTCTTTGTTTGTTTTCACGACTGCACCAGTTTATTTTCAAGTAGCGTGCTCTTTAATGATTTAAGTAGATGCCGGTTCGCATAGCAGTCGGCGCCATATTCCATCATGGCTGATGGTGCATGAAGCACGCAGAAGCAGGAAACGGAGATTTGGGTGTGAATCGTTTCGCTCTAGCTGTTGACGTAAGTGACGAGTTAGAGTTAGGTCGTTCAGAAGCTAGATGTGATATTCATCTTTCGTTGTATTTTCATGTTGTTGCATTTGTCGCATTGCGGGTATCACTTGAATGCAAAAGCATTATATCGTCTGCATAGGGCTGCTGCTGGGAAGAGCTGTGGGAAAGCGGTGCATAGTCGTTGTTTACGCACAGGCTATTAGTAATCTACGTCATATTTTTACCAGATTACATTGACTTTTCATCATAATTTGATAGACGTTTTTAGTAAATGTCAAGTAGTAATGATAATTTGAGTGGAATTGTAAATGTAAGCAGAGGGGCGTCTATTTACTGTGTGCTAAACGATCGCAAACCGAATGTTCGTTGCTTCCTCACTCTCCGTACAAACTTGTTCGATGTGGTTTTACTAAGTAATAGCACTGTTTTGTGTTTTGTGCCTTGGTCAGTTTTAGGAAAATCACGTATTTTAATGAAATATGTTCTTCACCACGGTTTGGCTCTTTACATTGCATTGTTGGAGGGCTTTAGTTAGGCACAAACACCAGTGTAAATCACTAATGTGATGGTTTAAGTTAACAACTGTATAAAATCTGCAGAGGTAACAGGTGCGTTTACAATTTTCATGTGAGAATGTACTTGCCGTTGTGAAGGGTTAGAAGGACGGCATATAATGAAGTTCTGGTCTGGTATCAGTGTATCTTATGTCATTAGCTGTATAAATTAATGTTGTGATTTTTTAAATCAGTTTCATTCAAGTTTGTTAAATGGTTTGGGGAGTGGTTCTGATGGGTGGGGAGAAGATTTTGCGTCTGAGTTTCATGATTATCATTTTAAGTTTTAAAGTGGGAGTGATCTGTTTGGAATGGAGAGGTGAAAATTTCCTGTGGCATTGATGTCTCTCTCTAGTGACACTGCAGTCTTATCACCTTCACAATCACATGTGTTACAATACATAGAGTATGTAAATGCTGTGCAAACGTTTCACCAGGAGAACTGTTGCGTGTCAGTTCTCATGAGTGATTGTCCCAGGATAAAGGCCTGTCCTTTGTACTGTGAACCAGAAATGATGGAATAGGTGTAATGACAGCCACTTTGTCAAAGTTTATGTAAGGGCATGACAGTCATGTAGACAGTGACACTTGGGAGTGTTACACGCAAAGTGCAAGAGCGTTTTTGCTAGTGGTTGTAATGGTGAGATTGGTAGCCATTTGTAAGGTGCAGCTTTGATGGTGTTAAGGCTGGTCATTGTGATAGTAGTGTACTTTGCTTGTAGCTATCATTTCGCAATCTCTTTTGCTTCTTGTACATTGATCATTGAGTCTGACCACAGCCCATTGGAACTATGCTTGGTTTCCTTTCTTGTTTCCTGTTTTGAGTGGAAAGTAAGGGTAGATCGGTAGGCACAGTACATGTAATCTTCCTAGGGATATGCTGGCTGAAACTTAGTTTAACATAATCATTCGAAACACACACACACATGAACACAAGAGAAAGAGAGTGAGAGATGAGAATCTTTCGGTCAAAATAGTGATGCTTTAATCTGTTCATGCGCATTTTGATTGTGTACAACTACAAGGACTGAGGATGTTGCAGGATTTTTGTAACTGTTGAGATAAGTTGAGATATAGTGCAAAAGATACTGGGAAATGCATCCATAAGGAAGATTGCAAAAAAAATTGAGACAAGAGTGTTACTGTTGCTGTCACTAGGTCAGAAAACTTTTGGTGTCATATTGTCAGTCATGCAGAAGAAAGACTGCTGCAAGAGTACTTGGTGTTACACTTAGGCACCACTGTATACATGTATGCGTATTGATCTCTGGCATGCTCCATGATGAAGATAACATTGATGGTGGTGATGTTCTGTCAGCTATGTGCTGCATCTTGAGTAACTTATGGCTTTATGCTTGACTTCATTTGACAGGCAAACATAGACATTCTAAAAATTGAGTTACTGTATACTGTTTGGTACCTCAGTGAGTCAGTCACCAATGATTTTCCGCAATAACTTTTTATGGAGCCACTTTTTTAGGCCTATTGTAGAGAAAAGGTTATTTGCATTTTGTAACAGCCAGTATTCTCTGTCTTTCTGGTTCTTCTCAGCGTAAACCAGCCTAAATCAATATTTTCTTTGCTTTCTTGGAAACCTGACAAGCCCCTTTCAAAAAACGAAACCATTCCATAATCACAGTTTGATGTCAATCACTGATGCAACTTTTCCCCATTGTCTCAAGAGGGTTTTAGTATGTCAGTAGCTGAACAACATTACATTTGACATCATCGTCACTTCATGTTCTCTGAAGGGATATTTTTTGGCACCTTTCAATACTTCTCCCTTTTCCACCTCACATTTTCGCCAAAATTTTCACCTACGCCAAGGTCATCGGTGATATCACATTATGAGAATCATATCCATGGTTGATAAAAAGTTAGGTCACAAGTTTGCACACATTCATTTCCAATAAATATGCACAAAACCACAGTTCTGCAAGAAAATATTCAAAAAAGGTTTGGCGAGTGGATTACCAAATGCACAATAGTTGATTGTGGTGTATTATTTATGCTTCGGTTAGGATGATTTTCAAGTTATGGGATACAGGTTACATAATTTTAAAAATTAAGGTTAAAATTGAGGAGTCGGGTTATCAAGCTGGGGTATTACTGACCATCAGGGATTTGTTTTGAAGATCTGCCGTGTCAAATGTAATAGTAATAGGGCTTGTTGATCAAAGGGTGGCTACATCTGCCTTTTTGAGTTTATCTCAGTGAATCTGCACTCTGTTTGGGCATCCCTTGATAACAGTGACTAAAATTAGTATCGGGTATCTTTCAGCAACACTGATCATTGCATAGCTGCACTTGTCCACAGCGTGTTTCTGGGCAGGACAAAACCTGTTGACTCTGCAGCAGCACTTGGGTGTTGCTCAGGTCTAGATTATTGATTATTTCCCTTTCCAGCGCATAGTCATGTTACCCTCACTTTGCTTGCCACTTGTTGGAGTGCACAATCTCACACAGGCTTCACTGATTTGCATACATGGCATTTCAGTTCATGTGCTGCTGGTGGAATGGTCAGGGGAGGAGAAAATTTAATGCGGTGCTATGTCAAACAGCATTGTTTGTCAGTTCAGTGAAACAAATCGGTTAAAAAGGCAATAAACTATATAGGGGGTGCTTGACTGTGCAGTTTTAAAAGGACATCACCTTCTAGAAATTATGCAACTTTGTTTTTTTAATGTGGGGAAAATGCAAGCATGTGTATGGGCGATGGAATCCAAACGGGCGATCAGCACAATCAATAGCATCAGAGGGAGAGGAGAGGGCCAGGGCCAGACTGAGATCCCGGGCACAGTTTGCAGAAGAATTTCCATTGAACATCCTTGGGAAATCAATGGTTGCCATGGCGACCGGAAGTAGGGGAGATGGGTTCCCTTTTGACAAGGCTTTGGTGGGAGGGTTTGTGGCGCAGTGTCGAGGCCGGGGTGTCCGTGGGGGGAAGGCAGAGGGGGGACACCGGTGGCGTGATGACCACTGCCAAGGCCGGCAGGGGGTGGGAGGAGCCTAAGGTGATTTGACAGTACCGGATATTATCCCCTGACCCTTTCTCATCCACTTGATGGTGCATTTTGATTTCATGAAAATTATTCCTGACCACCCCCAAAATTTGATCAGCCCTGATGCAAGTTAGAATATTAAGGGGTTGAGGTTCTAGGAGGTGGTGAGATTTTTTTTATTTTTTTTTTTTAAACGTAGATCTAAAGTTATCATCACGTTCTTCCTGTAGCATTCTGGTGGTTCCCGTTACGACCGCGCGCCGGTTAAGTAGTTACACGACTGAAATAATCGTCCATTGATCAGCTGGATGTATTGCTTATGAATAAGATCATGTTACTGCCACTGTCAGTGTGACTATCGCAGTTTGACGCAAATGGCTCTTTTCATGCAAGCGATGAAGCTATCGTTGTACCAGTATGTGTAGATGTGCGTGATCTAGATAGCTGGCATGATAAGTTCGACCCCTGTTTAGATCACTGATTACTGAGAGCCATTCATAGCATGCACTGACGTTAATTGTAGTTTGACAAAACCGTGAAATGTATTCAGATAGGCATGGTGCAGTAACCGGTAGATTAAATTCCAGTTATATTTAGCACGTTACGGGGCTAAAGTTGAAATGGAGATGCCCCTTGGTGAGCAGGTCTGACTGACAAGGCCTGTGCACAGGACTAATCTGTTCGGTCCTCGACAGTTGTCAAAGGTGCTGGCGGTGACGTCAATGCGCTCAGGACCTCCTACCTGTTGTCTCGTTTTTCTCCCGCGTCAACACCTTCCGCCGGTCCCAAGTCGCAAGCCCGTGGTTTGACATAAATTACATACATGTACAAGGAGGCATTTGTACTAGCGTACACGAACAGTTAGTAGCTTCCAGCAAGTTCTAAAAACGGCCCGCCCGTTCCTCAGCTGGTTTTGATCAGGCACTTGGTAACCAGTCAGCCGGCCATACCGGTGTCCAGAGCAGTCTTCAGCGTCGATCAGGATCTGTCTGTGCGTACTTTCCCTTACAGAAAGATGTGTTTATGTTACGTCTTTGCCGCGGCGAAATGTGGTGTTTGTCTTTGCCTGTGCTACACCTGTCAGTAAATTATACACTGTTGGTCCCGGTACTCGGAAGGTAGTAGGCGGAGTTTTCAAGCACCCAAGTTATTTTGATTCCGTTAGAACACCGCGGTGGGTGTACGTACCCAGTGCCAACGTGGCGCAACCCAAATCTTCTAAGACTGAAAAAGAAAATGTCTTTCAGGTTTCCCAAAATGACCTCTCTCTCTCTGTCTCTCTCTCTCTGCACTTTGCAAATTTCTTTATGCATGTGTGCCGGTATTTGCATTGTATTAAAAAAATGTGTACACATACAGCTACACATGCGCATACACACTCATACACACACACCTAGTGACCCTTAAAACGGAAAGGAATTATATTTTTCTTAAATGCTGCAGGTTGCACCATGCAGGTGAAAAATGACTATGACAACACACACAGACCGACACACTCACAAGCACCCACACACAGTGAGAGAGGGGAGACTAAGCAAGCAAGCGTTCTTGCCAAGACCGGCAGAGAAGAAAAGCCAAGCAATGCAATGTGTGTTTTGTATTTAGTGTGTGTGTGTGTGTTTGTTTTTTTTAAAGCGGCTTACTATAGGATGAACAACTTCTCACAGAAGGCTGTAGTTTAGCATACATTTGCCTTGATGCAGCGCTCGAAATACGCTGGCGGTCAAGTGCAAAAACTTTGCTTCTCTTGATATGAGCACTCTACTTGTTTGCTGAGTATGCCCTGGGTGTACTTGTGAATGCTCGGGTCCTGAGTTCAAATCCCTGCCCAATATTTGAGTTTTTTCCTTGTTGCCCTATCACCCGTATGAGGTGGAACAAGAGTAAGACATTAAACCCTTGGTCAGCCTGGGTGCATACATGTACATGTACTTCTTTTTCAGTTCCAGTTGACTTTTCACAATGAACACACTGGCTTAACCTTCCGGCTACGTGGCTAAAAAACTTCTTAGTCCTACATCGTGTGAAACAACTTACCCATGGTTTTTACATCTAGGTAATTTTCGACTTATTCCTAGTCCTATGTCGTGGGAAACAAATTACCCTTGGTTTTTACATAGGTAATTTTCAACTTATTCCTAGTCCTACGTCGTGGGAAACAAATTACCCATGGTTTTTATATAGGCAGATTGTAGCTTATTCCTAGTCCTACATCGTGGGAAACAAATTACCCATGGTTTTTATATATAGGCAATTCACAACTTATTCTTATTTATTGTTTAATTACTCTGCTAATTACAAGTTAAACAACACAATTTTTGGCATGAACATAGTCAAACCATTTATTGACAAAGTCATGAAATTTCAAAGGTGCGACATAAATATTGACCGAGATACGTTCATCTAAAGCAATGTGTGTGCAACTTTTTACCCACGACGTCGTCCGAAGGTTAACCAGGAGTATCACATGTGGTTAACCATGAGTATGATAGATTAACCTTGAGTATGATGTCTGCGAATTTGATGTCTGTTTCACTTTGGAAAGTGCAAAACGGTTTCATAGCGGAGAACTTTCTCCAGTGGAAAGATATCTACACATGATTCACAGTATGTGCATGAAGCTTCAGTCAGAATGTCTGATGCCATGCCCAACATCTTTCTCTCTACACAGGGAACCCTGCATTTCCATGCAGTGTGTCCGAATTGTACCCTCCCTCCAGAGTCTAAATCACTCCCCACTTATAATATCATGCTTTTGTCATTGTAAACACCTCAGGTTGATCTGTGACAGTGTTAGCTTGGAAGAGTTGACTCCAGTTCCTTTAAGTATCTTATGTACCTAGCTGCAGCCAACAATGGAATGCCCCCGTTTGCATTCTTGAACTTGAAGCCTTTATTCTATACATCATACATTTTTTTTTTTTTTTTTTTTTGGGGGGGGGGAGGGGCATTCATCATGGTGTGGGCTTTTACTTTTTTGTGTTGATACAATGCTAGCAGTACTGTAGATAGGGCCTGTCTGTGTAAACTTTATGTATGTTGTATAACAATACACTGGCTTTGGGACATACAGCAAAAATTGCAGTAAAAATTGTACATGTATACATAGGGGTCAGTGGGAAACGTAATGCCTTTGTGGTAAGTTGTTAGAAAGTTCTAGTGTCTGTACATTGTTATCGGTACAAATAATGTTAAGTGATAAGTAATTTTACCGTTGATGTGGTATTTTTATGATTAGTACAGTGTTCGGATTGCACAGTTTGGGGGAAAAAAAAGACATCTTGGAAATCCATATATGGTAATGTTTGCTGGCACTATTAGTGGCAGGCTTCAAACTTGGATAAGCACACAAACCACCACCGTTTGGAGAAGGTCCAGTGGTGCGCAGCAGTTGGTACGTCCACATGTAGATCTGATTTCGCGTTTTTCAGATTCATCATTGCGTCATTAGCACCGAAAGCCATAGCCTGTTGTCTGCAGGTTAATTTTTCATGAGCCAAAGCTCTGTGGGGGGGCGATTGGCGAGTGAGCAGTCGGCGCGGGGTAGGGGAGGCAAGGATTCACAGGTCCAGAGCTTGAAGCTATATTTATCGTGCGTTTCCCACGAGTGACTTGAAATGTCATTAATATTTTATCAGTCACACATTTGTGTCGAGACGAGGGTGCTTGAGACTCGCACCTCTGTCAGAAGCAGCGTGTCTTTATCAGTGAGTGTCTGGTTATTGACAGCACGCTACTTGTGGGTTAGCTGAAGTTGTAACCAATATTCAGAGAAGGGTGACGGTTGTACCCACAGGAAATGTTCCTATAACTTCGAATGTTGGTAGAACTTGTTGTAATGTGCTTTAGCCCTGACATGCGACAGTGTGCTACAGTATTGTCATAGTTGTTACTAGAGCATAGTTTTGAAGCTCAATGGCTCTGCTGGCTCTTTAGCACTGTGGTGTCGTCTGCTAGTGCTGGCAGGAGGTGAAACAGACATGACCAGGAAATACTCATGCGAAGAACTGCCTTTATTCAGTTACGTCACAATGTTTCAAGCTTTTTCAGGATTAGATTTTCTTATAATTTTTTCCCCGACTTGGCCGGCCAGCCAGCCCACAGGTTACGTCATGGGTAAAAACTAACATATATTATGGCTACACCCGCTAGCAACCAACAACGATCTTGGCAGCTGAAAGAGAGTGCTAGGAGTGGATACACAGTATGCAGCTTGCAGTCTTTTTGAGTAGGCGCCATCACTGTTAAAGCATTGCTGTCCTTTGGTCTGATTTGATTCAGTGACCTTATTATGCACGTGTGTCGTTTGAGCAGATTTCAAAATGTGGTGCAGAGATTTTTTTTTTTTTTAGGCTGTATGTCATTGACTTTACAAAATGACCCCCTGAGTTTGACAGACAGGGTCTAAGTGCCTCAGTTTTGAAAACTTTAAAGAACATTGGATTTTGAGGTCTTATCAGTACGGAGTGTGTAGGGCAGTTGATGCATGTATCCTCAGGAAGTCAATATCACTGATTAAACACTGATGGACCACCTGACTTGTGTCTGCTTACAGGGAGATGCTGAAGATGTTTGCTTGAGAAGGGGCGCCTTCCAGACACTGTCGGCATACATTGCTTGGTCCTGGACAAGGCTTCAGTGACCAGGCTTTTCTAGGGAATACAGTTCATCGGGTGGTGGGTCAAACGTCATTACCTCACATCGGCTACTGCACTGGCTACCCAAGTATTTCTTGAACGGACCTCACAGCCTCTGTTTGTTTTGGGTGAGTCTTGTATTGAAAGTTGTGTTCATCATTTCACATGTTCAGCAACAAAATACCTTTCCTTAAAAATCTTGTTCTTGTGAGTTTTGGTCTTCTGTCCTGTGCATAGCTGTGTTCCATGTAATGTATTGATGCCCTTTGCCTTGGTGTTGAAAGACTACATCTGTTGCCATCAAGGATGCGGATAAAAAAGAATATTTGACCACCCCCTCAAAAAAAAAAAAAAAAAAAAAATTCTTTGACCCACGTCATTTGAGAACGCTGATATTGGTGGTGACAATATTTTTCGAGAATGTTCTGGGTAAAAGGAGGTCGCCTGGAAAGTGGCTGTTACGTGCCAGAGAACAGGATACAGAGAAATTGGAGAGCATATTTTTGCTTCTGGCCTTTCAGGGTGGATTTTCTGATGAATGGCAGCATAAATAATGAAGCAAGCTCTGTTGTGTGCCTGGCTCAGAATAATTCAACACCGGGCATCTATTTATGAGCTGTTTTGCTGTATGAACTCTGATGAGTATCTGCAGCGTTTAGAATATATACACGTTCAGCTAAACTGTTTTCATGTCGTTGCTTCAGTGATCATCAAGTGTTTGCATTGCCGTCACTTGTCTGTAAGGCTCCAGAAGGAAAACGTGCGAATGATCTGGATATTGGCATTGATTTTTCTCTCGACTTGGTGTGTGTGGTGCAGCTAGGATGTTTATAATGCTGTGTTTAAATAGTGCTATATCTCTTGTCTGTTTCAGTTACAAAACATTGCGAAATGTCAAAGTAACACTTGCAGTTTTGTTTTACAGAAGAACAGGAAACACAGTGGATTCTGATCAGGCAGAAAGATAGGATTTGTATTGAGCAGGAGAAAATGCTTCCTGCAGCTGAATGCTATACCTGTGCACAAGTGTAGTATTGCTGTAGTTACCATTTACTCTTTTTTTAAAGGTACCTCTTGAACCATGTGTGACTGGGTTTTTTTTGTTTTTTTTTTAAAAATTGAAGCTTGTGCGGACATTTACTTCTGAAGCTGAGACTGTTTTAGGTAGAGGCCTCACAGATCACTGTTGAATTATTGTTTGTGCTTTCTGTTTCAGATTTTCATCACAGGTCCTAGGAGAGATGTGCTAAGGAGGTAAGTCTGGAGACGTGATTTGCTGATTGTATCTGTCAGATGCTGCGCTTTCATGAACTGATGAAGTAACTGCGGTTGACCTTTCGTTTGTCAGGCAGACCCAGACTTGCGCAGCAGCTCTGGTACAGGAGTACTCCTCCTGTAGAATAGAAAAGAAGAATCAGACGCGTTCTTTTATTACGATAATTGATACTGACCAGTTTTTGGTTGGAGTTCTCTGTGAGCAAAGGGGGAATGGCTGTGCAGGTAAAGTGTTGGTACAGTCACTGTCAGTGCTTGGGTCATGAGTTGGATTCCTGGAGTAAAAAGTTGTTGACTTTCCTTGCCATTGCCTGGTGTTTACCGGGTATATCATCCTTACCTACTGGTAGTAGTGGTATATATTCCCCTGAACCAACCACCCAGCCTGTGACTTGGTGAGCAGAACACAGGGCATCCGTTTTGTACATGTAGCACATAACAAATTTTTACTAGGTAATTCGGTGCAAGGAAGAAAAGCGTGTGGAGAGTGCATTTCTCGGTTGTGTGCAAGCATATATATATACATACACATGTACAGTAACTGAGTAAGAACTAAACTTGAATGCTTATTACATGAGTCGACTCTACGAACCTTTTAGTCTTGTTTGTATTGAGGAGTGAATGGGTGGCTAGTTTTAGGTTTGAAGTGTCCTGTCCAAAGTGCATTCGAAGAAGAAAAAAATAATGTAGAGACTGGTGGGTGTGCTTATTTACTTTTTTTGTGTCTGAGATTTTATCTCTTTCATTTGCCTGGATTTGGCCAGGAAAATGAAAAGGGCCTCCGCTGAGAGATAGCTACAGCACTGTGGTGGAAGAAAATGTCCTCGTCAGAACTGATCAAGCATGAAGCAAGTTTGAGGCAAATAAGTTTGGAGACAGACCCCCAAAAGACCCTGTTCCCGCCAGTCCCACAAAAGTCGGATGCTTGTTTTTCTTAGATGTTGGGCTAGTTTGGTGTATTGATTGCTGGCGCTGTTTTGGAAATGGGGGGAAGGAAGCCAAACAGGAATCGAATACGAATGAGGTGGATCAAATATGCAGAAGAGATCATTCCATTTCTGAGAGGACGAGAAGCCGCTCTAGCCGTCCCTTCTGGACCTGTCCTGGGTCTCATCCTTTTACTTTCCCGAGCCTGATTTATTCCCACCTTCCCCCAGAACACTGTGCAGCCCCAACATAATATTTCATATGTCAAGAGCTGAAACATAAGCCAGAAATTTTGATAGGGTTTTAATACAAATGTTGCAGATCTGACAAGGTTTGGAGTGGTATTGCTTCCAGTACTGGCAACAGTTCCAGTTTAAAACGTTAGTATTTGCATGTCATCAGCCAGTACTTTGACAGTGTGCCATCCAGTTGTAATATGAAACTTATTCACAGTTGGTTTGGCCGAGTCTACAAAACAGTTCAGGGAAATCTTTCCAGTTTGAATGATAGGTGTTGTCCTTAGCTCTGTCTGATGGTAATGTTGTGTTATGCCATTAATAATATGCTGAGGTGAGGAAACAAATGTTAAATACTTGTGTAATAAGTCGGTCATACACTCTCGTAGCTCATTTGCACATACAGAAACTTGTACAAATTCGTTCACTGTTTTCCACTTAAATTGTTCACTGTTGTCCTTTTAATGGACATTGGTTTAGGCAAATAAACTCCAAACATGTCCAATTTACAACCAGTTGGTGTTGACCTGTACCATGTGAGCAGCATGGTTGGGAATTTCGCCATGGCTTTGAGATCCTCACGTTCCACTAGCATTCCCATTATTTAGGACAGTTTGCTCACAGGACAGGTTGTGGTTGCAAGTGCCATCCGAGCCTCTCTCTCTCTCTCTCTCTCTCACACACACACACACACACACACACACACACACACACACACACACACACACACACACACACACACACACACAGAATCTCAATGTTCACAGTTTTTCATCAGAAAATGCTCATGCAATATTTGTGGAAGGTTGTATGGGAAAAGGAAAAGAAACTCTTGAGTTGTGCTAAATTCAGCATTGCCGGAGACTTTCAACCTCAGAGAGAAAAAGTGGTTTTGGCCTTAGAAATGATCTTTGGTTATGCTCAGTTTTACATTTTTCTTGTGGCTTTTATAAATCTGCCTTTCAGTTTTCCTATTACATTGTAGAAAGTGGAAAAAGAGCGACTCAGTGAATAACGGTGGACGGTAACGGCTGCTGCCTTGTGCGGTAACGGTGCAAGTTAATTGGTGCCTGTGGCCGAAAAGCCCCACCAGGACCTTGATATCACGCCAAGACCAAGCGGTGGTGTCAAAATCTTCCCACCTGAGACACATTATTATCTCTAAACGGCTGCTGAAGTCGGTACAAATTGCACACAAGTCTCATTATGGTAATCTCCAGAGGCCCTGCAAGATGTCTGTGTGCCCTGTAACGCGCTGTGTCATTGCTTCAGGGTGGTTAATTGAATCGAGCATTTGTTCTTGGCGTTTTTGCAATGCCTTCACATGCAGCCGTAGAGGAGCTGCGCTGAGCACTATTTTAAATGGTTAAAAAAAAACAAAAAAACCCCAGCACATGAATCTCTACTGGGATAGTGTGTAGAGGGGAGTGTGTGTGTGTGCGCGCGCATTGGGGGTAGGGTGTCAAGGAGAGGGGGGTGTGGGTATATGGGTATTGGCGGGGATAGAGACTGGAAGTGCTGCTGCCTGTACTGCTGTAGTCTCTACAGTTTTTGTCGGGTCAAGGTTGCAGAAATGGTGGGCACAAACGCTCTGTGCTTGTCAACACTAATGAGAAGAGAATTGATTGCTGCTATGTTGAAATAATTGGAACACCCATGGGATGTAAACTTGCAAGTGAGCTGGTGAAATGTACTGTGTGTGGTGATGCTGAATGTGGCGCATCTGGTAAGACCTGGCTTGACTGGAAGAGTGTGCGTTGGTTTTGTGGTTGGGGATGGTCGTGAACTGGAGGGGAGGGGGAGGGGGCAGGGAGGGTGGACCAGCAATAAGATTCCATTCAGTTAGTTCAGCAGATCTTACGTCAGGCTTTCTTGTCAGTCGCAGCACCCCATGGACTAAAAGAGACGCCGGATAGTGCATCATGGAAGTTTCTGTTGCTGTGTTGGCGGAGCGAGAGAAACAGAAGCCGTGATTCTGTTGCAACTAAAACAGTGCTGAACTTAAATGAATTGCTCTTTTGTTTGTGTACATCACTTGACTTTTGAGGTGACAGCTTCAGCAGCAAGAACGAACTGCACGGCCCAAGGAGAACCAGACTAACTCCATGTTTGGTCGTACACAGAGCGCTTGTATACGAGCACCACGTGCTCTGGGAGTGAAACTCTACAGCTTGTTTCTAAAATGTAGGCCATAACTTAGCTTAACTTGCTTGAAAACCGATGAGTTCGCTCATACTAAAACATTTTCCCAGTAAAGCAGTTTGCGGAGAGTGTGGTAACGGGCTCTGCAGCGCGGAATGGCAGTAGAGTGGCATTACGCTGGCTGATAAGTCTGTTCGGCATGCAGGGTTCTTCGTCGCCACTCGAGCAGCAGGACAGAAATCAATACAGTGCTTATGTTTATGACGTGCTTGATTTAGTCTGTCATCTTAGCTCCAAGTCATTACACGGCTACTTTGACTTTCAAGACGGCTGCTTCGCAGGGGGAGAGACGGCGGCTGACTTGGCGGGTACTGCATCTGTCTCAGAACACGATGACGTGATATTGTATCAGTTCCCCGAAGGCGGTTTTGATTGCAGTCGGGGGTGTCCACGTAGTGCTTCCTTCCCCTTACAGCCTTGGGCCTGACGACCGGCATTTTCCATTTGCGCAACTGCCGGTGAAGTTGAAGTGAACGAGTTTCACCGTCACTCAGTCTCACAGTCGGACTAGTCTCGAGCATAATTTCCCGTTGCCATGGAAACGGTACGCTGTTATTGCTGCCGGTTGACTGCACGCCGACTGAGGCCGTTTGTCGGTGGAGGCGAGAGCGCGAGGAAAGCTCACAGGTTCACCTTGGCAGTCTTCTTGCGCAGGGTCAGGTGCGTTACCTGCGCACATACGTTCCCGCTGATGCTACGTTTTGCAGGCACACTGACAAGTGTAGGTGCGCTCCCTTTGTCCGTGAGCAGAGTTTGAAGCGCGGGAGCGGTTTTCTATCCAAACTTCTGAGGAGTTTGATGACGTACATGTCCTTTTGCATCCACAAGCTTATGTGAAAATGAGATTTTGCTTTTGTGTGTGTGTGTGTGTGTGTGTGTGTGTGTGTTACACACGTCAGTTTCTGCTGAAGATCTTCAGGTCCATTTTGATTGTGATAATCGCGCACTTGACTTCTTGACTTGCCACCTCTGAAGCAAATTTATGTTCTTGATTGACGTTCGAGTGTAGACATTAGAATGCGAACGCACAGAACAGTTCAGTGTTGACCTGAAAATGCGTGATGGGCGTTTGGGTGTCCCACAGTTTTGAGAACCTTATTCCAACGCATTGCACCACCAACACCCCCTATTCAGTCCTTGCCCCCACCCCTCACGTTTCTGCGCCACCCTCCTATTTGTTTCAGCGAGGCCGTTAGTGTTCAGAGCAGATCACTGGATGCGTAAGCCAGTAAGTGATAGAACACGCACAGTGTTGTAACAACAGTTCCTTGGACAAGTGCATGTTCCATAAGCCATTCGCAAGTTACGTAACGGCAAACAGCAGAGGCATACTCGGCACGCGATGGTGGTGTACGAGGACCAAGAGTCGGTTTTGTGGCCTAATGATCACTCTTCCAGCTTGTTGACTCCTCACAAAGAAACCTCAACGGGTGCGGAAAATGGATGGGGGTGACCTAAGCCACATTACAAATACCTGACCTACCCTAACTCTCCTTCCACACGAACTAGTTAAGTTGCTGTTTGCAAGGTTAGGCAATTTGCCTCGGTGGGTGGTGGGTTTTATTTAGGGGTCCACTGGGTACGTTTTGCAGTGTACTTATAGAAGCACACGATGTTGATCTGGTACTTGTGTATTTCTGATGTTGCAACACAGTCTGTATCCTGCCCAGCAGCGCACACCGCATTGGCCTGGTGAACGGCAAGGTTGCAGCTTACACCACTGCGTCTGTGTCTGTTTTGAATACGAAACTGATCGCGCCAGGGCCACAATTTACAACACAGACCAGTGTGTTGTTTTTGTGCAAATTATGGATGAGTCCAAAGCAGTATGATAATTACACTGATAGGGCTATCTCTCAGGGTAGAGAGCAGGCCGGCCGTGCATTTAAACCACCATCTGCCACCGTGTCTGATGACGCCTGCCTGCAGCGTCCGTTTAGTGTCTAGATATATATTACACCTGGCGACAGGTGTGCCTAAGAAGTCGGCCCCAACAGACCCAAGCAGCCGCTCATTGCTAGGGTCATTACAACGTAGTTTGAAGTCGCTAAACGAAGCTTCCTCGTGTGCCGGTAGGCCTGTGGGTCTCTCCCGTCCACGTTGAGTGTTCTGGCGTTGCGTAATCAGAGCTTAGTTCATAGGAAGCGTGGCGAGAAATTGGAACGGGTCAGTGCTTCATTTCCGCCTTGCCAGACCCTCCGTGGCGTTTTCCCCCCGCAGCTTTTGCTCGCAGTGTGACTTGCATGAGAAAATGCGGTTTACGGACAAGTAGCTGTTCACAGGTTTAAACTTGAAGGTGTGCTTTTACCAAGCACATAAATTCTATGTGTTCTTGAAGCTGTACGGTACAAAATCGTCTACACGCATCCGTGTAAGACTTCCGCCCCCCCCCCCCCCCCCAAAAAAAAAAAACAAAAAAAAACCCCCAAAAACAAACAACAAAACAACAATGACAATAACAAAACAAAAACAAACACCCCCCCCCAAAAAAAAAAAAAAAAAAACACACCCAACAACAACAACAAAACCCAAACAACTTTAAAAAAAAAAAAGTCTGACTTTTGCCAGTCAGCGTATGGACAAAAATAGCAACAGGACAGGTTTGTTTCAGGTTTTGGTTTGTGAAATGCGCCAAGCGGAAATGATTACTTGATGTTGTATAGACATCGCACTTTTTGTCATTGGTTACATGGCTACATTGATTTCTGCACGGTTGGGTTCTTTTTGGCCTTTCACATGCTGATTAGTCAGGCGCTCGGAAAATGTCATAGTGCGGGATTCATACACGCTGCTGCAGCGTATGTTTTGTTAATCACTCGCTGATTAATCCCCTTAAGTGGTTCGGCAGCCACACATAGTGTGTATAGCAGCATCTGCTGTTGCACAGGCTGTGCTTGACAAAAACACCGCCAGGGGACTGGTGTGTGTATAATAGTGATTACATATGCCCGGGGAAAAAAACTAAACAATTGTTTGACTTGATCAGTGTTCCGATACGCACGCAGGTCCTCAAACTCGGCGTCATGTGATTTGTTTGCAGAGCTTTGTAGGCGTTATCTTTTCAGCGCGGCACAAGCGTATCTGTTCTGTTACTGTTAGTCATCAGGCTGAGAAATTTCGCAATACACAGCCGTCTTGATTGTTGGTCGTGCACGCATTCCATTTTTTCCCCTTCCCCACTGTGCTTTAGCACAGCCGTTGTTGCTTAAGCAGGACGCATAATGTTCCACTGTTACAAGTGTTAGTTACAAGTGTTAGTAACTTAATGTTCCACTGTTACAAGTGTTAGTAACTTTGAGTTAGTGTGGAGTGCAGAAGGGTGGATTAGATCTAGAGAAAGGATTCTTCTGCTTTCGTAGAATGGCCCACATTGTTTCGAGGGTTTTTGACATCCATAGAACTCAGAAACCTCCCATTTCAGGTGTTCTACAAAACAACTGAGTCGTCGGATGCTTGTCAGAGTCACCCTCCTATTTCATGTTGCCCGATAATGGCAAATGCAATCAGAGCGATGGGAAAGCTCAGATAAGGTTATTTCTTGGCTAGCTCGGAAATGGTTAGTACACGTGTTTTCTCAGCTGCCGAAAGAAATCAGGTTCGTCGTATCAGGCGAAGATAGCGCCCACGGAACATGGTGCTAAAGGTAAAGAGATTCCCCCTCTATCGAAATTAGCTGCGATGCTTGATCACATCTTTATTTGTGTATCCGTAAGGAGTGTGTAGGAGGAAGCTCCTCAGTGTTAGTTTTTGTTTTAACCCACTGGGGTTCCGTTGCTGAGGAAGAAAGACGACCGTTCTTAGGAGCAGACACTGGCTGGTACAACTTGGACAGCGGTCACAGTGTCATAGTATCCAAATGTTGGGAAGGTGCTATAGATCAGTACTTACAAGGTGTATTCCTGTTTTTGTTGTTGCAGGGCAGGTGGGAGGAGGCTGCCGGGGGAGATAGGGTGATAATTATCTTAGATAGGGACTAGTGTCAGGCAGCTGCAAATTCAGTATGCATTATTGTGCCAGGTGCACTGAAGTTTCTTTGTGAACTTAGGTTTGTGAATGTGGTAGACTTTTCTTAAATATTGTACATGTATACTAAATTTACATATTTTCGCACAAAACTAAGTTAATGTTGCGTACGTGCGCGTGTTTGTGTGCGTGTGTGTGTTTGATAGAGAAAGCGAGAGTCACACGCACTCCGTGTAGACAGCAGACATTTTTGTCATTCTTCCTGTCATGCTCTGATGCAGGTAGGCACTGCCGCCACTGAGGAAATGTTCACCCACGATGCATACCAGCTGGCTAGTGTAGCATCGGTATTGCATGCACCAGATGCACTAGGTACGCACCAGGTAAACACCACACCTGATTTCCCGTGTAAAATCATGCGTTAGGGAAATCTGTTGCATTTCTGTTCGGAGTTCTCCATCCCCCCTCCCCCATCATTTCCGGGCCAACCCCCTTCATGCAGGTGTACTTGTCTGTGAGAGGCGGACCCCGTCGCTTCATTTGGTTTGGTTGTGCATGTTTGGATGGTATGTGATGCTAGTAATTCCAACTTTCATTTAGACGGGACGGACAAAAAGTCGGCCGATTTTCTTTCACATGTTTCTGGTTGTGGAACCTCCCTGAAGCTTTGTTTTTTTAAATATTATTTTCTGTAAAACTTTTCAAGATCTTCATGTCACGCGAAGTCACTGTCCAGCGTGAATCAATCATCCGTGACCGGATAGTTGCCGTCGTGTCGTGTTTGTTTGGGGAGTAAGAGCATGTGAGCGAATTGTTGTCGTTATCTGCAATAAGAAGTCCTGATGAGTTTACCTGTTGGCATTCTTCTCGGTTTTCGTGGCAGTTGGCATCAGCGCTGTACTCGTAACCGTGTTTTCGAGATTGATTATACCTTTAAAAAAAAAAAGGGGGGGGGGGGGAGCCGCCATCGTTGAAGCGCTAAGATCTGTACACCAGTTGTCAGTTTCTTTGACAGGTGCATTGTGCGGCGGAGGTAGCTTTTCTTTGGTTGGGGAAAGTTCCAGAAGGAACCCCCCTCGTCGCTACCGATAGGGGTTTACTTTTACCGCTGGTTTAAAACGTTGCCTGCAAGACGTCGGGCCAACAGGGAAACGGGTGACGGAGAGAGGCTGCATTGTTTCCTGGCAGGTCGGTGATGCTTGCGCCCTCGGGAGCTGTCCCCAGCGCGTTTAGGCACGGCCCTGTAGTCCGGGGTTATTTGTCATAGTTGGTCCGCCAGGCGTGGAAAGCACCTGCTTTCAAGCTGCAGGGAATTGCGTGCCGCGGGCCATTGCAATAACGGCTGTTTGAGAGCATCCCCGGGTCATAATCGTTCACGTTCTTATCTTTGAAGAAGACGTGGGCGTTTGAATATTTATCTGACTCTTGGCACAGCTTGTAATTCATTGAAAATCTTTAGGGCCCTCAAGTGGGTTAAATTGCAAACAGCATGTGACAGACTTTGTCTGGGCTGCAGTTGAGAAATCTACATACATGTGTGGGTTCAGTTGGGGCATGCGCGCGTCATGTTAAATTTCCTGCTCTTGGCTGCTTCCAGTCTTGCTCCTCTTATGCACGCTATATTACTACGTCTGTTAATGCACGCAGTCACTTAGTTCTACTGCGTCTGAACATGTACTTTTAGCCCATGCTTTGCATCGCTGCCAGCCTGCTTTGGGCCGACGTCAGTCAATACTGAGTTCACTAGGACCACTTTCACCAACCACTACGACGCAAATTTGATTATAATTGTATGGGGGACAGCCGCCTGATGTCCAGCTTGGGCACCGCGCCAGCAAGCGAGGTCTGAAGTGGGTTGAGGAGTCCATGTAGTGGACATGGACAGTGTGACCTTCCTGGACATCCCTAGGTCTCTGTTTCTCCCCTCAGACACTCAGCCTGTGTAGCAAATTTTTCTGCCCATCGCGTAGCGGTCATCACCACCACAGCAGCCGCCGCCATCGCCATCACACCATCACCGCCATCACCACCACTACTTACCATTGATCTGTCCTCGGTAGAAGAGAGAGAGAGAGGGGCGCAGCACACACCGGCGGCGGCAGCAGCAGCAGCAGCGAACCGCGTAGAAACCGGGCCGCGCCATGCTGTAGGCTGTGTACCACAGTCGCCGCACCGTGCGTTCGTTTGGCGAGCTCTGCTCCTGCAGTGGGTGTGCACAAGCTTTTCGCTTCGTCTGTCGGTTCAGTTCTCCTCCAACATATATCTTCTCTCTCTTGCGCTCTGTCTTTCTCTCTGTCAGGCTAGGAGGCCAGTTTAGTGAGCACCGTACGTAGACCGGAGCTGGCAGTACGTGCATTGGGCGGCATGAAGATGTTGGCACCATTGTAGTGGGCGCCCTGCCGTTGAAGCAGCCCAAGCCACTGAGCCATGTAGTTTACACCAGGCAGCTCCTTGTCCGTGTGCCAATCACATGGTAAAGCGTGGGGGATGTTTTCTCGTGCCTGTCTGCTCTGGAATTCTTCGTCATACCGGTTGCCAGGGAATTTCTATTCTCCGAGTGCCAGAGTGACGGGATTTGTCCCCCCATCCACCCCTTTTTCTCCCTTGTGACGAGAGTGATACGGGTAGAGAGATGCTAACGCGGGTATGATTATTACGTGGATGCTTCTGCACATGTTTCGGTTCCAGCGGCAAGGCGGTTGACCAGCTCGTCCCCGAAGTGACTGTGCTGTGACTTGTCAGTTTTCACGAGTGGACGTGTGACTTCCTGGGTAGTGCGTGTGTACTCACTTGTGTGCTAAATTTCCTGTCTGTTCGCACGAGTGACCGTATCCAGAATGCCGGATTCGTGGCCATCGGCGTGACCTTCAGGCTGACCTTCTGGAGTAACCGTCCGTCACGGCTCTGACAGGTACAGTACCATCGTGGCGTTCAGTCGAGTGGAACCAGATGGATCCTCGTTATGGTCCCTGTAGTTCCTTTTAGATGCTCCTTGAGTCCCTGGGGTGTATTCAGGCATATTTTCCGGATATCAGATGTGTCTTAGGTAAGAATGTAATGTTCGTTTCGCTATAGTATTACGTACAGGCGTGACCGTGGAGTTGTAGAATTGTGATTCAGCCAGTTGATTATTATTAATCAGTGCTGAGTCACGGAAAAGGGGCGTTGGAAGTTGGTTTGTGTTACATGTACTGGCTGTCTCACTTGTCTTGGAAGAGAGCTGGCTGAATTTTGTCCTCCTTTTGTGATTAGACAGCTCGCAGCATTTCTGGCATGGTCCTACGGAACCTTATGACAGTTTTTTTTTTTTTTTTTTTTTGGGGGGGGGGGGAGAAACTGGAGGACTGAGGAGGTGTGGGTGTATGGGGATGGAGGTGTCGGTGTATGGGGATGGAGGTGTCGGTGTATGGGGATGGAGGTGGGGGATGTAGAAGTGTTCGGGAGTGAGTTGTCATCTGCCTCCGAAACCTGGGGTTTTGTTGAAAGTGAATTCAAACGGAAAACTGCTCTCTTCAGGGAGTCCACGTGTATGTGACGATGGCATATGCATACATTTCTAAAATCCATTTGAAAGAGATCTGTTTTGATAGAGTAGGGGTTTTTTTTTCCCTTGATGTCAAAATGAATTAGAATTGCTTTGATTCAGTTACAGCTGTGTTTCTAAGTGCTGACTTCTTAGTATTTTTCTATCCAAAATGTCATGCATAATTTTGTGTTGATGCCATTGTCAGCAAAATGACACAGTCGACCATCAGTGCACCGAGGCAGTGTTACGTGTTCCGACTTGAAGGCCGTGTGATCACGTGTATAATGAAGAAGTCATTATCTTTGTTGCGTCGTGAACATAACACGACCGTCTCATATGTTGATCCAAAAGAAGCCATTGTCACATTGTATCATTTTCAGGAAGCTCACTAGCAGAGCAGCGAGTTCTCATTGGCTGTCGTATTTTTGGAATTGTGGTATAAATGGATCTGGTAATCAGTCTCAGAGGAAGCAAAGGGCCATTGATTTTTACTGCAGCAAACAACATAAAAAAGATACGTGTACGTTTCTGGTCGATGAACCTGAGTTTTTTTGTTTTTTTTTTCATCGGATGAACGAATCGATATTATCAAAGGTCATGATTATGTCTCTCACAGGATGTCAAGCCAGGTCATGTCTGTTGGGACATCTCCATACCCCCCCCCCCCCCCCTTACCCCGACACATACACGCACACACACGCACGCACACACACGCACGCACGCACGCACGCACGCACACACACACACACACACACACACACACACACACACACACACACACACACACACACACACACACACTCACTCACTCACTCACTCTCTCTCTCTCTCTCTCACACACACACACACACACACACACACACACACACACCCCTCCCCACCCCACTCCACCCACGTTTCTCTCGTTCGCTCGCTCGTTGGTAGGTGGTGGTGGCCTTACTTTAGGTAGCAGAGACGTTCCAGGTACGCTGAAGTTACACACACACACGCGCACACACACACACACACACACACCCCTCCCCACCCCACCCCACCCACCTTTCTCTCGTTCGCTCGCTCGTTGGTAGGTGGTGGTGGCATTACTTTAGGTAGCAGAGACGTTACAGGTACGCTGAAGTCACACACACACACACACACACACACACACACACACACACACACACACAGAGGCTGCAATCCGCTCGTCAGCTTGGCAAGGAGACGGGGATTTTTGTAGAATGTTTATTCCCACCATCATAAGCTTTGCAGTAGCTGACATCGTCCTGTTTTTGCTTTCCATACTTTTGCATTGTGCACGAGTTAAAGTGCATGTGTACGTCGTATGTGTCTGCTTTTTAGAAGCCAATCTGCGTAACTCCCTGTTTGCGATCGACATGCGATAGCCGTTTATTGCTTGCGGGACATGAAGCACTGATAACCCATCTCCTCAGGTGAGACAGTACGTGTCTGAAGGCTGCTGGCAGCGGCGGCTGCTGCACCTGGGAAATGTCTCACCCCAGGTATTGTGCTTGAAATGGCCGTCATCCAAGGTTGTTATGCTTTCTGAGAGCCGGCTCAAGCGGCGGGGTGGCCGTGCAAACGGCCTCTTTCGGCGCGTGGTGTATTGTGCTGCCACCTATCTGTTGTCCAATTAGACGGAATTTAGGTTTCAGCCTGCTGGCGCCCTCTGTACGCAGCGCGGAAAGAGAAACAATCGGTTGTAGTAATTACCGTGCTCTTACGCGTTCTGTGTGAAGTCGGTGCGCTTGAGAATGTTGTGTTCGTACTAGAGATGGTGTAAGAAACTTTTCGGTCAAATTACCGACGTGAAGATGCAGGGTTTCATATCCGTGAGAACTGTAATAGGACAAATGTCGTGGCTGACCGTAAAAGTATAGGACATATGTCCTGAATATTGTCCAGTGTGGCACGGAAAATAATGGCACATAGTTTTGTCCGCCGTCGTAAGAAAGTCGGACGTTCCGAAAGTAAATCGGTCGATTTCCTGTGTCAGACGCGGCTATAAAGCCCTGAACGTGTGTATTATATTGTCGGCACATTCAGCTACAGTATGTGGTCACGTTCCTTGTACGTGAGTCTGTAGGTTGGAAGCAATCTTCCTGGTATCGGGATTCAGGTTTCGCCGAGATTTGATTCGCCGTAGGATAACGCTCAGTGGGTTGATGCACCAAACGCCCATACAACCCGGAAAGGCAAGAAGAAAACGGTAATGGCGGCAATTTTCTCCTTGGCCTTACGCTGTGGATTGATGGGTCTGGCCGTGGCAAGCGACACTTAACATTTCTATCGAGCAAAATCGATACAGGATCGAAGCCGTTGATAAGATCCGCGGGCTGCCGAGAAGGGGAGCGGGGAGCGGCCGGTGGCGGATCTGCCTGCAGCGGGAGGTGGTCGCTAAGTGGCCACTTGTCCGCAGGCGGCCTCTAAGCCGAGGTCCTCGTCTGTCGGCTTGTCTTCAGGAAGGATCCGTAGCGTGGCCGAGAGGACGTCCAGTTCAGTAGCGTCGCGAGAGGGTTGTTATCGACGGCCAGCAGTACCACCAGGCTGGGGCGCCGTCATTAGTGAGGGCTGCCCGCCACGCGTCCGTCTCTGACACCCGCGGTGACACTTTGTTACTGTACTCGGTCCCTACGTCATTATCAGCGCTACTCTGAAGGGGGATGGGCGGTGGTGATGTGTGTGGGGATTCGCGGCGCTAATAGGGAGTTGATTATCAGAACTGTGCGAACCGAGTTGGGAGTTGCAGCATTTTCTGTTGAATACTAGGTGTCCGTGAATTTCATTATAGTGACTTCTTCTCCGCGTACAGACATTGCGATTGGTCAGCAGGACGCATGTCAGTGGACCATTTCAGGTTATGCAAGTTCTGTAGGAAATCCATTTCTGATTATAGATGTAGACAGCGGCAACGCCGAATGATGAGCACCTTTCATTCAACAATCATTAGTAGTGGCCTACATTATAGCAGCTGGGTACATGTGTTGCGTCAAGTTTATTATCATTACTACGAGCTCCAGGCGCACGTGCACCAAACCTTGCTCAAGCACAGTAGCACCTCCCTCCCTGTCTCTCTCTCTGAGACTGAGTAAACGGAACGTACGAAGCCAGATCGGCGGTTGATGTCGGTGACTTTGAAATGAACTTGTTTGGGTAATTTAGGGATAAGCCCCTGCAGCGCCAAGTTAATGAGCTCGCCTGCTACCACGGCACCGTACAGCTAGAGCAGGAGAGTAGAGAGAGAAAGTGCGAACTGTAAACCAACTCGCGCTAAGCTCTGACTGTGTGGGCGGCAACAGAAAGCGATCCTTGCATGTTGCGAGTGGATGAAAGGTTGCAGTCGGTAGTTTGTGGAAGCGGGCGCCAGATGGTGGGTTCCGACCAGTCCCTCGCTGTTCTAGATGTGTGCCCAGGACAGACCAGATGAAGCTGTTTCATGGACACTGTCTGGAATATGTAGTTTCATTTCTTTCTGCCCCCCCCCCCCTCCCACACTTAAAGCTCATTTGTTCAACGCCACCCTATACTTAAAAGTTGAATAATCATGCTGACCACCTTTCCCAGACACGTGATCTGGCTGTAAAAGATAGTGGAATCAGGTTTTACCCAAAATACAGTGCAAACTAACTTGATGGAAACGGTCAGCACCACTCACATAATGAACAGAAGCAGGATGATGGCTACACTGAGTAAATTTAAATCTTTCGTAATCGTGATCAAGGTAGGAGCTTGGGTACATTTCTTAACGGAGATAGGTAACGTGTTTACGTATACGCGTAGCGACGAAAGTTGGAAGTTCATTTGTAACCCGAACCCAAGCAGTTATCTGGCAGAACACCTGAGTTTGCAGCGCCCTCGCTGGTTTTCGAAACAAGCAGCTTCGCAGGGGCGCCCTCACCTAACTTGATGGCAATGTCTGACTACGAATATCGGTTTTCGGTGTTTAGACAAGTGCAGCATTAGCCGTACCTTGAAATAGAAGTCCGTGTTATCGTCGATTCTTTGAAGGTTACAGGTTGGAAATTGCAGGTTATACGAGTTCTTGCCAGCACGAGCTGGGAGGGTTGAGAATCAGATGGTGTGTGCTGCAACTGTTGTGAGCATGTGATTTAGATTAGTTGATCTGTTGAACCAGTTAAAGTACAGTCCCCTCCACCACCCCGACCTCCCCCCCCCCCCCTGCCCCCACACAGCTTTCATCCCCCAGTGAACTGTTCATTCATCCCTACCAGCCCCCTCCCACCGCCTCTCCCCGTGCCCAACTAGACTGTTGAACTGTCATTCACCTGTTCGCGCACATAATAGTGCCCAATGAAGCATGAAGGTCTAACGAGGAAGCGGAAAAGGTTAGCGGCAGGCACGTTCCGGAATAAGCCGGCTGAAGGGCAGAAATAAGTCAGATGGACAATGGCTCCAGACAGTTTACGTCAGAACCACTACCGCTGATTACGTTGTCTAGTTTGTGTACTTTTGGTGGTTTAGGCATTCGGCGGTTAGTTGGGCAGTTTGCCACCGAGATGCTTTGGCTTTCCTGTTCGTGCGTCTGTTTTCTGCAGTTTGCAGCTTGACCTGCAATGAAAGTGACTGTAATCTGTGGCTTTATGCTTGGTCATTACGGAGTCTTACAACATAGCTTCACGGGTATGCAAACGTTGACGATACATGGGGATATGGTCTATCGTCACCATGCGAGTGTTTTCCAAGCGACTTGATGCAGGTTCGGCGTTACTGTATACATAACATGCGCCTGACATTTACCTGTGCTTGGTATTGCTGCTCGTACTTTGACATTTGCATGTAATCTGGTGAAGAAAACTGATACGCGTGCACGGCAAAATTATCGATCATACAATTGGCAAAAAGCTCTTTGTTGCTGCGCTGCTTAGTCCAAGCGATCAGCCTAACATACCAGTTGGCTTGAACTTTCCGGTTTTTTTTTTTTTTCTCTCTCTTTTTCCTTTTATTGCACCACGGCTTCGCTTGATCCCTTTGACAGAGGGATAGCCCGCTTAGTTCGTCTGAAAAGGATCAAACCCGATATCCTAAGAGAGAGAGAGGGGGGGGGGGGTGGGGGGTGAGAGAGAAAAAGAAAAGGTGCAATCTTTGTGCTCACAGATCGTTTTGGGTATTAGAGTATTTCGGGCGTCCAGGCGCACTCGCAAGCGAAACTGTTTCAAAACATGTTTTTAGCGTAGTAAACATAGAAATAGCACGTTTAATGACGTCAGGGAGGAAGATGTTTCCTTTGCTTTCCGAGTTCACTCTCAAAATATTTCGACCCTAATAATGAGAGTAAAGTCGTGCTTAGTAAGTAACTTCGGTCACTGTGTTTCATGCTCCGAAATGGACAGCTGTCCGGGGGGGGGGGGGGGGGGGGAGGAAGTCACCCGCTGGCTGATAAACGTGTTAAACTGTGCTTCTGTGATACATATACCTAATGCCCATTTAATCCTGTTGATCGCGAAGCGAGTGGGTAAACAGGTAGTCCAGAAAGCAAAACCACGGCATATCCCCTAGCGAAGCTCTCTGTACATGCGTATGGCCGCGTGCACGCGTACCACTCGTGGGCTGGACGTCGTGTACACTGGGGAAAAGAGGATTGCCTCGTCCATTTTACGACTGAGGTTGCGCTCTGCGAATATCGATCCGAGGCAAGGTGAGCGTCGGGATCCTGTCAGCAGCAAATGGCGTGCACGTAGGTGTAACAAAGAGATGTTCTGAAAGCCAAGTGGTCGCCTGCTGGCTTCGCACCGTTGTCTCCGACACATGAGGGATTTTGGTGGTCGGAGCGGTAAGTTTCCGCTGGCACCGGGGAGGTTCAGTTTCAACCCATTCCCACGTACAATCTCTCTCTCTCTCTCTCTCTCTCTCCAGCAATGCCTAAATGCTGTATCCTGAATAGAAACGTTTCATCATCATCATCTCTCTGTGTGTGATGTTTTGACTGCATTAAGCGCTGAAGTGCTCGTGATATGCTCGTTGCTAACATGCTACTATAGTTCACGAATTAGATCAACTGCGAATCGTCACCCACATTCAAAATTATCAGTCATAGTGCAGTGATTGTGGCAATCTTACCGCGGTTCGTCATTGATGCAATTGATTATCACTGTAAGCCAGATCACTAAGATTGGAGTACGTTTAATATACACAAAATGCCTCGACAAAATGAAATCGAACTCTTTGAGGTTCCCTTCTTACACAACAACGGAGATTGACTTGACGCTACCATGTACGTCAGTAGGTGAGCAGCACTTTGAGAGCATCAGATGCGTCAAGCAGGAGTCCAATCCCGCATCAGCCAGGTAAGCGGCGATCATTTTACCTCCTCCTGCCGACAGTTCTCACGCTCTACCGAGTGTTATTCTGGGGGTTGACTCGGATCACAGTTTGTCATCGATGCTCGGGTTACCCGCAAAGTAATTGCCGAGAAAGCCGACCAGCTCGAGCCCTGGCCGCCATTTCCTCATGCCTGCAGCGTCAGTATGTGTGCTCAGCTCTCACCGCTCAAAAGCGATGCCAGGGCGGCCTTTGGCATTAATAAAGGATTGATTAGATGGGAGACAAGTATTCTCTGCACGTGACACAACCGCTTGGCGGGAGTGGATCGGGGGGGGGGGGGGGGGTTGTTGACAGCTTTCCCTTTGGGGTGGGGGCGGGGGACACACACACACACACACACACACAGAGCGATTTTTGTTTTTCACCAAAATACACAGTACGGTTTTAGTTCGTCTGGTGATCTGTGGATGTATAATGCGTGGCTTAAAGTCTCAGTATGTTTGTCAGGCATACAACAACACTGTGGAGAACTTGTCATCGAATGCGCTTAACCCGTTCATCAGAATCAGGCACTCGGGACACAGTATAACATCTGAAAACCATTGTGGTGACTCGGGTTGGCGTATGTGTTGTTCTACGTACGTAGAAGCGTAACGAGTACTGAGCAGACGGCGTTATTTGGTTGCGGGCTGAACACCAACTAGACAGCGCTTATTGCTGGCTGTTTGTAGCGACTTGGTCGTATGGACGTGTAGTACAGGTATGGAAGCGTTAGGCCAAAGAAAGTCATATTTCACTCCTATTAGAGGCTGCAGAGTAACGAAAACGGTCGCAATGGCCAAAAGGAACATCTATTCATTTGGCAGACAGCCTCAGAGCTTTGAAAGCGACAGTCCCCCCCCCCCCCCCCCCCCCTCAGAACTCATTACAAACATAGAGACTTTAAGTTCACATGAGAGAGACGCCGTCACAAGGTTGGCGTGGAGGAGCGATGGCGAAGCGAGTTCCCGATGAGCACAACACGACAATAAACAGATAAAAGAACAACACAGAGCAATACTGATGAGAAACAAGGAATTTAATAAATAAATAAAGACAAGAAACAATTACAACAACGATGCACACTACAAAACAAGGCCTACCCTACTTCCCTATTATATTAGATAGCAGAGAGAAAGAGAAGAAGGGGACCAGAAATACAGGTGGTTAGAAAAGAAAAGTATACTCGATAGACCCTGCCTGCCAGCCGCCGCCAAGTCCCAACCCGCACTGAAGAAATCTACTCACCCCCTCAACTACACTAACTCCTACTACTCACTAACAGGCAGTGGCCACACGTGAAATCTATGAACTTTACTAACCCCGACGTAGAACCAAGAAAATAACACACTAGATATGAAACCCGAGCCACACGCGCACCCACGCGCACCTTACACACACACACACACACACACACACACACACACACACACACACACACTTCTGTGACATCACCCCCTTCAGAAAGATTCTCCCATAATAATATGGATCCCCACAAAAGAGAAAATCTCACAACTGGACAATGATCAGATAAGTTGAAATACACGCCGATAGGGCCGATTACTCTAGACCGGATACACATCTATACATTATACACAACATACCAATATTTAGTTAGACAATTGCGACTACAAAAGCAAAGTGAACCGAAACCCAAGTCAAATTGTAATAACAACCAAACTCACACAACTACACAAATTATCTACAATACAACGTAAGGATCCTTAATACATAGACCGGCCTACATCTCGCCACATTCGCGCCCTCATGCATTCACAATAACCATACTCTCACAACAATCGCTCCCTGATACAGGCAAGATTTCAAGACACCCATGCATGCTCTCCCCAGTAAGCTCAGGCCCCATAGCATCCCCAATGGCTAACCTACTGAAACCTGTTCAACTACCTGAACAGCCACCGCATACAAGCAGTGAAAGACTCCGACCCTGTGGCCGTATATATAACCCAGAGCATACAAAGGATTCCCAGCTGACGTCTTTACAGCTGACTGACTCGAGTCCTAATTTAGTCGCGACAAAGCATCGGCCAGCACGTTGGCCTCTCCGCGTACGTACTTCACCTCATAATCGAACTCCTGGAGCTCCAAGCTCCATCTCAGCAGCTTGCGGTTTGTGTCCTTGACCTGACTCAGCCACGACAACGGCTGATGATCATTCTCAATCAGGAAATGTCTTCCTAAGAGATACTGGCGGAATATGTTAGTTGCCCAAACTATAAAAAGGCATTACTTCTCTACCGTAGAGTACCGCACTACGGCAAGTATCTGTCCTAAGCCTTAGCTCTCTTACCACACAGCTTGGGTGATTTGGTCTTAACCGTACCGTTCAGACGTTCGCAAGCACCATTAGCCATGGGATGATAAGGGGAAGTGCCGAGTTTCCTGACCTGCAGCAATCTACACAGTTCAGTCATGACAGCCGATATGAAGTTCGACCCTTTGTCTGACAACAACTCGTTTGGAAGGCCTACCATACTGAACACCCCTACCAGGGCTTCAGCTACTGTAGATGCCTCTTGGGTGGGCGAAGGAACTGCCTTTGGGTACTTCGTACTGTAGTCGATGATGGGATGCACACAGTTATTTACCTTAGAAGAACGTGGCAAAGGGCCTATAATGTCAATGGCGACCTTCTCAAAAGAAACGCCGACAACCGGGGGCTGAATCAGACACACTGGCCGTACCCTCCCCTTGTGCCCAGTCTTTTGACAAACAGGACAAGAACGACAGTAGGACTGAACATCCTTGAAGACGCCCGGCCAGTAGAAGTGTTCAAGAAGTCTCCTCTTTGTGTTTTCGACCCCTTGATGGCCGCTAAACGGCAAGTCATGAGCTGTTTTGATGAGCGTTTCCCTATGTCGACTCGGGACTACGATCTGCACTACTTCCCGATCGATCCCCTTTGCTGTGCGATACTTCCGAGACAGGACACCATCTTCCACATAAAATATTGCTCGACCTCTATCTACAGGGGACAATGATGACGTCACTTTCTGGCGAACTGAGTTGAAAGTTTGGTCCGATTTCTGCTCAATTACCAGTGAAGCCTTGTTTCCCAGGCCAGTAGTGTCCACCTTTGGAATCTTCAGCTTATCATCAGGGCTTGCAACTTTCGCTTTTGCGTGCTGAGCTCTGGTTTGCACAGCGGCAAGCATCGCGTCCGAACCCTCAACTGCTGGATCTAGATGCAAATCTGACACAGTTCCAACTATCACGTCCCATAAGGGGTTGGGGAGGGTTAATACTCTGTACTAACCACTAATGATATCAGAAGACAGATTTGCCTCTGCTTCCCTGGCCGTGATTCTACTCCCATCAGCCAGCTGGACTGTCTGTGTTCTCCCTGTAAAGGAGTCTTTCGGCAGGAGCGACTCGCGCACTATGATAGTGTCACAACCAGAGTCCCTGAAAAATTCTGCGTCACAGTTGCCAACCAACCCAATCACCGACCTGCTTGTCGGAGAGGCAAGGCAGCACCCGACTTTGTTTACATTGGTTCCTGAAGAAGACTGTCCCCCTTTTGCTGGAGTGGATCCGTCGCTGACCGACGTAGTTGAAACTTCCTTCTTTGCTTTTGGACACGACCTTTTTAGATGGTTAGGGGAGCCACATTTGAAGCAGCGTAGACGGTTAGATGTGTTTGCCTGAACTTCATCACGACCACCCACCTGAGCACCAGCCGCCTGTGCACTGGCACTCGGCTTGAATGGACCTCTTGGTTTATGAGCATCAAGAAAGTTGTCGGCTAGGGTGACCATCTCCTCAGCCGTCTTTGGCTTCCACTGACGGAGGAAGACCTTCATGTCTGGTGAAGCATTCTCCACCATCTGCTCTCTCATCAGGAGGTCGCTCAAGCTGTCATAGTTCTCCTCCGCGTTCTCCATTTGAACCCACATGTCGAAGAACGCCTGTATACGAGTATAATACTGCCTGAAAGTCTCGTCTGGACGGCGTCGCGCTCCCCTGAACTTGGCACGGTACGTTTCCGCGGTGAGTTCATATTGGCGGAAGACTGCTGCCTTGACTTTCTGAAAGTCTAGCGAGTCCGAGGGCGAGAGTCTAACCACAGCTTCACGAGCCTTGCCGGATAACAGCGGGATGAGGCGAGTAGCCCAAGTGTCCTGGTCCCACTTGTACACTGTAAACAGTCTCTCAATGGTAGTGAAATATGCTGACACATCTTCACCTTCGCGGAAGCTTGGTATAAACGGACCTTTATACGCTGCTCCTACGCCTGATGCATCTCTCTGACCCTGAACCTGGCCTGTTTCTGCCTGAATACGAATGTGCTCTAACTCTAACTTCTTCAGTTCTAACTGTTTGTCCAAGAGAAAGTACTGTGAGGCCCTCTCCCTTTCTTTCTCTTCCATCTCCCTGTCAGCATCAACACTCTCTCTAGCCTGCCTTTTTTCCTCAAAAGCTCTCTCTGCTGCCTTTTCCTCAGCGGCAAGTCTCTGTGTTTCCCTTTCTAACTCCGCCGCCCTCACTTTAGCTTCCCTTTCTGCAGCCCGTTCCTCCCTCTCCTGTCTTTGTAACTCTAAGAACTCATCTTTTGACAGTCCTAGCTTCAGTGCTAACTCTAATGAGGACATGGTGACAGATACTAAAAGTACAAATGGCAAAAGTATGGCAACAGGATAGAGGGCACACTTTTTTTCACAATTTACCGCCGTGAAAGTATAGGGACAAGCTTATTACGTACTTAAACAGCTACATAAACCATCAGAATCTATTATAATTGACCACACCGACAAGTTAAGGTATATGCACTATTAGTACTGACACTACAGCTTCATCTGTGATCCTGTGGATGGTGACAAGAATCATAGTCTTACCGCTGTCTGGGGATGACACTGTACAGTCAGCGGAGAGACAATCCCTCACGGTGAAGGTGGTCAAGGGCCGGCAGCTGTAGCCCCAACGTAGCTGAAGAAAGATGATGGCGGACCTGTGGACAGGCGCGGTAGAGCCGAAGACAAAACGCGCCGTGCAGCAGGTGACGTAAAGCTGCACAACGCCGGGAGACGCCGTGTGAGTGTCACCCAACCACGGACATGAGATCCTGAAGATCCTGAAGACTCCGTGGAAACCGACCCAGGTCGTGACGTCTGACTGGGTACGATGAAGAATGACGATTTCACCGGCGACTAACGAAGGCGACTGGAAGCGTGACGTACGCCCCGTCCGGGCGCTCGGCTCGCGCCGTCTTCAGCAGAGTCGACTGTGCGCTTGTAGGAGAGGCCACGCGCCTCCGACTTCAGACGAAGCCGCGTAGTGACACCTCGCAGACGACTGGGTCCTCAGAGGTGGAGAGCCGGAGACTGAGCGAGAGCCGTGAAGATCGAAGTGCAGCCCAGGGTGGTGCAGGTGTTCGAGCTGCGTACTGGCGCACCCGATAGACGTGATGTGAGACGCCTGACGTCGTGACGGTCAACCGGCTTGGTGAACAACGGCCAGCTAGTACATGCTGCTGCTGTTGCGGGGTGACTTTCAGCCTCTGGTCTGGCTAGGCTCTGGTGCCTGAGTGCGTGTCACTCTCCCGCCTGAGACCGATGACTGACGACCAGCAAGCAGGACTTCCCGAGACAAAAGCCTACTCTAACTTTCTAGATGGTGTTAGTAGACACTGACAAACAAAACATGTGCTGTACCCACCGGAGAACATCCCACCGCTGCCACCAATGTCACACGCCGTCACAAGGTTGGCGTGGAGGAGCGATGGCGAAGCGAGTTCCCGGTGAGCACAACACGACAATAAACAGATAAAAGAACAACACAGAGCAATACTGATGAGAAACAAGGAATTTAATAAAGAAATAAAGACAAGAAACAATTACAACAACGATGCACACTACAAAACAAGGCCTACCCTACTTCCCTATTATATTAGATAGCAGAGAGAAAGAGAAGAAGGGGACCAGAAATACAGGTGGTTAGAAAAGAAAAGTATACTCGATAGACCCTACCCGTCAGCCGCCGCCAAGTCCCAACCCGCACTGAAGAAATCTACTCACCCCCTCAACTACACTAACTCCTACTACTCACTAACAGGCAGTGGCCACACGTGAAATCTATGAACTTTACTAACCCCGACGTAGAACCAAGAAAATAACACTAGATGTGAAACCCGAGCCACACGCGCACCCACGCGCACCTTACACACACACACACACACACACACACACACACACACACACACACACACACACACACAGTCACTTCTGTGACAGAGTTCCCCACGTAAATCATCGCAAGACACGACAGGTATTAATTCAGGTATTTATGGTGCATATTCGCTGTCACCGCCAGTGCCAGTACATCATGGTAAGCCCAGACCCTCGTTAGCTTCCTGATCGCCACCTCTCGGCGTCCAGCGCCCTTCATATAAGATCTTTGATGCCTGCAACGTTACCTGATAATGAGAGCAAGAACACACTGCGATAATCATCATTTGCAAGGCCTGGGCCTGGTGCGACGGGAATAATGAGAGCTGGCCGAGAGCTGGTGCAGATAACGGAGAATGAACAGCGGCTTGTTATGAGTGAGTGACTCTCGATCTCATCTCGGCTCTCCGCTGTGTTGTGCTTGCGCTGCGTTGGTCCCAGATCTCTGGAACGAAGAGCCGGTTTCATTAGGCACCTGTAGAAGTCTCAGGTAGCGGAGGGTCGTGTGTATAATTATGAGAGGCCTGGCTGATCCATATAAACAGTGGTCTTAGATCTCAATACGAACGATCCCCCCCCCCCCCCCCATCAACCGGTACATACATGTACTTAGCGGACGGTTTGTTGAAGCTCGACAAAGTATAGTCCTAAAGGTTCGATGCGTAGAGAGAGGAGGGGGTGAGGTTGGTATTGATTCGCTGCACTGCTGGGTTTATAGGCGAGAAATGTATACCTCGTGTCGGTTATTGGATTTGTTCGGGAGGCGATGCGGCTATATGGATGGGGCCAGCTGGGTCGAAAAGGCTTCGCGTCACATTCCTCCTTGTCATCATCCCGTTGGATGCAGTTGGGGAAGGGGCATTTCCAGCTAGAAGGTGTATTGTATTATACTTCGCTACACAAGCGCTTCGTCCTTCACAGATGTTTGAGTTTCGTACACACTTAACACCCGCTTGAGTGTTGCGCAATCCTTTGCGTTTTGAAGTCGGCCGAACACCGCGTTGGTCGTGTACTTTAAATTTAGGTCCAAGATTTTGACGGGATCGTTTGACAGTCGCCAAATTTATCCGTAGTACTACGTCAGAGCACACCTTGAAAGGCACAGGCCTGGGTCTCAAGTGTGCAGCGTGAATAGCCTTGTGACGCACTAACCGTCGTTTACGTTTCAGTCCAGGTGGAGGGGATCGAGATATATATATATATGTATATATATATATATATATATATGTGTGTGTGTGTGTGTGTGTGTGTGTGTGTGTGTGTGTGTGTGTGTCGTTAACATAATATTCAGGTGAAACGGCGAGCAGCCGCGCATAACACCACCAGTCGGCGGTGCCGTTTGGTTTTCTGGACCAGCTCCAAATAATAATGCGCTTCTCCAAAGCGTTATTTATATCTTTAAGCGTTGAGATTATGCGCAGATACACAATCGCCGTTTTCGACCGGGGGAGTTCCGTTGACAGGGTTCACAGCTCGGCCGGGCGGCGCTGACACAACGCAATCCATTCACGAGCTCAGTGACGAGGTTCATTAACGGCTCGGGTGGCAGTGGTATGTGACTCGTGGTGTACTACTGTTCGGTTTATTGTCGTATATATATATATATATATATATATATACCATCGGCTTGCCGGGTCGGTGTGTGTACCTGTGTGCAAAGCTCAAATGACACACGGCTGTGATATTTTGCGGCGGCGTCTGTAGCCGTCTACCCCGGGTGTGTTAAACCGCATGACTTAAAGGTGGCCTGGCCTAGCCGGCCATGGTTGAGGTGAGTGGGTGTGGTCAGGCAGACGCGTGAATGATGAGAGGGGCGTTATGTTTTGTGCTTGTATGCTACTCTGCAACCCGCGTATTTAACGTGCATGAACAAGGGTACAAGGCGTATTCAGATTCTCTGGTTCAGACGATGCGCTCTACTTTTCTGCAGGTGAAATGGATGCGATGTTTTGTCGGTTTGCTTGGCCCCTTTTTATTGAAGAAGCCTGAAAAAGCGAGAGAAACGACGGGATTTTTAGTTGAGTACTGGTAAACATTATAGGTTTTGACTGAGACCGATCAAGCTTGGCACAGATCAAGGCTGTCGTGTACTGATTCACTCACTGAGCGCGGTTACAGCTGAAGAGACAGTTCAGACGTTTTGTTTGAAGGTAGCTATATATTACAATAACTATTACGTGTACTCCCAGCTGTCACACATGAACTTGAAACTGTGACAAACAACAATGTGTGTGTGTGTATGTGTGTGTGTGTGTGTGTGTGTGTGCGTGCGTGCGTGCGTGCGTGCGTGCGTGCGTGCGTGCGTGACTTTGACATTCAACGGACACGCATCTTACATGTGCGCTTCACAACATTTACCCACGTAATGTGGATGCAGAGATACTTGTGAGATGTACATATCCCGGGGACGGCTGCGTTTCCTATGGCCCTCCGAACACAGCCTTTGATCTCAGACTCTGGCTTCATTTAGAATCTTTTAGTCTTGGAAAGTCAGCAGATTATGCAGCAATGGTGGAAGTATTGATGCCGTGATTATGCTGGGTCACGTCTTAGCCAGACAGACAGACAAGAAGCAGCGGTGGCGCGATCCTACGTAATACGCCCTCCGTTGAGCGCCTGGTCGAAACGGCATTGATCAGTATTGGATAGACAGAAGTCTTGGAGAGTGGCGTGAGTGGAGGAGACCATCAATAAATCGACCACCAGGCCGGCCGGCCGGCACATTAAACCCACGTTTAATGCGCACTTGGCCGGCCGAATGAACGTGCGAAAACGATGGCGTACGCCTGTGCCATGTGCCGCGAAGTTACGCGACGGTATTAGCTTCCGGGGCATGTAGTAAGAACTCGGCTAAATATAGTATAAAATCTTTGCCCCTTTTAAAATTTGTGTGCATAGTAAAATATGGCAATCTGGTGCTTTTTGTTGGCTTTGTAAACAAGTTTCATGCCAGGTAATAGTAAAATTAGGGGAAAATGAGGCTGGCTTGTAGACTATTTGTATTCGTGCGCGGCTGGCACAGGAGCCAGCAGACGACCGTGGAATGATGGGGTATGTGGTCGCTGCCAACATTGCCAAAAAACGGAATATTGGAATTTGTTTAAATTTCCTCTACGCATGAGTCTATGGCTGCCTGATTTTTGTGAATTTTTTGGTGAATTTTAAAGCATTTCTAGGGTGTCATCTGCAGCGTTATGTGTAAGAGGAATATATAGCGTTTTCCTCCAGATTTGCATCTGTGTCGCGTCGCCAAAGAAAAAAAAAGTGTGTGTGTGTGTGTGTGTGTGTGTGTGTGTGTGACAGTGTGTGTGTGTGTGTGGGCGCGTGCGTGCGTGCGTGCTGCGCGTTGGTAGCGTGATGAATGTTCTCCCTGAATCAGGGCTTGTCTGTTGCCGGTCATCACCATTGATTTACTTGCCATTATTTGCGACCTCAGCATTGTTTGAAGCCGAACGAACAGGCAGCGACATTCATTGCGGTGATGCCGCAGCTCGCAAACGTTACCATACAGACACGCGTACAAAAAGATCCGCAGCGATGGCCACGAAATACACCCGATTCCACATGGATTGAACCGTTAGGAGGGGGAGGATGGTGCTAATCATATGAAAGTTCCCGACTTCTTTTTATAGTCACGGCAGAAATGAGAATATGTGCGCCGGGAGTCTGCACGCCGCGATCAGCGTGATGGCGTGCGTGTGGCTGACAGCCGTGCCAGGAATCACTTGGCTATCGATTTGTAGGAGGGTCCAGTGGAGGGGGGGGGGGGCAGATGAGGAGCACCGCTGGAACGGGAGTGCTTTCGTGGTGTAACACCACGGTGGTGACTGGTGACGGTTTACGAGTGCAATCATGAGCGTATCAGAGTGAGCGCGGGGAACGTGGAGGATGGAGGTAATGAGAGAGCTCGAGCACCCTCTCTCCAGTCGCGCGTCACAGAGTTTTCAGCGACGCAGTATTACGACTGCGGAGTGTGGGGTGTAGATCTGTGCGCGTATTTGTCACGGTGGTTGTGCCGGCGGTGATCAGGGCTTGTGTTAACGCACAAACTGTGCGTATTGACGCACAGAAATCACGAAATGACGCAGAAAAAAAATCACTGGAGGTTTTACTGACGCACAGATTTTAAAATTTTGGAGCAGGAGTGCGTCGCGTGATAATCAAATTTGATAGCATGACGCACAGCTTTCACAGTTTTAGTTTCAATCTTCGGCAATCGATTGTCAGAGCAGTCGCCACAGACGCTCTGAAATGTACGGCGTTTATGTCTGTTAGAGTAGGCTGACCCTCAGATTTTTCTGCTGGAAGTCATGCTGACCCTCAGAAAAAATATCTACCACAAGCCCTGGTGATGTCGATGGGTCCTTGGACCGCAGTGGCGGCGGCTGCTGCTGCTGCTGCTGCCACCACTGTAGTATACATTAAGTGATTGATCTGCTGGAGGGGTCAGCCAGCCATTGGTATCACTTGAAGAGTGCCGCGCTTCTTATCTCCTTTTCCACGACTTAGACTCCAACTAGGCTGCGAAAAGCGCTGAGCAGGCAGTTTCCTGTTGACATAACGCCCTGCGGACGGTGGTATTGGGCATTGATTTTGTACCGCATGAATATCTTTCGCAGTGAAGAGTCTCCAGCTCAGATATTTGTGTCGGCCTCCGCGTTAGTGTACTGTTGAGAAGTATAAATGCTCCGGGTGGTAAAGTAGTAGTATGTGTTGCTGTAGTGCATGTATCAAATCTTTTCAGTTTTTTGGCAAACAGGCTGCTTCTTCTATGATTGTATCTTGATAAAGAGGAGGCCATATCTTGAAAATTGTCTTGGTCAAGGTAAGGAACGTTGTTCCTGATTCGTTTACCTGGATTTCCATGCGGTTCTGGAGTTCTTTTCTATTTCGTTCCTGGGTTAAGTTCAATCCGTATTGGTGACTGTGAGTAGAATGAAAGTGCGTTTAGAACCAGAAGTCATGGTGGGTGGTCATACATGGATTGTGCTTTTTCTAATACCCTATCTTGAGGCCACACGCAGCATTGGCATAGAGCTGTATAGTACTGTACCACTCATTGTCACAAGCACTGAATTCATAGTTGGCAGGCTGTGTGAAAGGGTCAGGTGTGCCGTTTGGCCAGGTGTCCTGTAAGACCACATGTGTGTGCCAAAGGCGATTCAAGAGAAGGTAGAAGCACAATCAGAAGATTAAGGCCGTTCTGGGGTCATTGATCAGAGTTTGGCATTACTTATCCAGCTCACAGTATATATATATACAAACAAGGTCATCTCTCAAAGTGAACTTTGGTTTTCATGACATACTTGTTTCACAAAGACAACTGGTGCAAGGGGTGCATTGATTATTGCTTTGTTTGGTGCAGGTCTTGCTACAAACTCTAAAAGATACAATTCTGATGATAAAAAGTGTGCCAGTCTTTTCATCATTCCAGGTTTTAAAAAAAAAAAAAAAAGCCAGACAGAGAACCAGACAGACAAATGATCTTGCGCACCTTCGCTAGACTGACATTTCAAGCATCTGGTACAAGTTTCTGAATGTTACGGGAACTTACCAGACAAGTCATTTCATTACAGTCAGAAACCTGAGAGGATTGCTTTCACGCATAATGTTTGTCTGTGGTGGTGCAATGCTTTTAAGTGATTGAGGAAGTTTCCTGTTTGATTTTTACCCTATTCTCTTGGCAGCATAGCTCACTTCAAGTTTCACTGGTTGATTGCTGACATGTGCACCTCTTTTTGTTGCAGGTGGGTGAGCTTTAGAGGGGCCCAGCTATGACCGCAGTGATGGAGGGGCATACCCAGGTGGAGTTTGGCCTGAGCCTGCGGGAGCTGCGGGAGTTGATGGAACATCGAGGCCATGAGGGCTATGAGATCATCCAGAGGCAGTATGGCGGTGTGCTGGAGATGTGCAAGAAACTCAGGACTTCCCCAACAGAAGGTAAGTTGCACTTACTGTTTTGCACTGAGCTGTTTGTACTGGTTGTCATTGGGATCCTGGAGACAAAACTGTGTTGTTTTGCTGTGTAAAGATGGCTGTGCATTGACTTATGGTTTGCTCTATGAAAATTAGCATGTGTCTGTTAAATCAGTATCATACATTGATTCACAGATGTCTGGCTACACATGTTTTTTTGTTTTTGTTTTTTTTTTTTTTGGGGGGGGGGGGCTCTTACGTTTGAAATGTCTTGGCGGACTAGGATTTTGGCAGCGTCTTTCTTGCTTGCACAGTTCTAAGCCCTAAATACTCATAAACAACTGCTGTACCACTGTACCACTACCTTATAATCACTGCAGATCTTGTTGCCTGAATTGCTTTGAAAGAATGTTTCAGATTAATTTATGTTCAGTAATGTCTCAGTCTGTGCTGCATTGCATAAAAACCCTTTCTGTTTGCTTCAGGTTTGACAGGTGACCTTGACCGGCAGTCGAGAGTAGCGGTTTTTGGCACCAACATCATACCTCCAAAGCCACCCAAGTCTTTCCTTCGCCTGGTGTGGGAGGCGCTACAGGACGTAACTCTGCTCATCCTTATCATTGCTGCAATTATCTCCCTTGGCTTGTCTGCCTACAAACCTCCACAGGAAGACAACAGTAAGCATATATAAGTTTTATTTCAGTGTGTAGTTAATCCCAGATAACAGGGTTCCAGGGTTAACTGAATAGTGAAACTGTGAAAGTCACTTTCTGTTTGAGAGAGCAGGTGTTTGGTGAGCTGGTACTTGTGCATTGTCTCTGTGACTCTGAGAACATACTTTTCATTGGGTACTACACTAGAGAGACTAATTCAGAGCCATTTGTCCGTTTTGTGTCAGTCGGACTAAGTTAGCTAACTAACATAAATATTCAAGATGCCAGGTATGTTGAGGATTGCTGAGAAACGGGAGAGTCCAAACTGGCATACCTTTTTCTAATTAAATATTTCGAAACCTGCTTGATCATTAAAGATAGACTTGTAGCTATTTATGCTACCAGCCGGAACAAATGCAACTGGTAGGAAGGAATCAAGTGCAAGTTTATTTGCTCACTTGGAAATTGCACAGGAACACTCAGTGCATAATAAACACACCCCAGAGGCTCTGTGGCAGAAGATAAACTGATCTGAGGATGCATCTAAATTTCTAGCGCCTCGGCTGTGGGCGGCCATTCAGCTTTGTTTACCTATATAGCTTCGGTGCTGATCAATGCATGCAGTAGCATCTGCTGTTTGTCTCAGATACAGGCTTGTGTAACGATTTCTTACCAGTGTTCCCCAGAGACGGCCTCATGCCAGTTTGACATTCCACATTTCACATTTAGATTTTCTCTTGGGTGTGTACTCTGCAGGCTGACCAAAGATCCGTTTGCTGTAGTCCATTGAGTGTTTGTAACTGAAATACAGTCCGCAAGTTGGGGGGGGGGGGGGGGGGGAAGAAATAAAAAATAAACCACAAGTCATTCATTGTGAAGTTTGCTATAGTTGTATAGAACTGTTGCCATTTTTGGCTCCCTTGTGTAACAATGGGAGTCTATGTAATAGCCCTCCGTCGTCTGTCTGTCTGTCTGTCTGTCTGTCTGTCTGTCTGTCTGTGTGTGTGTGTGTGTGTCCAGAAAACTTTAACGTTGTCGTTTTCTCAGAAACTACAAACAGCAGAGACACCAAACTTTGCATGCTGATAGACAACCATAAGACCTTTCAAAACATATCATTTTGAATGACCTTGACTCAAGGTCAAGGTCACTAACGCTGTCTGTTTGAAAATTTTACATTGGCATTTTCACGGAATCTACAAAGACCAGAGGTTTGAAACTTTGCATGATGATAGACATAGATAAAAACTTTACAGATATACATGTATTCAATGGCCTTGTTTCAAGGTCAAGGCCATTCAAGCTATTTATGTGAAACCTTAACATTGGCATTTTCTCAGAAATAACAAACA
The DNA here is from genome assembly GCA_018292915.2 of Batillaria attramentaria. NCBI lineage: Eukaryota > Metazoa > Mollusca > Gastropoda > Batillariidae > Batillaria > Batillaria attramentaria. The sequence goes on along the minus strand of JACVVK020000125.1, from coordinate 487,032 downwards.
GCAGAGGCGCCAAACTTGGCCTTCTGATAGACAGTGAAAAGACCTATGCACACAAACCATTTAAAATGACCTTGACCCAAGGTCAAGGTCATTAAAGCAGTCTGTTTGGAAATTTTTGCATTTGCATTTTTTCGGAATCTAGAAGAACCAGAAGCATCAAACTTTGCATGATGATAGTTATTGGCAACACCTTCACTGACATACCTGTGTTCAATCACTTTTAGTCAAGGTCAAGGCCATGCAGGCTGTTTTGGGGAAACTTTAACCTTGGCATTTTCTCTGAAACAACAAACAGTTGAGGCACCAAACAAGGCATGATGATAGACCGCAATGAGACCTACCTTTTTGAATGACCTTGACTGAAGGTCAAGGTCATTAAAGCTGTCTGTTGTGAATTTTAACATTACCGTTTTCAGAGGAACTACAAATACTAGAGGCGTCAAACTTGGCATAATAACAGACATTGAGGTGATCTCATTTTAATGACCTTGAGCCAAGGTCCAGGCCATACAAACTGTTTCGGGGAAAATTGTAATATTGCCAGGAACTCGGAACGTCAGAGACACTTTACTTGCCATGATGATAGATAGTGATAGAGCTTTACAAACATACACTTGTGTGAATGATCTTGACCCTTGTCACAAGGGAGCCATGGAGGCTTTTGCCTCTCTAGTTCTTCTGTGTGTGCCATGTTCATGATTAAAGCAGCGAAGGGTTGTTTTCCTATGGCTGCTTTGTCTTCCATGCACTTAATGTCATGCACACTGTATTCTACTTTGTCATACGGAAAGCAGTGCATCAGCTATGAGAAATAGAGGGGGGGGGGGGGGGGGGAATGTGTTGTGTTTAGTCCACCTCTTTTTCCTGTGATAACGCGTCACTTACACCTTATTCACACTCATGTGGTGGTGGTCTTTTCTGTTTCCAGAAGACACAACAGAATCTGAATACTACAGGGAAAAATACTCTGAGGGTGGGAGCAACATAGAGGAGGCGGCAGGTTGGATAGATGGACTGGCCATCTTGTTGGCAGTTGTGGTGGTGGTGCTAGTAACAGCCTTTAATGACTGGAGCAAGGAGAAGCAGTTCCGCGGGCTCCAGAGCAAGATTGAGCATGAACACAAGTTTTCCACCATCCGCAACGGGGAGGTGGAACAGATTCCTGTTGGGGATCTTTTAGTGGGGGACATTTGCCAAGTTAAATACGGTGAGTTTTGGGAGAGAATCTTGAAGCAGTTGAAAATGTGTAGACTAGAGTTAGCTGAGACTTTTGAGTGTTTTTTTTTTTTCTTCTCCTTTTTTTTTTTTTCTTTTTTCTTTTAAATCAATTTTCAGGTGTGCAATGTTTGTAGGCGACAGCTGGTATAGGCGTTATTAGATAGGGCATAGTTGTAGGAGTAATGGCCTAGTTATGTATACCCAGTAATGGACGATGACGCAGTTGCTTGGAGTTGGACTGTGAGAAATCAGAACTGCTGAGATGAACAGATACCTATGAGGAGTGCCCTTACATGTGTTGATGTCTTCAGAATTGTGTGCTTTGTGGACATACCAAGCATTCAACTAATGGAAACTTCCGAAGTGTTGGGTGTACAAGTTCATGGACTCCTTAAGGACACCTTCCTTGTTGTTGGCTGGATTTTCTTCATGATCATGTAAAACTAACTGCAAGTTCATCAGGTTTGTTTTTTTTTCAAAGGAAGATCAAGCGCTTGTGTAGACTCTGTCGTGATCTGCTTGTCTGTGGAGAATGGATACATCATCGTAATCCACTTCATCAGTTCCACTGAATGAGTGTGAGGCGGGTATGTGCTTCAATTCACGAAAGATATCCCAGGATAATATTCCTCACAAGTCACATCCCAGCTTTCTTGGAGAGTTCTTTCTGAGAATGGAAATTTGCTCAAAATTTTGCTGATGTTGGCGATGTTCTTCACATGTTACGGGATTTATTACGGCAAAATACGACGAGATGGGACCAACGTTGATATGTGTCGTGGAGTACATACTGATGCAGTTGAACATGCTCAGTTGTGATTAATTGTTGCTGAAGTGTCTAGCTCCTAACACATTCAAGTCATCTCATGCAGCCTTCACAAGATTCCTGCTTCTGATTTTGCAATTCACTTTGTATTTGAAAAGTGTGTGCACAAGAAGTGATGATGCATACTCCATTTCTCTGTGGATATAACACTTGCGGCATCTTCACAGAATGGATACACAACACAGCTTCGTCATCTTTGTTTAAATTTTGGTGTCATGTGATGACTCCATGCCTTTATTAGTAGGACCATAATGCCTTGTCACCTTTGTAAATGTAATATTTGACTAGAATTTATTTTGGGATAATCCAAGTTCACATAAACATGGGTGGTAGGCATGTCTCCTGATCATTGGATTTTTCACATTTGATGGGTAAGTATGACATCTTCATCAGCACAGCTGAATGTGTGTAGTGCAGCTACAAAAAGAAAAAATGCTGAAATTCTCTAGGCATTTTATTTGTGTGTGTGTGTGTGTGTGTGTGTGTGTGTGTGTGTGTGTGTGTGTTTTCAACTTTGGGAGGGGTGGGTTGTGCTATTTTACACTGTAATTCATGTATTTTTACCGTATTATGGATTAATGTCCTCCAGCAAACCGGGTGAACTTTTTAATTAATATTGATGACATGTGTAACACTGTGCTGTCCCACATAAAAGAACATACACAAATAAAATCAGAGGAGAAGTTTCTTTTCATTTATTTCGTTCGCAGCAGTTTCCCTTTGAATTTTTTTTTTTTCTCCACCTCTTTCGTCCATAAAATGGTAAGAATAGATGAGGACATAACAGGCAAGAGTAGGACATTACATCAGCAGCACTGAGAAGCAGGCTAGAAAGTACCAACGCCTTATTACCGCTGCCAGTACTGGTCAAGGAAAGTTTTAAAAAAAACTATGTATGGAAGTTTTCATCTGTAGAACAAAGTAAGGTACATGTATGTATTTGGAACAGGTGATGGCATCAAGCTATATCACTACCTTATTTTGCAAGTAGGAAGAAAAAAAACAACAACAGAAGTTGGTACTGCCAAACTCAGAAGTGAAAGCGATAGGTAGTGCTGTTAGCTCACACATGCCAAGCATGTTTCGTAAACTTGGTGCTTGTGCTTTTTCTAGCACACACAATCATTGTACACATTTCAGGTATAAGAGACAGAATTTCAATTTTTAATACTTTTCTTTAGTTTTAGTTACCATAATGCAGATTCTTGATGATCATTTTTGTTTCTGATAAAATGGGTTTGTCACTCACTCAAAACAGAAATTCAACTGGTGCTGGAATACACACCTATATGTTGTCCATGAACTGCTACTTCTGGGTTGATGAGTAGGCCTGACAGTCAGGAATAACTGCTACTGGTATCAGGGCCCAGATAGGCCCACATTTCAGCCCAGTTCCAGGATTCATTTATTCATTTATTTATTTTAAGATTAGATTTGCACACTATTTTCTTGAAAAAAAACACCCTTGAAGCCTTGAATGCTCCAGTAACAGTGTAATTGTAATGCTTATTTACAAGTGGCTGGATTCTTAAAACCAAATGGCCAACTAGTGTACCCGATAGAGGTAGCTCAGCCATCCATCCAAGATCCAGTAACGCACTGCTACGGTAATTTTGGTGAACCTAAACAGCAATGGGTTTGAGCGAAAGTTTCTCATTTTAAGTTTGCGTCAGTTCACTCGGACCTGTAGGTTGCATTAAGATTTTATTTTGATAAGCCTGTATGTGTAGCATTTGCCAGAGGACAAACCTGGTTGTGCGTGCATTTTCATGCTTGTGTGTGCGTACATGTGCGTGTTTCAAAGCAGTGCCACTGTCTCAGTCGTGAAGAATTGACAGACTTGTTTTTTTTTAACATGTTTGACATTTTGTTTGTTTCAGGTGATCTTTTACCAGCAGATGGTGTAATTATTCAAAGTAATGATTTAAAAATAGATGAGAGCTCACTGACAGGAGAGTCGGATCATGTCAAAAAGGGAGAAAATACAGACCCTATGTTGTTATCAGGTAAACAGCAGCTGATACTTTATACATTCACATTCATGCAACACTCGCAGCATTCTTGAAGGCCGCAAATTGTTGAAGGGCTAGAGACTAGGTTGCAGATCTCCACTATAGAAATCAGCTTTCAGTATTCATGAAGTCAGAACTGAACTTTATGTCCAAGTATTAAGGTACTTGTTACTCAGTTTGTGATTTGACTGTCAACATGTGTATGCCATCTGAAGCTGTGAAAATTGAAAGAAAGACGAGGCTATTATTTTGGTGAGACTTATATTCAGTTGTGGAGATAGCATTAAGTAACTTGATAACAAAAAAGTAATTTCTCACATGGAAGTTCTCAATAAGATTTTGGGTTAAACTATTACGAGGATGTTCGTTAATAAGTTTAATGGTGAGGGTTGTTGTGCAATTGTGATGCTGTTATAGCAGAACGGGACTTCTGACAAGTTGTATGGTGTCACAGGCACTCATGTTATGGAGGGTAGTGGGAAGATGATGGTTACTGCTGTGGGTGTCAACTCACAGACTGGCATCATCTTTGCGCTGCTCGGCGCTTCACACGAGGAGGAGGACAAGAAAGACAAGAAGAAGAAGAAGGGCGAGGACGACGCGGAAGCCGGTAACAGTTTAGACCACATGCTTACTTTCACAGTTAGGACACAAAATTTGCATGGTCTGATGCCCTTGGCAAGTTTGCAAGCCTCCTCGAGCATGGACTGGAGTGCAAAACTAATATATGTACACACTTAACAGTCAAACACATGCGCATGTGTGTGCCAGTCACACACACACACACACACACACACACACACACACATACACACACACACACACACACACACACATACACACACACACACACACACACACACACACACACACACACACACACACACATGCAAGCTAGAGATGGTTTTTCTCTTTTGTGTGAGTGTGTGGTTGATTTATCTTCTGATGTGTAGATTACTTGCAACAGTGCATTCCCAAGTAAACGAGTAAATGAAAGCTTGTTTACATGGTAACTGTAGTATTGTACCTTTCTTTTTAAGAATGTGTAGGAAACTAATTAGAAAATTCTGCATGCAACCTGTACACCAGAGAAATCGGGATAATTTGTATTCTTTTACTGCCGTGAATATTGTTCATGGCTATTCCATTGTCGGGGGGGGGGGGGGGGGGGGGGGGGGGGGGTAAACAGTAAAAGCCTGCTGTTGATGTTCCTGTGCAGGGAGATTTACAAAAAGTACAGTTGAGGGGTCTGTTTTGGTTACTCGTTTGCATTTTCTCTCTCAGAAGACTTCAGAAAGAAATAGTTGTATTTTTCATTGATTGACACTGTTTCTGATTGACAGGGTTGGAGAATGGTAATTACTTATGAATTGTGTGATGTATTACACACTGTGTCCACTTATGTGTGTTAAACTGTACTGGTAATTTGAGATGGTGGAAAGGTCACAGGCCGTTGATCCTATTCCTACGGCCAGAACAACAATGTTATCTGCTTCTAAGGGACAAATAATACTTGCAGGATTGATCAAACTTACAGCTTTGTAAACAGAAGTAGTTGGGGGTGTTTAGTTTTCTAATATCTGGTAACACAGACAGGAATTAAAATAACACGGCACATGAAAGCATTGCCTATCATATTTAAAAAAAAATATATTGATTGTATCAGTGATTTTTCCCTAAAATTTCACTGACCGCATGTTAGTGATTTTGTCTTGATGGACAGTTCTAGTTTTCTCTAGTGAGTAGCACATAGTTGTTTTAGTTTTTTTACAGCTATATCTTTTCATTGATACATTTGCTGCAGCCACAACCTTCATATTTTTAAAGACATTAATGTTTACAAATGCACATTTTAAACCCTTTCGCCACTTGCATACAGCGTAAATCTGCACAAATTAAGGACCAGTAAATCAAAAACTACCGTACATCAAAATTGGCATGCAACCAGCTGTCTTCTGTAGAACCTCATTTCCCTGGTTCCCTCAGGCAATAAGTGATTAGCATTTTGCTCTTATCACGTTAAGGGATGGTGCATAATTTATTTATGTATTCAGATTATGCGTGGGAGGATCACCCATTGATAGCAAGATCAAGAGCTTGATACTGGAGTACACAGTCACGTGATCTGTGTCAAATTATCGTATCAGTATTATGCATGCGCCGTGAATTAGATAGAGGGTCTGTTATGGAATTAGTAAATACAACCAAATTTATAGCCGTCGTGTCACTATCCAACAAGACGCATTACCCGGTAGGATGTTCAACAGGTGTAACTGTGGAATTTGGTTCTAATACTTGTGAAAACTGTGCTTTTTTCACGGCCGTCCTTGTGTCGGAAAGCACCCGATGTGCGCCTAGTTGCGGTGAAAGGTAATGTAGCCGTGCCCGGACATGGCCATGACTTGAACTTCCACACTAATTGTGTTGCATTGTGCGTAGTCAGTGTCATTGGCCTTCCTTCAGAGGAGTTTGTGAAGCAGTTTTGGCTCAGTTTGTCATTATTCTTTTTGCCCAGACTGGAGTTCCCCAATATTCCTATCTTTACTTGTGGAGCTTAGGTTCTCTGCCTGGTCATATCGCCTTATGTTGTTTTTGATGAGAGGTCCTCATTTTCTTTGTAGTTTCCAAACTTCCCAGAAGGATACCTAGCACACAGTTGTCTCGCTTTCAAGTAGGACAAGTTCCAGGTGAAGTCACAGAGACAAATGTCCTGTTGCGATATTTGATCCATGCCTTCTCTTACGAGACAGTCCCATCAGATCGCATATCGAAGGATTTGCTTGAGAAGAGGCAGATGGAATTGTTACAGTTTTTTCCCAGCCTCCTGCATTTGCCAGAGAGACAGGTTATGCACGCAAGTAGGGAAGAGCAGAAACCAACACCCCTCACCCCCGCCCTTCCCCCAAAAAGCAAAAAGAAAAAAAAGAAAACAATGAAAACTGCATTAAGGATTTGAAAAACGGTGTTCATCTCTGTGCTGAGATTATGTTCCAGGCAGGGAACCTGTTTCTGGCTTACACAAAGTAGCGACATCTTCACCACATTGAGTGCAAATTGTTATTTTCTTCCCGTGTTCCTTCCTTTTTGACCACGCCGCTTATACTAATGACCTCATCTTGTGCCGTTTTAACTCTAACTTTCAGGACACCGCAAAAACAATCTCGGACAGACAGAACCATGTAAGTGAGACAACCATCTTTGCTGCGGCAGCGCATATTACGTTATTACCTATTGCTGGTATACTCACACCATTTTTTAATTGTTAGTTTTGTTCTGCTGAACTGGGGGCTCTAGTGCTAGTGTCGAGCAATCTGCACTGAGTCCTTGATCAGTTGGTCAAAAATGGCTTGCTCAGTTGGTCAGATAACTTGAGGACAGCACTGCATCATGGGATACAACACTGTCAGGAAGCTAGGGTCAAACTGCACCTCACCTTGTCTTTGGCAAAAAATCAGTCGCACAACTAACCACAGTATTTTGAAGTTACGTCGGTGTGTAGATGCCATTTCTGTTTACTTCTAATTTGGTTTATTTTTGTTATTTTGTTTTTTGCATTCATTAATTTCTTTATGATTTTTATTGATTGATTTATTTATTCAGTTTGAAAGGGCAAGGTTAGATTTCTGTACACAAAATTTCACTTTGTCTTGTTCAGATAGCTGTTACAGATAATCATGCTGTACTTACAGCACTGGAACGTGTAGACATGATGGCTGTAATATGCACTTTGAAGACAGCGAGCAGTTGAAAACTTAGTTGTGCTTTAAATCTGGCATTGTATTTCCGCTGTCTGCAAATATTTGCAATGCAATGCAGCCAAAAAAAAAAAAAAAAAAAAAAACTACAGAAAGTAATGTTAAAATCAAAAATTGTTCGTGCCATTCTTACTGGTAGGATGTTTTTCGCCCTCCCTATTTGTTTATTATTTTCATTCCCATGTGCATGTTGCAATTAGATTGCTAATTACTGATTTCAAAATGGTTCGCATCTTTGCTACTTAGAAGAGGTGCAGTTTTTAGTACTTGTAATTTCTACAATACGATTTTTTTAAAACCCCTACAGCAGAGAAAAACAAAAATGCCAGGAACTTGTCATAATGTACAGACAATGATGGGTTGGTTTGATACAGGAATAGTAAAAGGTTCTCAGTCCCTTCACTCTTGAAAAATTTCCAGTTATCTGATATCTTGAACTTGAAACAAGGTCTTGTGATACAAGTCCAGACATCTTAATTCATTCCATTCTCATGTTTGTGGCTTTGGTTGTATGGTTGTCCATGAGTTTGGTAGCAAGTAAAATTCTTTCCTTAAATCAACCATGCATGGCCCATCCCCAAGATATGTGTCGCAAACCCTCAGAGAATCATCCGCCACTGTTTTTAACTTACGCTGAACCCTATTCAGACCCCTGCAGTGTTGTTCTAGTGATGCTTTCGTTGTTTCTCATTTTGTTCATGTTGCTGTGAGTTGGTTGTGCTGGTTTGTGCATGAAATCATCGTGATGTTGCATATTTTTGTTTTGCATGATAAATGTGGTTAATCTTAACTTAAAGTGTGTATGTGTGTGAGAGAAAGGGTGCGGGGGGGGGGGGGGGGGGCGAAACTGAATGCATATTATTTGTAATACTGGAATTATGGTTTAGATATGAAGTTAAATGCATATTTATGATACTGGATCTTTGGTTCAGATTAGAAGTTAAATTTAACATGTAAATTCTTGTGTCCGTTAAGCCTTTATTACAGCTGATTGCATGGAAACAGTTATCCCATGCCACTGTCTAACCTTCCCTAACTCCTTCCCTTCCCTCCTTTGTGCCATAAGCTGCCTTTCTACCATCATATTTATTTATTTATTTATTTTATTTTATTTTATTTTATTTTTTGCGTCTCAGCAACTGTTGCTTTGGGAAATGTTAATGATGGAGGCAATTTGAACATGTCAGAAACATCAGAAAATGCATTCATGTGGGCAGCTTATTGCTCTTTCTGACAGTTTGAGTATGTTGTATTGGCTTCTTGTAAATTAGAAATCAGGGGAAAAAACAAAACGCTTTAAAGGTAGCAAAGACAGCTTGGGTCTAATGGTGCTGAAGTGTGCAAAGGGCTACATCTCTTTTTCATGGAGATTTACACCAATTTTGGTTGCATCAACGTCTTCCTCTCTCCCCTGTCAGTCAACACTACTGCTGGTGACAAAAAGGGAGAGCATCGCACAAATTTTCATTAAAGAACAGAATAACAAAACAAAGCGATCAGAGACAGTCAGCATTCCTGTCCATACAGCTGTATTATATTTAAGGTGGTGGCCTTTTGTAAAATAAATAAATAAATAGATAAATAACTAAAAGCTAACATATATCCTCTTCCATTTACTTGTGCCGGACACTTCTACATAGTGGGGTAGGTCTGTTGGCTTAGACTACCTAGCTTCGTGATTTTTGATGCACATGTTTATCTCATTTAGACCAGACAGATTTTTATATATATATTTACATCTTGTTTAACGGAATAGTTTTTTACCGTTCGTGATAGCACAGTAAAGTTTATATATGGAAATTATATGACACATATGAAGTTATTATAACATATAATACAAAGTTATAATTTAGGTTTTAGTTTTCAGTCAAGCAAAACCCTTGAACAATGCAACAGTAAAATATTTGTATGACTGAAAATATTTTTAAGACCTAGTATTTGGGGTTCTGCTTGTGTAAGACTTATAGAGGAGGGTTGAGTGTGGATACAGATATAGTAATATCCACTGCAAAGAGATGGTGATGGCCACTTGTAGTAGCCACTGCTAATTCCTAACAACTGATCCACCTACTGCATGCCTTGCAACTAATGATGTCCTGCTTTTCCGGGACTGGATATTAAAAGCGTTGTATACTGACTGAGCTTTTCTTGCTCTGAGCCTCCCCTGACCTTACCTCCTTTGCCTTCCATTTATGACGCATTTCCAGTTTTTCCTTTGCTTGACTGCTCAGTTCTGTTCTTTTAAAAGTTTATTATTAAAGCTGAATTATGCATGATCCTATGTCCAAAAGGGGCTGTTTCCCACCTCAAGCTGTTTCATTGGACGCATGTTTGTTAGTATGATGGGACAGCCAGCATGTTCTGTTTAAAGCGGGTTTTGAATTGAAGACACTACTTGCCGTGATGGGGGGGAGTTCCATGCTCTGTACATTTAGAACCACTTCAAAAGTGAGTTTTCGGTAATATGGCAGTTGTTTCTGCACCTTTTTATCCTGATGGACACCAGAGAAATCCCATGATCAGGTAAGAAAACAAAAGGGAAAAAATCGTGGCTTATCTCTGCCCAGCATGGCAGATAATACTCTTCCTTTTTTTTTTCTTTTTTTTTAATCTTTGCTTGTGTTCATACACTTTACAAAAGGGTATATATTCATCAGGCAAAACCTACAGTTTGCATTCATCACATTGGTTCTGGTGTGATGGAATGTGCTAGGTATGCATGTATTTATATCCTCCACCCTTCCCCTTTATTGTGCAAATGACTGTTGGGAGCATGGATCTCTTACCCATCGTTTTACAATGTTGATGTTTGACAATGTTGATATTTTCTTCATTACTACTGACTTGCCTGTGGTTTTTTTGCATTCGTTGAATTGTGTGTTTCTGTTTGTTTCTAGTGCTGCCCAATGAGTCTGGAGGCAAAGTGGGTATGTGAGACATTCCCTCTCTCTCTCTCTTTTTGCAGAGGATGTTACCATCAGCTCTTGTTGAGTGTCCTTTGTGTTTGTTGTGCTCGTGTTTGTCCGTTTGTCTGGGTTCAGAATTGAGTCACAAAGTGAAAGATCAGGCGTCTTTATGAGGGGTTGGATGACAGTAGAGATGTTGGGTTGGTTCAGTCCAGTGCTGTTTCCAACACCAGATACTTAAACCCCATCTTCCACACCATGCGAGCGAACAGCAAGGAAGTGACACCTTTGTATACATCAAATGAAATATATTACGACCTAACAATGCCGAGCCTTGACCATGTGTTAATGTGATGTACAGTAGGTTGGTTGTTGTCCTTCCAGACTGCAGCTTACTTGACATTTTTGCTGTGAGCAGCTCAAATTTTTCAGCATTTATCCCTTGAAAATAAAGGCAACAGTTTTGACCCCATGACGTATTGTGACAAGGGGCTAATTGTAGGTATTGATGCGTGTTTGCTTCTTTTCTTCATTCCTGTGGTCTTTCACCGAGTCCGCATCTATTGTACAGACCCGACCCGTGTTTTAGACATGACATTGCAGAAACCCTAAACAAGAGCAAACTTAATCTGCCCCCTCCCCCTCCACACCCCACCCCACCCCACCCCACCCCCCACCCCCAATTTTTTTAAAAAAAAATAAAAATTTAAGAAAATAAATGTGCTGTTGGTTTGAAAGTACATGTATAGTCTGTAGTGCCCCCCCCCCCCCCCCCCCCCCAAGTTTTTGTTTCATTCATTTTGATTTCAAGAGAATGCGTTAAAATGTCATTGCTGATTGTTAAATTGCACAATCGGACATGTGTAATCAACAGGTACAAATAAGGGATGTGATACAGCTACAAGAACCGGCAGTAAGAGCAGTTACAGATAACAATTGTTGTTGTTTTTTTCATCATTTATTTGATGATGTCTGCATGGAAATTAAGTTTGCGAAGTTTTTGTCTCAGAGGTTTTGTTAAAGTACCGTACGCTTAGTCGAGGTTTCTCTTCTGTTTTCCATTCGAGGATTTTTTTTTCTTTCTTTCTTTCTCATTCCCCCCCCCCCCTTTTTTTTCTTTTTTGGTAAATGTAAGTTCACTTTAAAAAAGAAATAAAACAATAGGGTGTTTTTTGTGGACAGCATTAGAACTGCTCCCTCCCCAAACACCTTCAGGCCCTTTTTTTCACGGTCACCTCACTAGATTAGTCTTTCTTTTATATAAAAATTGATAGTATTTGTTAATTTTTATAAGCACACCAGTTTTCTGTGTGTCGGTAAGCATCCACATATGTCAAAAATGTTTTAAAGAAATTCACATTTACTTCATTCTTTTGGCCAAGATAATCGGCTTAGTTTTTTTCAAGGAGCACTGGTTCTTTTCTGCTTTTCATGCCTCCTTGTCATCTGTTTTTTTCTCCCCTTAATTTGTTTTCCTTTTAAGTTATGGTGTATGTCGTCGTCACGTGTTGTGTGTAAATGTCTGTTGTACTTTTTTTTGCGCTCTTTGCTTATACTCCCAGCCCTGTTTCTAGCGGAATAGACTTTCAAAGACTGCTAAGTATTCCCCCATACCTAATTAAACAGCTATTGAAAAATAATCTTCAGGGTCTCTGTCATCTGTCTGTTATTGAATTCAGTGTTCAGATTCACAGGGAAGCATTGGATCTTGTGCATTGTGGTTAAGTTCTAAATGCTGTATCTTTTTCCATTGCTTTATTTCCTGAACTTTTCTTGGTCCTCTACTAACACTTTATCACAAAATCAGACTATTGTGACAAGTCAAAGGCTCTTTCACTTTTATTGCAAGACCTTGGTATGTAGTGCAAGGATGATAGTTTTCTAAGTCTTGTGAACATAGATCCGCTTTAGTCAAAACTGTTCTGTGGCCTAACGATCTATCTGTGGCGCAGAAATAGTCAGACATTGGTCCGCCTTTTTATGAAAGTAATCGGACATTTAGAAAATGAATCCGTACATGACATGTCTAATGTACAAAGCCCTGCCTGCGTGGCCTTTTGAATGAGACGCACGGCCCTTTGAACAGATTTGACTGAGCGCTGTTGCTTTGTGTGTTGTACAACTATAGCTGTTTTTGACAGCGTCGTCTAACATGTCTGACGTTCTTGTCCCTCTGTTTGCCCAGTAGATATGGACAACATCAACATCAACATACCGAACAACTCCCACAACTCTGCTGGGCGGCCCGCTTCGGCTGCGGCCCCGAAAGACGTCGCAAACAATCAGAATGCATCCAATGCGGCGGAGTCAGGGGACTCCGTAGTGGGGGAGGAGAAGAAGAGTGGCTTTGGTCGCAAGGAGAAGTCTGTGTTACAGACCAAACTCACTCGTCTTGCCATCCAGATTGGCTACGCAGGTACCCTTCATTCAAATTCTGGCAAATGTTGTAGGATTCTACAACTACATGGGTAACTATTACGCAGCTGTCCATGCAATATGTGTTGAGGGGTCGGGTTTTGGGTTTAGTGGGATGTACAGGCTCGTACAGTGGAGCAAGGATGCTTGCAGTGTTCTCTCAGACTTTAAGATGTCATCCACGGCCATCTTTTGCTTGAGTTTGTGGACTTGGAAAACCATAGAAATTGTTTAAATGCATAGTTTATGCAGTTATAGGAATGAGGCAGTCATGGCAGCTACAGGTAGACAATATGGACGTTACGAGGACTGAGGTCGTCCATTGTCTGTCACAGGAACGGCAATCGCTGTGCTTACTGTCATCATTTTGATCGTCAAGTTCTGTGTGAGGGAGTTCGCTATCGATGGCCGGGAATGGACCTCTGAGCGCACAACCATCTACATCGAGTTGTTCGTCAAGTACTTCATCATTGGTGTCACTGTGCTGGTGGTGGCAGTTCCAGAGGGCTTGCCTCTCGCTGTCACACTGGCTCTTGCTTACTCTGTGAAGGTAACTGCCCCCCTCCCACGCTCCCCGCGCAGAAGTACAGAGTTGTCTCCCTTCACCATTTGTTTTTCATTTATCTGGCAATTCCTCTTTGTTTGCAGTGATCTGTTTGAGAGTTTATAAGGTGGAAAAAAAATGTTCATCTGCATTTAAAAAGACAAGGAGGATATGAAGAATAAGATGTACAGTAAGGTTTACAACACCTTTTGCACATTTGAGGCCATCTGATGCAAGATACTGTTTCAAGCAGCAATGTTATTGGCATGCATGGTGTTCAGTTAAGATTGTCGGAAATTGAAACTGAAACTTTTTTGGTTGAGCTGTGGTTTTCAAGATTTTTTTTTTTTTTAAAGAGTAAAAAGCAGTTGAAAAGTTAAAGGTCCATTTGGTAGGTCTTTTGGAAGAAGCATATTACCATTTTTTTTTTCTAAAACAACTGGATTTTTATTTTATTTTTTAATCAGAGGTGCAGTGTGAAAATTGAATTTGTTTAAAGTTTTTTTTCCCTTATATGATGATTATGTGTTAATTTATTTGTTTTCTTGTGCAGAAAATGATGCATGACAACAACTTGGTGCGGCATTTGGATGCCTGTGAAACTATGGGCAATGCCACTGCCATCTGCTCTGACAAGACAGGAACCCTTACCACAAACCGCATGACAGTCGTCGAGAGTTATATTGGAGGTTGGTTGTGGAATGTTATTCTTCTAAAATGCAAGAACTGTTTCATTTTTTTTAAGGCCTGCAAATCAACAAAAGCCTGCAAACAGTGTGTTTAAAAACAAATAAAAGTAACTGTGCACAGTGCGTAGTTAACTATGTCACGGTCACAGTGTTTCCAGTGCTTAGGAAACCCCAATGAAAGTGAGCTGAACAGCAGTTCTTTTCAGTATGCTTATTGATGCCAGAAAGGGACACATTGCTTCGACACTTTGCAGATGTTCTTCATGTGAAAACTTGAAACAAAGATGATGTCAGGTTCAGCAAAATTTTGCTTAGCTTGATTTTGTCATGGTTCTGAATAGGAAAATGCTGATGGGCTGTGAGATTGGAAGCATGGTTTGTTTTAGACACATGACTTTTGTTTTTTATTGAAAATGTATGCCCCCAGCAAACGTCGCAAATCTTGTATCTTGTGGGCTTTCTGGCAGCTTTGTTTTCTTAGTGTATGACGGCTACGCAGTCTGTTAAGCCCAGAGGTCCTTTTTTTTTTCTTTTTTTTTTTCTGCCACAACTCTTTTTGCCAGCTCCAGTGGTGTTCCTCCTAGGTCATGGGTAGAATCCACGGAGGGCTCGAAAGCTGGGGCAGTTTTTATTATGCATGATGATGGAGATGAGGATGATGGTAAGATGATGCTATGGAGGTCCGTGTGGTTTGGGACTGCGGGACAGGGCCGCATTCCACGCTTCCTGTCATATATATCCCGGCGTTCACCAGGCCCGGGAACTACGGCACCTGTGGTGCCGGCCGTGTAATCATCCACATCATAAGATGTGTCATACCAAGGGAAGCACCCCCAAAGTCGCACCCGTGAAGTGGGTGAATCTCGGCTGTGTGGCTACAGCCTCCCCAATGGGCCCATAGCATACCCGCTCTGGGTAGGAGCCGACCTAGGTAGGAAAAATCCCGCTTGCCTCGGCTGGGATTCGAACCTGGGTCTCCCGGTCCATGGTCCGAAGTGCTAACCACTACACTACGGGGGCCGGTAGAGGTCCTATTTTTGTCTAAGAGTTAGAAAGAGAAAATTTCAATCGTCGTGTTCTTGATTTGTTTTTCAGATACGCAGTACAAGACAACACCTGCCTTCTCCTCTCTGAATGAAAAGCTGGGCAAACTAGTGGTAGAATCTGTGTCTGTCAACTGTGGCTACACTTCAAAAGTTGTGGTATGTCATCTGAAATTGTTACTGTATGTTTTCTCTCTCAGTTGATTTTTGGAATAAAACAGATTTGTATGAAGAATGAGCACAAACATGTCCTGCCCGTTTTTTGTTAATTTGAAGTTTGGACTTTGCTTCATTTAGTCCAGTTATGTTTTTGCTGTGCCATTTACTGATTTAGCTTAAGAATTCTACAAATAAGTCCATAAGCGGCTTAATATTGTGATTGAAAGCTTCCCGGGGTCTTGTCTGACTTTCTAACAATAACCCTGAGAGGAAAGTTGGCAGCTTGTCACCTTTTGAAGAAATCCAAAGATGAAAACCCATTGTGTAATATGGCATGGCTTGACTGGGGTAGGATTTGGGAGTGGATGCAGTGGATATTTTTGACGCAAAATATGAAATGGGAGATGTCCGGGGGAGGGGGGGGGGGGTGTTTTTGGTGTCATAACTTTATCTGTATTTTGTTTGTTTTCAGCCCCCAGAGCAGGAGGGTGAGCTTCCAAAGCAGCTCGGCAACAAGACGGAATGTGGCCTACTGGGTTTCGTCCTTGACCTCAAACAGAGCTATGAAGCGATCCGTGAGCAACACCCAGAGGAATCACTGATCAAAGTGTACACTTTCAACTCTGTCCGCAAGTCCATGAGCACTGTGATAGGCTTGGGTAATGGCAACTACCGTCTGTACACCAAGGGGGCGTCTGAAATTGTCCTGAAGAAGTGAGTGTATCGTGCACCTTTCGTTTCATTCACTGTTCTTTTATGGTTTTTTTGTTTTTTTTTGGGGGGGGGGGGGGGGGGGGGATGTTTTGTTTGTGTGTGTGTTTTTCTTTAATTATTTGTTTTGTTTTTTTTGTTTTGGGTTTGTTTTTTGTTTTTGGGTTTGTTTGTTTGTTGTTGTTTTTGTTTTTGTTTTGTTTTGTGTTTTTTTTGTTTTTTTTTTTGGGGGGGGGGGGGGGGCGATGTATATATGTGCTTGTTTGATGGTCCCCTATGATTTTGCCAGAGACTGTCCGGAATGTGATTAGGCAGATGTCTGTATTGGTAAAGATCAGCAGGATTATGATTAGTTGCTCCTCACACCTTCTGTTGGCAGATCTTTCTTGTGTTCACTGTGTAAGTTGCAGTTGTTCTCTTTCAGGTGCAACTTCATTTTGGATAAAAATGGGGAGTCACAGCCATTCACAGCGATGCAGCAGGATGAACTCGTGAAGAATGTTATTGAGCCCATGGCCAGTAACGGACTACGCACGATCTGCATGGCATACAAGGACTTTGTCAAAGGTCAGCATATAGTAACCTTTCCAGAAAATTAGCAGCGGAAAGGCCTGCCAGGGTGCATGACAACATCTAAGTATGTTTTGGATTTCAGCTTTTCTTATATTCTGGTCTCCTGACGAGTGTTACCGCATTTGCAAGCCATTAGACATCTGAAAGGTTTTGCCTTTCAAGCACATTACCGTTTCCCTTCCCCATCCATGCAAGTTCTGTCTCAGAACACTGTAGTTGCAACTACTACAGTACACATTGTGTATGTGGCGATGGCCTTTCATCAGAACTGACTCCATGAAAAGTAAGAGGCTTAACTTACGGTAATTCCTACCAAGCAAGTTCGGGTTGTGCACCATTGGCCTCACACACACACACACACACAAAAATCATAATTATTTTAATACATTTATGTCTGCATGGATTTCAATTTGGCTTATTGGGAGTGTTGCACTTCGACTATACTCATGTTTGCTGCAGAAAGCGCCGTCAACTCAAGGGGACATTAGTCTTGCCTGATATTCGCATTTAGGGCCAAAATTGAAAAAGAGTTTTTTTTTAAAAACCCAAAAAACATGGGTTAGTGGTGCACGGTGTGAAATGTGTTAAAAGATTTTGCAGTAGAATTTAGGGGAAGTCACATCATCAATGAGCTTAAGATGAAAGTCAGGAAATGACATACAAAAGAGAAAAAGTAGGCCCAGCTTACATTGACTTTGCATGTTCCTAAAGCTACATCAGAAACTTACTTGATTTCACCCATGTGCTTACAGATTCCGCTGCACCCAGTGAGAGTTTGATCGAAGGCGAGCCAGACTGGGATGATGAAGAACAGATCGTGAAGGGACTTACGTGTATCTACATTGTCGGCATTGAGGACCCTGTCAGAGATGAGGTAAGCTTAGCTTAATTTGTATGTTAGACTGGTTTGATAGCCGTTGAAAAGCCCACATCTGACTTCTCCGTTGGTCGACACTTTTCATGATCACACTTAGCTAAGGCCTCTTCTACATTCTTACCTCCATTTCTGCATGCACCTTATTCACTGTTTGAATGAGTATGGCAGAATTATCAGGCATGAAGTATTTTTTCCTTCTTTATTTTCAGGTGCCTGAATCGATCAGGAGGTGTAAGTCAGCGGGTATCTGTGTGCGTATGGTCACAGGCGACAACGTAAACACTGCACGCTCCATTGCCTCCAAATGTGGCATCATCATACCTGGTGAAGATGGACTGGTTCTCGAGGGCAAGGAATTCAACCGACGCATCCGGAATGCTGAAGGAGAGGTAAGAGTGGGATCTTTCAAATCAGTCATTCCAAAAGTAATCAGTCATCAAATGTAGCAGCTGATGGTTTGTTCCCCTGCTTTTCTTGTTTTTGTTTTGTTTTCTCCTTGTTGGGAGGGTGGATGGGCTTGGTTTGTTTTTGTTCACTGTTTGGAGAGAGAGAGAGGGTGAAATGAATTTTCAGATGTCTCCTGTCCTTCAGACTCACTGCATGAGCTCATACGAAGTTGTGTGTAGACATATATAATTATGTCAGTAGCAATATACCATATCAGTGTTATTTTTCTGATTTGCAGGTATGTCAAGAGTTGATTGACCAGATTTGGCCCAATCTGCGTGTGCTGGCCCGTTCATCACCACAGGACAAGTACACCCTGGTCAAGGGCATAATCGACTCCAAGACCAGTGCAAACCGTGAAGTTGTGGCTGTCACTGGTGATGGCACAAATGACGGTCCTGCGTTGAAGAAGGCTGATGTAGGATTTGCCATGGTGAGGTTTGCGCTTATATTGGGTTATTGCATGTGATTATCTGGTGTGGTGGGTGTTTTCTGTTTGTTTGTTTGTTGTTGTTGTTGTTTTTTATTTTTGGGGGGGTGGGGGGGGGATACAGTTTCATTCACAATAAGTAAAAAGTTTTAAAAAATGTAAACAAGAAAAATTTAATGTTCTCATTTTAAATTTTTTTTTGTGGAATTTTTTTTTTAATATTAAAGAGCCCAGGCTGTTGCATGCTTTGAGGTGAACTGAACCGGCTACTGTTTGGTTAAAAACAGTAAAATGTTTGGATAGTAAGCAAGTTGCATATCCCCGCCAGAAAGTTGGAGCAGGGTTTTACAGGGAGATACTTTGGTCATGTGGGTACTGTCCTCGGGGGTTTGACATACTGCTTTGTGTCCTTGTTTCAGGGTATTTCTGGAACAGACGTTGCCAAGGAGGCCTCAGACATCATTTTGACAGATGACAACTTCACCAGCATAGTAAAAGCTGTTATGTGGGGTCGCAATGTCTACGACAGCATTGCCAAGTTCCTACAGTTTCAGCTTACAGTCAACGTTGTGGCTGTCTTTGTAGCTTTCTTTGGTGCCTGCATCATAAATGTAAGTACTCTGGTTTCGTGCAAAAATGAAAGCAGGACCTACATAGGAATAAGTACTAAAAAACAAAACAGACCAATAAACCAAGCAGTATGAGTTGGGTTTACCGATGTTATCATGGTTAGTGGAGTTGTGAACTCCACATGAGGTTTTCTTCCTGTAAATGTGTTGAGACTGAAAGGAATTCTCTTAAAAATTATGGGATTAATTTTCCATCACAGATTTAATTGTGCTGTGTGTGTGTGTGTGTGTGTGTGTGTGTGTACAGGACAGTCCACTGAAAGCCATCCAGATGCTTTGGGTGAACTTGATCATGGACACACTTGCTTCCCTGGCCTTGGCGACGGAACTGCCTAGTGACGAACTGTTAAAGCGCAAGCCCTACGGCCGAACCAAGCCACTCATCTCAAAGACAATGTGGAAGAACATCGTGGGCCACTCCATTTACCAGCTTATAGTTATTTTTGTCCTTCTGTTCAAAGGTGGGTGAACTTTACAGGAGTGCTTAGAGATTTTTAGATTTTTTTTTTTTAAATGGGTAGATCGGGGAAGCAGACTTTAATACCTATCTTACTCATGATATGAGCATATTGAAGTTGATTTTAGGTTTTGTTTTGCTTAGTAATAGGGTTAGGGTCCTCTTTCAGTCAGAATGAAAGTAAAGCACATTGCGGAACAGTTTGTTTTGATGTTATTTTCCTGTTGCGGGCATTTTGGTCTGAATGTCACAGCTGGATGTAACTGAAGCTGACATGATTTATTTCTTCGGTTTTTGTTTCACAGAGAAAAATGTTGGAGGGTGGGTCTCAGCAGATTTTAATCACAGACATCCACTGTAAATATTTTCAGACAACACAAATCAGGTAGGCTGCTACGTGCGAATACATTTTATTGCATTTTACCAAGGATTTTCTTAGAAAGAAGCTGCAAAGCTGATTGTACTTCTCTACCTGCAGGCCCTGATCTGTTTGGTGTGGATGATGGGACGGGGGAAGCTGTGAAGGTCCATGCCCCACCCACGCAGCACTTTACCATGATCTTCAACACCTTTGTCCTCATGACGTTGTTCAACGAGATCAATGCACGCAAGATCCATGAACAGCGCAATGTCATTGAGGGGCTGCAGCGGAATCCCGTCTTTGCTGGAATCTGGATAGGCACGATAGTAGTACAGGTGCGGTGATGGCATTGTAGTCACTTGAGAAAACAATGTTCCCTTGAAGATTTGATTATTTTCATATTTTCAGAAACAGAATGAGAAAGAAATGAAGAACAGCAATAACAACAAAAACCCTTAAGAAAAGGGACGGTGTGAAAATCTGCCACAAAAATTCACCAGTTCTTGCAGTCTGTTACTTCAGAGTTGCTGTCCGATCTCTGGTTCATAAACAGAATGTACATGTACAATAATTCAGTTGAAGTGCATGTGTTAGGGATGTGCAAATAAACTTTGATCTGAGAAATTTCAGTGAGAAATACCAATATTGAAGACAGAAATTCCATAGATATCTTCAAAATTAAATCCAGGTACATGTATTCCTCTTTGAAGCACCCCAAAATTGTCAGATTGCTTGTTTTTTTGTCACAATGAAGGTTTAGGCTAGATGGAAGTAAAACTTCTCTGACGGCCATGTTGTTGTATGCCCTTTGCTTCTGTTTCTTACAGGTAATTATCATCGAGTTTGGCGGTCTGGCTTTCCACACAGTGGGACTGAAACCCGAGCAGTGGCTGTGGTGTGTCTTCCTTGGCATGGGTTCGCTTATCTGGGGACAGGTGAGAAACAAATGCAGTGAAAGTGGTTTTGATGACACTATTCTCGTCATTATGACTGTATTATTCTGCCCTTCAGATAAATGAAGTGAAACGAGAGCAAAATCAAATTTGAAAGTTCACTAAAGTCTACGGGTACATAGGGCATTTCAGATTTATGTTGATTTATATGATACATGTGTGCTACACTTTATTCCCCCCCCCCCCCCCCATCCCCACCCCACACCAAAAAAAGGAAGAAGTAGTAGAAAAAAGTTTCATCTCTTAAGCTGTACCGGAAGCCGAGTTTGGTGAAAAATTCCACAACACTGTAATGCGTTTTACTGTTGGCGGGTAATAACTTCGAGTACCCATTGTCATTGTGATGTCCTTGTTGTAGGTTGTGACGACGGTTCCAACAGACAAGTTGCCAGGATTACGGATACCGTGCGGGAAGAAGACGACGGAGGAGGAGGAAGAGGAGGAGGAGATGGGCCGCCTCGAGGAAGACCCTGTTGGCGGTGGGCGTGGCCAGATTCTCTGGGTCCGCGGCCTCACACGCCTACAGCAGCAGGTAGGTCCCACCCCCTCGTGCCTCGTTCCCACTCCCCGCATCTGTGCCTGTCTCCTCCTGTCTATGGAAGTCCTTTTCGCAGTTGTGTTGTGTGACTTGAAGCTGTTTGTGATGGTTTGTAGGGTCGTTGCGTGGTGATTGATGCTGTGTGTCCCTTCCGCAGATACAGTGGTGCTGAAATGATTGAGTGTGGTTCTCCATTGTTAGCTTTGTGTTTGTAGTGCAGTTTTTGTATACATGTCTGTGTGTGTGTGTGTGTGTGTGTGTTTTGTAGGGTCTTTGTAGCATCAGAGACACGTATTGCCTCTTCAGTGGGTTTCCCATGAACCACGCGCCATGCCATAGCTCAGTCACTAGACTGCGTTCTGCAGTCCCATGTTTTCAAGGTTGAAGTAACTAAATCAGGCATTTGCAGCTGTTTCTTGTTCGACTCCAGTTTGGAAGCAGGCTTGTAAAAACACAAAACACCCTTCAGCGTTGTTCTTGTATTATAGTCAGTTGTCTGATGGGTCAGCTTTCTAAAAATTAAAATGCCTTTGTCAGAGCTGTTCTGTGGTCTTTCGGTCTTAACTGCAGTCTAGTGTGCAAAAGGCATGACGTGTTGACTTAGTTGTGTGTCCTAGTGATAGTCGCAAGTCAGTTGTGTCATGTGGACTCCTTCCCATGTGTGACAGTCCCTGTGTTGCGGTTCTGTTTGGCGTGTGCTGGGCATAATGTTGCCACCAGATTTTGTAGGTGTTTTGGACTTTGGGCATTGTTCGGACTCTTGGGCATAAAGATTGCCTGTCTGTGTTGAAAGTCCCCGCCTGTGTTTTACTGACGCCTGCAGATGTGATTTAGTGATACCCGCATGGCTAGGGTTAGAGAATAGGTTCATGAAAGGCACAAGTTACCTGTAGTGCTAGTACCCTAAAATTGAAATGAAAATGATTAAAAATAGGCCTGGTGCTGATAGTGTAAGAGTTGTATCAGATTCCACAGCACATGCTTCATTTTATAATCAGACGTGAAAAAGAAAACTAGTAAAGCTGCACCTAAAAAAGACTTCAACCTTGTACGAAACAATGTATTCCAAAGTGACATTTTAGTAACTTGCAAGCTAGTGCGCAGAGATTTTGATGGTGAGTGTTGCTGGTTCAGTACTTTCAGGAAAAGTATGCTCTAAGTTACTATGGCAGATGGCTTGATGAGTTGATCAGTCTTGCAGAGAAAGGGCATGCTGTGGTGTTTGCATGCTGTGTGGGCCTCGTCCGGGAAACCTTCGTATTTGCTAGGAGCAGATCCGTTCAAGCAAAGTGATTGTTGATTGCATGGGACAGTAATTCGCAAGACATGAACAGTATCTAACACTGTGTTTGAGTGTTCAAATTTGAGAAAGAGAATAATATGCGTGGCATGTACTCACACTTGGTATAAACTTCAGATGAATTCATGTGCATTCAACAAAACTAAGGCATTAAGTTGGTTCAGGTCCTAACATTTGTCCGCCTTTCAGCAGTTGAAGGAAAAGAACCATTAGCAATTGTTTCAGTAGATTTTCTGCTTTTATCTGGGGACGAATCCAGGCAGCTGTCCACTGTCCAGCATTTGTTAGAAATACCTCTTGTCGCTTATAGAGTATGTTCGTCTGAATAAGTACAAGATGTCTCACATCAGGTAGTTCTCGTTGTCTCTTGTCCTAAGAACTGGAGTGCAGTTCAGAACTGTAAAAAACTGAAAAGTCGCCTTCAATCTTTCATGTGGTTGGACTGAACTTCAACCGCGTGAAGTATTGATCAGGCATCATGAGTGAGTTTTCCACTTGTCATTTTCTGATACACTTTTATCCTGACAAAAGTGAATGTTTTGAAAAGGATAATTTCGCTTTCGCTTAGACAGGCGTGTCATTTAGAAAAAGTTGATAGTAAATTGTATAATAGCAAAAAATGCATTAATAGTAATGCTATTGATGCGTGATTCCATACTGCCAGCTCTCAGACTAGGCACTCAAGAATTAAGATTAAAAGCATTTTTCTTTTTTCTAGAGTTATGGACCGCACTCTAGGATTTGTCCTTTGTGTGTTCGTGTTGAGAGTATGTGAAGTTTCTCAATGTGTTTACAGAATGTTCCATATATAAACATCTGTCAATACATGAATGAATCCATAGAATAATTCTTACCGTTTGGAGTCTGTTTTGGTTTGTTTGTTTGTTTGTTTGTTTTGTGTCAGTTGTGTTTAAAATTCTCCAGATCTTTTCTATTTCTTACAGTAGAAAACGATTCCAGCCTTTGAAAAAAAAATTCATTTAAAGCTGTTCTTTACAACTGTTCTTAATTTTGTTAGAGCAACAAAAATGTAATGTCTGATGTTTTGTCCTAAGTTTGTAGCAGGACCGAGTGTGTGTGGATGTTTGTTGTCATCGTCTGGTGTTCACAGGAATATGTGTATGTGCACGTGTGTATAAATTTGTCCAGTGTGTGTGCATTGAATGATAGTGCCTTTGATCAGGTAAGTCATAGCTTGTTGATACGTTGCATTAAACTTTTTCTGTGTTTCTTGATGAGCTGTAAAATGATTTCTGTTGGTCAGCGTTTCAGCTAGTCCCTTCCAGGCGCATGAGAAAGCTGACTTCTAGATGTCATCATTTACTGTTTGTCATAATTTGCAGTTGTAGATCTAATATACACTGTTAGATGAATTGTGTTTATAGTCCCTGTAATCACTGTTCAGATTTTAAGTGCTGTTATACTACTTACTAGATGTTGAGTTTGTAGTGACGGTTTGTTCTTGGTTTTCTTATGCTGTTGGAAATGCTGGGTTTGGGGATGATATGTATCCAAATTTCTGTTTTGTTATGTCATCAGTTGTTTATTATGATCTGCTCATATTCCTTTTAAACATCCAAAGCGTCTTTGCCCCTTCCTCTCTGTCTGTCTGTCTCTCTTTCCCTTTCCCCCCATTAACCTACATCTGTGACTAGCAAAGAAACAAATTCCGAAGACAAGCTATGACTTACACATCAAATACTTGAATCTTTGCACTCTGGTGTGCGTTTGTGTGTGTCTTACATGATTGAGGCTTCCTTCTGCTGGTCTTGTGATGGTACCGAACTGGTGGAATTCGCTTTAGGTCATTGGTCATTGTGTCATCATTAACATGTTGTCATCAGAGATTCTGGTTGCTTGGATCCTTCTCTTCTGGTCAGTCCCCTTTCAGCTTGGCCCAAGTTACTGCATCAGGTTTTCTTCTCTGCACACTTCCAAGAAAAAAAAAAAAGAAAAAAAAATCCTGTGGCACACGTTCATTGAGAACCTTTGTCCTGTAGCTTTTGAAGTGGCCATATTGTACCAGTCCATTTCATCACCACATCTGGTATGCTGTCAGTCAAGCCCTTTCTTCATTGAGAAAGTTCTCTTGTCTGAATGGAAGTCTCCTGTCTACGTCTATTAACGGTGTCTGCCGTGAGTGTTGGCTGATAAGTGACCCCCTCTACTGTTTTTTTGTTGGTTTTTTTTTGTCCTGTTGGTGGGCTGTGTTACTGTTACAACGGCTTTATGTGCTTTGCAGCCATCTCTTGGTCAAAACAGTTGTGGTGTGTGAGTGTGTGTTTGGCTATGGATGTATGTGTGGATGTGTAAATGAGCAGGGTTGATGTTAGAGACTACCGAGAGGAAAGACAGACCGAAACAGTGAAGTTTCCCACGTTCTTATTCCTTCATTAGTCTCATCCCATCTGTCCTGTGCTTCATCAGCATCCTGTTGAGATATGCTGGATATTATGTACCTGCCTTCCGTTTGACTAGTGATGCGTTGTCACTTGGAGTCTGGCGGCATTAGTGGAGTACTTGTTGTATTACATGTACCTCTGTTGGAGGCATGTCTTAATGCTGTAATATTTCCATTGTTAAGTGATATGTTGTATTATATAATTATATATATATGTGTATGTGGATATAGTGTGTGTAGTCATCTAGAGCTGGACTCATGTGGCTTTGTTGTAAGTACATTTATTGTCTCTCCAAGGTCGGTGTGCTTCTTGCCTAGGTGTGTTTTGTTGCAGTCAGTGTTTGCTGCGGATAACAGTGCAGTGAAGAGTAAGATGGTTGGTTTCCTGCTGGAGCAAGTCGTAACTTTATTAGTTTTGTCAATTCTCAGTGGCCAATTCCTTCCGCTCGGTTTTGATCCAAAGCCCCAGTATTACTTAGTAAGCTCAGGTTATAGTGTTTCTAATCGCAGAACACTTAAGCTGCAGTGGGTGGTGTAAACATGATTTTGATCGGACAGTTATAGCAGGGGGGAAGATGTGATGGATAGTGCAAGAATGGTCATGATCGAACAGAAACAGTAGGGCAGAATATGTGGTGCAATTATGACCATGATTGGAATATGAAAAGGGGGGGGGGGGGGGCTTAGGAATAATATCGTTAATCAAAATATGCATCTTCTAGTTAGTTTTAGTTGCATTGATTTCTTCTTTAATGCTGGCGTGACGTGAATCGGACTCGGCTCAGTCTTTTCAAGTTAGAAAATTGATTCTGTGAATGGATGGTTCATTAGGGCAGGTGCTAATTTTCACTGAAGGTGAAAGAAGGGGAGGGAGCTGTCCTGTTTGTGTCAAGCAGTCCTTTCATAACCATTTGCTGCGTGCAGCAATTGCTGTACAGGACACACCATTTGGCAAACTTTTCAGGAATTGTCTGGGACCTTGTTTTAGATCAGAACAACAGTTACGCACAGCCTGAAATAACACCCATGTTGTGTATGTATCGGCTGACCTGGTGGACTTACAAAGAGGGTGCAACGAGAGAAGTATCAGAAGTTGTAGAGGTGTATTTTTTTCCATGTGCTTTTGAAACAGCCTTCAGGTGTTGTGTTTCAGTCATTGACAGAACCTAAAATGTTAACTCACAAAAAAGGCAAACCACCAAACAAACAGGGGTCATGTTTAGGTAGGTGTTGAAGCGTTCTGAGTTAACACACGCATGTTAATTGTGTGTACTGCCAGCTGCGTGTGGTGCGTGCCTTCAAGAGCACGCTGGAGGACTTGGAGGAGAAGCGAAGCGTCCACAGCTTCCACAGTTTCCACAGTCTACGCTCCTCCCGCTCGCACCATGGCCCCCGCACCATCACGGAGGAGGCCAGCGGCAATGCCCATGCGCTGCATCACAACCATGACCGCTACCTACGTACCACACCCCCGCGCCTCACCTCCCCGAACTGCCCACCCCCCACCTTTCGAATAAAGAGCCAGTCGTTTGAGAACGTGCCACTGGTCAGTAAGCAGCCTTCCCCCATCATGGCCTCAACAAACCCGGCCCATAAGGCGTCGCCGCCAAAGACACTCAGTCATTCTGACATCACCAGTCACCGCTCTGAGACTTCGATGTAGGGGAGGAAAAGAGAGAAAGAGAGAAGCGTGCTTTTATGAATGGCATGAAAATTAATGCCATTGTACTCCCACACCCCCAAAAAGTACAAATGCAAAATATGATTTCAGTTTGAGGGGGTTCAGTTCCAGATGATGATGTGCGCAAGGTTCTGTAAACACAGCAACAGCAGACATTGAAGTTGCACTATGTAGTTTCACAGACATTTTTATGGTCAGAGTTTTGGCACTGTTGGATAGAAAGGATTTGTGGGAGATGCTCTCCATAGCAGATTTGGGACCAAACTCTGAAAACACTGTGTGGCTTTCAGTAAGACTGTACTAATAAGCCTAGTGTGACTGATGTACGCAAATACATTCATGTGGAACATGAACCCAGTTGATCATGTCTATTTTGGTATTCAAATGTAGTTTTCCTGGTCCGTTTGTGAAAAATTGTCTTAAGACTTCAGATATGTGACTGTGAAAAACTCCCTTCAGATTTGTGATGCATCAGGCAGTCATGAATTTCACATGGATGCTGTCAGTTCTGAGTTTGAGTCAGTTCTGAGACGTATGCAGCTCTACTGGACATTGTTTAAATGATTTTCTGCAGATGAAGTTACTGAGCGTTGACTCATCAGTCATGAATGCTGTGATGGTTTGATTGGATTCTAAAGAGTTGTGACTGAATATCTTGGTTGTAATGATTAGAATTTTGGGCAAAGAGTGCACTCCAGCTGTGAACTTGGCAAAGGAACAGGAGAAAGTCCACTTAATCATTATGCCATGAAAAATTATCAATACATTTTTCTCTGCTACTGCGATGCCATGAACAGTTGTGTTGGAGAACGTACGTGTTGAAACAGGATGACATGATGGTGAAACTAATATCTCAGTGCTTTTCTAAACTGACCAATAGCCAAAATGGATGTAGGTGAGCGGGTGTGTCAACGTGGTCCATCCTGTGTGGAACACTCCCTCCGATCACTTCATTCCACACATGATGAGTGCAAGAGTGAAGCAGCGTCACAGAGTCTTTGAATGATGTTCCACGTTTTGTCACTGCTGGCTACTTGCAGTATGGATTGTGACGTCATAACCTTCTTCGTTCACATTCAGTCCAGATCAGTAACCCCAACGCCATGATAATACGATGTTTCACGGTCATGTCTTGCACACATTGTTTCAGATGGCACTGCACAGAGCTGTGTGATAATGCCTTTCCAGATGTTGCCCTCCGCCTTGCTTTTAATTTAATTTTATTCCCGTTTCTTGAGTTTTCCCCGCCATGCTACTGTGATATTTTTGCAATCCTTGTTAGGCGAGGCATTTATTCTAGAGCATTGTCTTAACATGCTGGGTAATGATGCAACATTTGTATAGTTATTACTGATGTCGTTCTGTGGTGTAGATCAGGGGAGCATCACATAGGATAGTGGCGACAGCAATCGATGTGCTTTATGGTGTTGTGCGCATTGAACCTTTGGTTGTAGTCTTGTATACTTGTAGATAGCATTTATAGAGACATACCTACTCAGATTTTCATTTGGAAGTATCAGAAATGTCATATATTTAAATGGAATGTGATTGGGGTGTCAGCGTGCACATTCCTCAGATGCAAAGTCTTGTCAGGCTGTGCTATGTAACATGTCAGCAAATGGTAGCCAACCTTTTGTCTGTCAGAGCTGCCCTCCTAGCTTGTCTGTGATCAGTTTGTGGCTGTGATGACATTCCCCCACTGCTGCTGTTGTGAGTCCTTTGGCATTCCCATTGGTGTGATTCCATTGTTTTCCACCCAGAGTGTGATGCCATCATATTACCTGTGTGACCAGTCTGTGGCTGCGCGCTGTGGTGGAGTCTGTCAGGTGTTAGGTACATTTCGTGGTCGTCACCCCACACCTCACCATTTTCACCGTGTGTCTCACCTTCACCGCTCCCACCGGGCCCCTTTTCCCGCGTCTCCGCTCCACCCCGCCCCCACCCTCCCATCAGTCGCTCATCTGTTCAAAGTGCCGGTTGCACCGTTCATCAGATTGTCACTAGCTTCCTCCCAGATCATGCTCAGTTGTCTGCAGACGGTCTAACTGTATAGCAGCAGCAACTAACCATCTTTCATTAACATTTTGTGCATTCCGCAGTTTCCAGATCATTTGTTCCAGCTCCTTTCACTTGTCATACCTTGTTTATTTTATTGCCGTGAACTTTAGTTTTCAGCCCTACGATATACAGTTTGGCTGCAATACTTACTGTGTGGACCCTGCTCCCACTCAACCTGAGGCAAACCCTAATCCTTAGCAGCTGACACTAATACTGTGTGTGCCCGATTAATACCTTACCATAAGCAACTTTTGTATTTGTGCGTGTACGTGGTGTGTGTTGCACTTACTTTCATTGTTTTTTCTTTTTCCCATTCTGTTTTCAGATTCGCGTAGTTAATGCTTTCCGCATGAGCTTAGATCGCTACGACAATCGTAGCATGTCCTCAGTCCATAGCTACCACTCCCTGCAAAATGCTAGGCTGGCGAAAAAACCTCCAGCCTCAGAAACCCTTGGGGATCAGTCGGAAACCAAGTTCTAGAAAGTGGATGCTGCAGGCATAAGGTGCAAGACCAAGCCTGGGACTCCTCACCACAACCTACTCCCTCCCACATGATGAAGACTGTGTTGCGTATCTGTGGAGGAAGTGAACAGTAAACCTTCTGGTGTTTTGGTGGCTTTTGAAGAGCATTGGTTCCTGCATCGCCAGATTTGCGCTGTGAATAAAGAGCGTTAGAATTTTACGTGGTCTTGAAATGAAACTGAACTGACACATTAGTGACACCCTCATAAAAGGATCTGCGTGCCGGAATAGGGTAAAAGAAACGAGAACTGAGCTGATGACATTCTGCTGATCCTGTGGTGTGTAGACTTGTAAGATGAGAGAAGAAGGAAGATTATCAGAAGTGTTTGTTAGGTGTTTCAACGTTCTTCCCGAGCGATTCTCAGTGTCTAACCCAACCTTCGTTCCCGCCCACCTCCTCCCACCCAAACCCCTCCTCCCCCACCCTCTCCATTCCAACCACCACTACCACCTCCACCACTTGCATCATCGCCAGCACCAGCATCACCACCAACCGGCTTACTGTCAAGTGGTCTGCTGTTGTGCTCGACCCCTGCTAAATCTGCGACCCATGCCAGCCCTCCTAGCCCCATCACTGCAACTTGCTGTTACCTCGTCACTCCACAGACAGCTGGGCAGGAGCCAGGCTCTGGCTGTCCCCATTCCGCCATTGTCAGCACCATCACCACCACCACCATCCTTGCACAAGCTGCTGTCAGCACCGTTGTTGTCAAATTTTTGTCAGAAGGAAATTCGCTGTCAGGTGCGTGCAGGTGCGCACAGCCCAAAGATGGCCGCTCAGGAATTTGAATTGACAGCGTTTGTTTTTGGTGAAAACAAGTTTCCCTCACTCCTGCACCTTTTTCATGTTCCCTTTTCATTCACTTTATTCTCAGTGGGTAACGTTTTTGGCAGGGGGTAATAACCACCATTCTCTTAGTTGTCATGTTTAACCACAGCTTTAATGGTTTTCCCTTTAGCCTATGTAAACTGGTTATTATATATGCACTATTCAAAAATATCACCTTTCTTTATTTTCCATGAATTTATGTATATATCCCATTTCCTTTGGCTTAAAGTTTTGTAGGCATTTTGCTTATCATAGTCACAACATTATGCTTTAAGCGTGCTTCCATCCCTGATAAATAATACTTGATGAATAACATTGCATGTCGGGGGGGGGGGGGGACTTAGAAATCACAGTTTAGGCCTTGAAACAGGAGTGGGATAGTGGCATATATGCACATGTACACAGTCACACCCCCACCGAATGTGTGTTCTAGTGTCTTGGTAGGAATCTTCTGTCTGCTTTACAAGAGGTGAAATGGTGCCTGATGTTTGATGTCAGCTTAGTTGAGCAAGGAGTGGCCATGTTTGAGTATGCGCTCTACACGAGCTTGTGAGCAGCGAACATGTTGTATTTCGTACGACTGCAACATTTTATGTTGTTTGCTACGCACACTTGTTGTTAAGTGTTAAAAGCATGATGTGTAGCTCTATTTGCTTCCTCTCCTGTGTACATGTACCACCAGTGTCTTGTACCAAGAGGTTTTTGGGTTTTGTTTTGTTTTTTTCCTTGTATGAAAATTATGGGAAAACAGGTCGTACTTTTCATGCATGTTAAAACCCATTTTGGGTTACAAATCCACAGTTTTTTTTTTTTTTAATGCATTTTGTACAGGTGTAACTTTTAACATCAAAATATGGTTTTCCTTAATTTCCATATCATGTGCACTCTAAGTTCTCATGCTATGTGTCCTGTAATGCCACAGGAATGCCAAGTCCATACAGACCAAGAAAGCATAGGGAAATGTTTGAAAATAATTCCCCTATTTCTTGTGGCTTGTGGCTAAAACATGTCAACTTATGATAGGGTTAACTGAATTTATACTTTTTGCAAAACCCTTCAAAATCTGTTTTCTACCATGCCTCATTGCTGATCCTTTGTACATTTTGCATGCCAGAGGCTTGAGTTGAAGAACAATCCTGTCCGCACGGCCTGTCTTGTTGAGTCGTCGAAACGATTGACTTCCCCTGGAACTGAGTTCCAACATACAATCGTTTGAGGCCAACATGAAGGGAAGTAACTCCAGTCAGTAAGGTGCGCATGCACTGCGAACAACCTTCTGTCAACGAATTGTTTTTTACCTGTGCATTTAGGTCATGAAATTTGTTTAAAATTTGGGAGTTGTTTGGAAATCTCTGAAGTTTGTGAGTTGAAGTCTACACAAGCAGTAGATTGGTCAGATTTTTCCCTAACAGGGAAAAGAGGATTGTACGCAGTGAGAAAAATGATGACAGTAATTGCAAGAACAGTTCAAACTTTCGTCCGCTCAGGCTTTGTAAGAAAAGTGTGAAAATCACGAGCAGAATGCTTGTGTTCAGGTTTTTCCCCAAGAAACTTGATGATGCTTAACTTAGCCAGGAAATTCAGCTTTTTGTGGTGTGCTTTTAGCTGTAACATCCTTGTGTAGCCAAACATTCGAGTAACGTATCCATGGTTTTACATATTTAAATCCCCTTGGATTTTGGAAAATTTGGGCTTCATATTTTGGCCTGGGTCAGTGCATTCAGTATGCTCCTTGAACTGTAGCCTTTGTTTTGTGTTTTTCATTCAAGAGTTGAAGAGAAAAGCCCTTATGTTTCCTTCACTTAGTTTTTCCCTTGTGAAGTACATGGTTAGCTGCCCTATATAGTTGTTAACAATCAATGTGTGTGTGCACATGCACTTTGCACAAAACACCAGTTATGCATTCTCCCACAGCAGATGTAAACAGTCATTTGTAAATCACTTTTTGGTGGGTTTTTTTTGTGTGCATCATTTTTTCCCCCTGGAGTCTTTAGGTAATGAGAAATTTGTGTTTTGCAACACACCATTTCACGCCCCCTTTTTTATTTGATGTATGTGATTGGATGGATATAGTCTGAATGCTGACTTTTGTTATCAGTATTGTTATAGCATCTGCTTCAAACATAGCCTTGCCTACAGTTTTATCTGCTGACCAGTTTACATGGTGAGTGCTGTATGAGTTTTCTTGCATTACAAGCCATGTAGCACATTCAACATTGGCATTGGAAAGGGATTGATTGAGCAGGGGAGGAAAAAAAAAAAAAGAGGCTGGTTCATGAGTCGACTGTACGACGGCCTTCTGTGTAATTCACGGATTACACGTGGATATGATTGTAAATACATGTGCAGTCATCAGAAGGGGGGGGGGGGGGGGGGAATATTTGATACAGAGATAGTGGTTCAGGAAATCTGGGATATAGGGTCAGACAGAAAGCCACGACTTGCAGCAGTGCCTGCTCTTGCTTCAGTGTTACGTTCGGTAAAACGAGCTGCCAAAATTTGTTCCAGTCATTTGATGAACTCCCATGTCAGAGGCAAACTCTAGAACATAGCAGGCAAATAAATTTACCTTCAGAAAGAGGGGAATATGTTTTGGGAGATCCTAGGCGAATTGGAAGCCAAGGTGATAGCTCGTAACAGCAAACAGCTGTAGCATGCTTTTTCTTTCTTTTCTTTTCTTTTTTTTTCCCCCCCACAAAATGGTGAATGAAGTGGATGCTTTTTTCCCCCCATCGAGGGAGAATGTACAGTATAGATATGTACATTTGTCTGTATTTAGTTAAGAATGCGCGCGCGCACGCACACACACACACACACACACACACACACACACACACACACACACACCTGTACACCATTTTTCTGAATGCATGTGGTCCTTGATGCATTTTTTTCTAAAAGGGATGATTTTTATGATCTGCACATTCCTTTTTGCAAGTGCTGTGTGTTTTAGCTGATGGCTGCTGTGAACTGATAAAAAGAACTTGTCAGTTTACAGCGCTTTCCCCCCGGCCACCCCTCATCATTGAGAAATGGAATGCATGGAAGATGCTTGAATGTGAAACTGTCCATTGTCACAGTCCCCTCATGCATCAGTTATTATTATTGTTGGGTTTTTTCTTCTTGAATATTGTTAACAACATATTGTTGTGTATTCACTGAATGCTTGAATCATGTTTATGATTTATATGATTTAAACTGTGTAATATCTTCTCTTTCCATGGGACCAGTTCTGGTAGATTTGGCTAGTGTATGTCTAGACAGGCCTTTTCTTTCCAGCTTTCCAGTTTTAAGGTTTTGCATTTTTCCATCACAAACAGTTCACAGAAATATTACACAGAAAGGAAATCTTTTTTTTTTTTTTTTTTTTCTTTTTGGGGAGAAATTGTTCCAGATAAATGAGTTGTGTTAATGTGTTGGACCCTTTCTGATATGTTTCAGTCACATCTCGGTGATTTTCATTGTCAGTCCTCATAACATGTAGTACAACTCTTTTTTTTCAAATCATTGTTAGAGCAAGGCTGAGACAAATCACTTCCCACATTTTACTCACAGTGTTTAATGCATATGTAACAAAGTTTATTGATACTGTTCTTTGGTTTTGTAGTCGTAAATACTCAGTAGGTTTACTTGACATTCCATGTTTTCTCCCTTGTCCGTCAAAGATGTTGAAGGTTTTTCTTTAAATAGTAATGTATTAGTGGTACACCGCACATTAAGTATCAGTTTTTCATCAGTTTTTTTTTTCTTTTTCTTTTTTTTGGGGGGTCTCAACTGATTACAATGTTTTAATTCTAAATTGAACACTTTCCAGGGTATTTGAGTAATAGCAGGGACTTTGTAAAGTTGAAAAGCATTTCATTCATTTAGGCCCAACTGGCCTTCCCAATTTCTACTGTATTGTTGGTCATACCTTGGTAAGACAGCTGTTTCTATATCTGACTGATTATAACTACCAGGAGAACTGAAAAAAATTGTTTCTCTCAGTCTTGGTCGTACTGAATTTTTTCATAGGTCCTCATTACCAGGTTTTCAGATCTAACTTGTACTGTAAGTTGTGTTTTTTCCAGTCAACAAAGCCAAAAAAATTAAAATTTGCACCGTAAATTGTGTATGTTTTATAGTGTATGTAATCGTCAGAATCTCTTAAATCATTCTGGTATTGTGTGAGTGTTTTGTCACGGCTTTTTGAATGTGAGGATAGCAATAGAATAGCTCAAAGGAACAAAAAAGTAGTGTAATACTTTTCACGACTGTGAGGTTGGGCCACTATGCAGTGTTTCCTCATTATGGCCAGATTTATACTGGAGAAAAGTAAACTTGAGAACTAGTTGAGAGACGATTCTAGCTGGAGTTATCTGTATTTTCTCTCATGCCCTGATTCCAGTGCAGTTTAGATCTGGTAATGGCTGCCTTTCTGCAGATTTGGCCAACCGTATGATTGCACCATTCCCCCATGATTAGGCAGTAGTCGTGGATGTATGTAGCTGGTTTGTGAATAAGTTTTGATACTGTGCAACGCTCATCATTCTGTGTTGCTTCACACTTCTGTTGTCTGACGATTGTATGTTTGAAACTTGTAAGATGTTGGTAGAAGCATTGAACTTGACTGAATGTGATGGAATATTCTGGGTTTTTTTGCCCCCGAAACACCAGGAGCTCTGTTTGTCCCAGTTTGGGCTGGGTTTTGGGGAATAAGGACAACAGTGGAACGGGAGTGGTGTTGTGGGGCTTATAATGTAACCAGCTCACGTTGCTTTCTTAGGAATGTTTCCTTTCCCTACTGTACCTAGAAATCTTGTATGTACTGTATATTCTTGCATAGTATATGACATACCAATTAACATGTTGAATTTTTTTTTTCTCCATTTCTCTTTATTGTTGATCGATTATCCTTGTATGTACACTGTACATGTATAATGATGTGAATATGATGCTACAGATGGTATGTGCATTGGTTTTATCATGAAAGAGTACTGTAGTACGAAGTAAATCACCTGAATTAATTCCCTTCTGTGCCCTGTGGGTCATTCCTTCAGTTCCCTTCAATGCCCTTTGGGGATCTGTTACCACTTGAGCATACGTCGTCATGCATGCTCACTTTCCCTTTGAATTACACTTACTGGAGTTAGGGTTTATTACTTTCAATCACCATAGATCATTTACATGTATCATATCATTACATTTCTCATGAGTATACCCGTAACTACCAGCTTGAGTATGAACTTGACAGAGCTTATTTTGCTACCACTGTCAAGGCCCAGTTCAGTAGTTGCACGTTTTACCATGTAAGTTTTGTAAAGATTTCTTCAACTTCAAACTGTTCCTTGCTATAATTTATGGTTTTTATGAAATAAAAATTGAAAAATGGCTGGCTGTGTGTGTGTGGTGTGAGGTGAGTTTTTTGAGTGAGTGAGTGAGTGAGAGAGAGAGAGAGATTTGCTGGGTGAGGAGGAGGTGGGGAACATGGGTGATGGAGATTAAAACCACAAATAAAATAAAATGGGTGTGTGATAAAGTTATGTGCAGATGCTGGCCTAAAGGAGTGTTTACACTAGACATCCGTTTAGAAACTTAAATCCACCAATCAAATCACAAACCGTATGCTTGCAGTAGTAGCTACATGTTTCCGGTGCATTTTATTGGCATGGTCAATATTTTGTTGTTGTTCTGTGGAGTTTCTTTGCATTGTGAGTTCCGCGCTCTGTGTGTGTGTGTGTGTGTGTGCGCGTTTTGCATTTTGCATTGTGGGCATACTGTGACATTGTGTGAGCATCTGTGAACTTAAACACTATTGCTTTTATGTCCTTTATGGGTAGAAAATATTTCAAAATATTGATTATTTTTAGGGAACTGTTTAAGACAACTGAACAGTTTGTAATTTTCATACTTTACACCTATACCTTAAAACTGGCCATTTTTCTTGCCTGTTTTTGCTTTGCTACAGGTGCAATGCTGCTTTTTAGTCAGTATGTACATTATACTGGATTCTCCCCCCCCCCCCCCCCCCAAAAAAAAAACAAAAACCATGCCATGCAGACTGAGAACATCTTGATACTTTGAAGGTTCCTGGAACATTTCCTCCCATATTTCCTCTTCCCATACCCCATGGGCACACATTCTGTCCCTCGAAGAAAATACCAGAACCTTTTCGTTAAACATAAGTTAAATAAAATTAAATACTACTATGTATGTTGAAAACTGTTACTCATTACAGTTTGCTGGCATCTGCACATGATTTTTTCCCCCAGCACAATCACTGTAACCAAAAGACAAAAATTAAGCCAGCAGTTTTATATGTTGGTCAGCAGGAAAGCACCTATACAGAAGCTAAGTACCAGTATATGACCTATATATATATATATATATATATATACATGAGGTAGTGGTGCTTTGTAGTCACTTTATTCACTTTATTCAGATGTTGGAAATAATGTTCAGTACTAATACACTTGCGCATCATCGGCATAAAATCACCACAGTACTCATCCAACACACAGAACTTAACATATATATCACAAAACAAGACATAACTTTATTTTTGTTATGTTTTTGTTTTTTGCAGTATTCATGTGCTGACCATAAAACAGTCCCTCTTTTTTTTTTCTTTTTTTTTTTTTTTTAGTAGACTATATATATATGTGCCTTTTTGGATCTAGTAAAGCATAGTATACATCTTCATTCATGATTCAAATAATTTTGACTGGGTACGTACATTTTTCTTTCCTGCAGGTGGATAGGTGGTGTCTCATAGTTAAAATGTTTCGCCTGTTAAGCATACATTCCAGAGCGTCTTAATCAGTGCTTGTCTACTTCTTCTGCACGAACACCAGATTTTGGGAATTAGATTGGTTTGCGACCAGTTATTGCCTCCTCAGCTTTTGCTACGTCTGTCGTAAATGTTAAGTTAATGCTTTCAAGAAATTATGCATTCGACACTTAACATTCATTGCTTATTGACGGGGGTCATGTGACCTCTTGTGGACTGCTTATGCTTTCTACTTCTGTCTTCTTACTGCGGCCATACCTACTCAGGTAGGTTCCGATCCCCAGGGCTTCGGGTTGTTACTGGCTTGCACATTGCAATATTCGGAGACTGTTACACAAAGACCACACTTTTGGGATTTTCTTTTTAATATGCTGTTATCATCACCTTGTTACATCTTTACAATCACACCTACTGTATCACTGCACCCTGGTCCGTGATTTCTGAGATCTCCAGGATTCCTGAAACGTTGTCATGTTTACCCCTCTACATGTTTGTTATTTCACCAGGCAAACTTACGTTGTATACCTTGCATCCCCATACATTCACTTCTTCCATCCCCCCTTTTTTAATTCGTCGTCTATTTTTTTTTTTTTTTTTTTGGGGGGGGGGGGGGGTATTTTAGTTTGTTGTTTCACCAGGCATACTGGCATTGTGTACCTTGCATCTCCATCCAGTTATATAAGTTTTGGGGTTTTTTGGGGTTTTTTTTAAGTTTTTTTCACAAGGCAAACTGGCATTGTGTACCTTGCCATGCATTCACATTTTCTATCCATCATTTTATATGAAAATCATATACACTCTAAATGGGTTATGGACACTCTGAACCCTCCCGGCAACACCAGCATTATTACGATTAATCTGCATGGTACATTTTTAGCATCAAATTTCTGTTACTTTTGGGTTTGTGGGGCTCGCTTTCGTGTGCATGTTGGTTGAGTCTTGCATTTGGAGCAACTTGCTGGCATGCATGATTTATGTTTGTTTGTTTGTTTGTTTGGACTGTACATGCTTGCTTAATTGTCTTGGTTGCCATAGTTTGTGTTGTAGGCATGCCATCAGCTCTCTTCTCCATGAAGTCCGGTTAAAACTTGACCCACATAGGTGAAAATGTTACTTCTAAAGTTTAACAGAATCAGTTTACCTGACGTTGCAGATCTGAAAAATAGAAAATAGCAAAAATAGTGTAGTGTTCCTTTTTGGAGAGTGTGGTAAGACTTGGCTGATGAAAGTGTCAGGGAAATTGTTATAGACCTGGTTATACAAGTGTATACTTAAAACCTGGTCATACAAGTGTATACTGGCATTAGTGTAAATCTAATTTAGTTCCTTTCCTTCCTATTAGGGTAGGGCTTATTTTTCAAATGAGAAACAGCCAAATACAGAATTAATATCAAACTGTCGCTTTCAACGTAAGCTGAATGGCAGGAAGATTTATCTGTGTGAAACTTCTTTCACTAGAGGGATTTCTGTTAAGGTCTACGTTTGCGGGAAACTGAATTTACCTTTGGGACAGTAATCATGTTAGGTCCTGAACCTTTTACCTACTGTGACTTTTAACCGGTTAGAAAGAGCTGTGGAACTGATGGCATGCCCTGATGTAGTCCTTGCTTCCACACCTTTTCTACAGTTTTGTGTATTTTTCTTAAGTTGTGCTTTTTCCACATGGTATCAGGAATTGATCTATTCTTTTCTTGTTCGATTTGTAAGTCTGTGTTTACTTGTCACAGATATAGAATTTTCCTTTATCACACATTACTGTTTTATTTCTAAAGTTGTGTTTTTGTTTTTT
Source organism: Batillaria attramentaria (assembly GCA_018292915.2). Classification (NCBI taxonomy): domain Eukaryota; kingdom Metazoa; phylum Mollusca; class Gastropoda; family Batillariidae; genus Batillaria; species Batillaria attramentaria. Next base: position 448,139 of record JACVVK020000125.1, on the reverse strand, counting down.
TAAGTGTGAAACACATGAAGCAGCTTCCATGTGACTCCCTCCACACTCCCTTCACAGCCCTGACCTTAATTTTGTCCTTTTCTTTCTGTTTTTCAGATACGTGTTGTAAATGCTTTCCAAATGGACTTAGATTCCCACATGGACAGCTATGATAAGCGTAGCCGGCCCTCCGTCATAAGCCTACAGTCGCTGCAGGCACACAGGGGAGGGGTCAGTAAAAAGCCCATTCTGGCCAGCTCCCCAGAGGCTGACGAGTCGACTGCCTCACCCTGGTTCCAACGAAGCGAAAGCATACCATACGCTGATGAGTGAATGGTCCCATCCTGATGAGTGATCTACCAACCCTCCCTTGCCCTTTTGCGGACTCGAAGACACCCTGGCTGGCGCCTTAACACAAAAAACAGACCCCCTCCTCTTCCAAACCAAACACCAGATCTTTGGGGGTTTCTTTTTCTGGGGAGGGGACTCTGTTTACTAGTGAAACGGTCTTTAAATGGGATGCCTGTTTTTAAAAAAAAAGAATGCTGAAAATGGATAGTATGTAACAGATATGTATGTAATTGTTCAGATGACAGTTGCATAGATTTGAGTGGATCAGTCTTTCTGATCGAATGTGAGTTCAGTTTGTTTGAATGGCCAGTAGCCCCATGGAGGTCAACCTCTCTGCTAAAAGATGAAGAAGCAATTGCGTGTATATTAACTGTGGCTGTCGGGGCAAGACACCAAAATAAATGTGACATTTTGTGTATGAAATTGTCACCTTATGGCTTATTGATTAACTTATACATTAGAAACTTCTTTTTCTAACTCGTTTTTCGTCCATTTTCCTTTCCTAATTCGTGTACTGTTAAAGACGAGCTCCATGGACACTGGTTCAGAATTCCCTTTGACGTATTTCTTACCTATGAAATGCTTGACATTGCACATATTTCTAAGTCTTTCATCTCTGATCATCTCTAACGTAAAATTGTTTGGACTTTTTTCCTTTTAATGTTTCCAATGTGTACTCCAGATGTTATCATACTAAAATCCAAGTATTAGTTTTTCATCCATGACAAAGTAAGGGTTAGAACTAACTGCTGTATTTAAAGAACAAATGAAGTGGGAAAAAACTGACAGATATGCAAATTGGCAACATTTTACACTTGCAGCCTGTACAGAATGTTCAGATGCAGATTTTCTGCCATTGGCACTCCGCTTGTGGAGCTTGGGTAGCAGAATTAGTCTGATCTCTTACAGAGAGGTTGTCTGGAAGGCCAGCTTGCATTATCAGCATACTACAAGGTGGTCACTGTTTAACTGTCATCACTTTAGTTTTGTAGTCCACATACAGTTCCCAGTGATACTGTTTTGTTTGTTTGTTTCTCTCTGAAGAGAAGAATATTACTTTCATTGAAATTTTGTAAAATGGAAAATGTGCAATGTGTTAATTTCTGGGTTATTATGGAATCGCTCAGCCAAAAAAAAAAAAAAAAAAAAAGCAGTCTGGACTGATTTTAAATTCACTGGACTTTACTGAGACATTTTGCATGGACGCAAAGGAAATATCTGACAGATTACATGTAAACCATTTGCTAAGCAGCGTTTGACCACCATCCTTTCACCCCTACGTGTATCTGCCTGTGAATCCCCCAGCCACTGCCACCACCACCAGTCCTTGCAAAGCACTACCTCTGTCCGTCTAGACATAGGTTACTCCCCTTACAAATTTTTCTCCCTTCCCCTCAGTCTTGGCATTTTGTATAATTACCAGTATCCATACTAATGCGATTATTATTATCTTCTTTATTTTTTCTTCTTCTTTATTTTTTTCTTCACAATGTCCTCTTGTGAACGTGTAGCGCAAACGATCCTCTATCATTACTGCGACTCACCCTCCCCTATGCACCCCCCCCCCCTCTGCTACCCACACTCTCCCATTGCCCACAGCTATCATTCCAGGATGAGTGTGGCTGTGTGTGTGCATGTAAAGATCTTCTTGAGCACAATCACCCCAAATACATCCACGCCCACCCAGACCCCCACCGCCACTCCCCACCCCCACTCCCCACCCCCACCCCTCAGAATACCATACCCTTTGTACATCTTGTTCACTGATTTTGAACTGATCTGCTGCTGATCCACCATGGATGATCATCTCTCCTGTAATGTTGCAATGTGATACATTAGATATACCTAATCAAGCACTCTCATCACCCCCGCCACCCCCCCCCCCCCCCCCCCCCCCCCCCCCCATCCACCCCCCATCTCCTTCATGGTAACCTCTGCAAACAAAAATGTATAGCCGTCACATCCTGTATATTAGTTCTTGCACATCACCAGCATGATGCGGCACTTACTTGATGTGCACTTCATTCAGTGGTAGACCACTTCCTGAAACCAATTTTACTTTGCCCCAGGTTTGTCGTGGTGTAGTAGTACAGCAAGTAGTTTTCTTCACCAGTGTTGGTGTCAGATTTTTAAAAAAATGAAATTATGAGCGTTTTCCCTGAAAGGTAAGTGCAGGGACTTGTCACACAATGGTAGTGACGTTAGGGTGTGAAAGCTGAACAGACAGAAGGAAACTCCGCCCTGGAAGGTTCTTCGCTTGTCCATGGTAGCGTTCAATGAACTGTAATGGTGTTTGTGGAGAGGACTGGCACCCAGAGACCCTTTATCCTCACGGAGATGACACCTGATCATGTGGTTGGACTCCAGATTTTATTCCTCCCACAATTGAAACACAGGACTTTAGCCATCCAGAACCCAGTACAGTACTACTTTCATAGACCCCCCCAAACTTACTGCAGCAGTACAATGTGTACATAGCCACCTCTCATGCCATGATTCAGTCGTTACACCAAGGATTGTTACTTACCCACTATTAAAACACATCGCCACTTCATTGTGACTCAGCTTTAGTGATGAATGTTTCACGTCAATTTGGAACGCATTGTGATCGTGAAGCTGAGCCATCTGGACATCATGTGATGGTTTGTGCACTCCAGTCACGCTTTCCTGTATAACATGGTTGGAGCCTGAAGTATACGTGTACAATGTTCAATCAAAGCAAACATCCTTCAAAACCATTATGTTGTAACTTGTTACCACATGCAGCGGAGGAAAATGTGACATGCCAGGAAAAGTCGGAAATTTATCCTTGTAAACAAGTTACTGACTGCAGTTTTTAATGTAGTGACTGTTTGGAATAAAGTGAGAGTTGCAAGTGTGGCATCTGTGTCATTTTGAAATCGGAAAATACTGGCTGTGGCAGACGCGTTTTTAATTTCATTGTACACCATGTTATGTGGCTAGTGATCTGTCCATCTCTTCTAGGATTGTGTGATGCATTTGTGAATCAGGCAGGAATGAACGAACTGAGGAAGGCACTGTTCGTGTGCCCATTGTTGATAAGACTGATCTCTCAACTGAATTGCAATCACGCTGTTGAAAGGCGTGCAGCGATTGTTTTCCTGCATATTTTGCTCGTTTCATCTATAGCATTTTATCCATGTTTGTGCATGTCCGTGTACATGGCTTTTGTCATGTACTTGCAATTCCCAGCGCCGCACGTCAGAGGATGTTCAATGAATACTTGCACATACCACTGGGCAGTGTCTGGGCGAGTTGAATTGTGGGATTTATTTAAAAGTTGTGTGTTTTACAATGCCATGCCAATTTCGGGTTTCAGTGTTTGTTTTTCTTTTTTCAATTTCCTAATGGCGATGTAGTGTAAAAGGAGTGTTTGACCTTGTTGTAGATCTTAGTGTGCACGTCATGTTACAGTATATATATAAATATATATATATATCGGTTTTTAAACAGTGTTTTTTTCACCTTCACTCTCCAACTTGGATGCAGCGGTTTGTATCTGTCTGGGTCATGAGTTGAAGAATTTACCTCAGCTAGGTTTTACATCCTAGCATTGCACACACCACCACATCAGTTTGGATGTTTTGATTGTCTTTTTGTTGTTGTTTGTTTACAATGCCCCCTTTTCAACCAAAGTGGGGTGTGCCAGTGTTTTTGGTTTTTCCTCTTTTTTTTTTCTTTGCGTGTGTGATGTTGCTACAGTTTTTCTTCCTTACCTTTGTCTCCCCCACCCCAAGAGTTGACATATGTATCATTTGGTGAATGATGACAAATTGTTAATTTATATTAATTCTAGGGGCTCCCTTTCTCCTTTATGGTCTAAGTGATGCAGAGCGTGTGCTGTAGTAGAGCCATTGTTATAATAAAATCTTTCTTTTGTATGTCTTGGTCTTGGTTTGAATGGTTTTGTCTGATGCGTGAACTACTTTTGGTCTCCAGTTCTTCCTTGCATAAGGGGTTCAAACTAAAATGAAATAGCCCTGCAGTTTTCAACTAGGTCTTCCAAATTTCTTTCCACAACGTTCACACACTTTCCTAAGTTCTCAGCTACAAGCAAATCAGAAAGTACGCATGAAAACCTTGGTGCAATGTATTCACACACTCGTTCTATTTCATACATACCAGGCGGATGAAGGAAGTTGGTGGTCAATAAAATATCACAGTTTTGCGCATATTGTAGTTTTTATGTGAAACGAAACGAGGGACTGTTAGCTCCCCTGATGGCTACCTGACAAAGGTTTGATAATCCAAATTGATAAAAATTGACAGCCCAAATGCTGGCTCAACGAACAAAGCCTTGGCTACATGAGAAAGGTTTGATAATCCAGACTCAAACTGATGAAAATTGACAGCCCAAATGCTGGCTCAATGAACAGTACAGGGAGAGCTGCACTTGTCTCTTGAATGCTGGCTTTAACACATGTACAAACACTTGTACTCTTTCCAAATAGGACTAATCGTCATATTAATCTAAGTTGTGAACTTGTAGTATTTTTCCATCTGAAAGTCTAAGTAGTAAATTGGTTGGTTCCCCCCACTGCATTTGATTTTTGATTTGCTTGTAGCTGAACAATTTGGAAAATGTATGCTTCAGTTACGGAACGACAGTCGCACTGAGCAGGGGTTGAAACAAACCTTGTATACAAAATGAGCAAAAACTGCTGAATAATCTGAAAACAAATATTGTCGGCATGCTCGTGCCCACAAGCTGGCAAATGTAAGAGCCAATCTAACTGTCCACACACACACACACAAACACAATATAGCAGATAAATCATACCATTATAACTCGAGAAACAGACGCTGACATTTTGTTTTTAATTACACTTTTCAAAGGACATTTCCAGTTACGATTAGACAGGACTCTTAGCTTCCCTGTAGTTTAAACTTCTGAGACCAGAACAACGGGTGCAATAATTATCTATTAATATGCATTTTATTTTTCAGTCAACATAGCCTCTTGTGGCAGGCACTGTGACAAGTGGTTATCGATGAAAATGCCAGACTTACATTTTCCTAAAGAATTTGAAAGTATGACACCCTACAAAGAATGATACTTGTATCCCATTTTAAAAAGCCTGACGACTAGTTGCTCAACCCTCCCCACACCCCAAAAAAACCTTCATCAAAGTAAACAACAACAAAAACGGTGTGAGAGCAATCCCAAAAACTCCTTTTAGCAGGTGCCACGCCCTGAATTAATTTTACCGATTTCCCTTTCCAACTCTCTTTGCCGATCCCAGAGAAATCACACCAACCCAGACTATTTGCACACCCCTTCACCCTCTCTTTCGGGAAAAAACAAAATCATGCTGCCTTGTAGGCATAAGGAAAACAACACTGACAAGATAAAAAAAAGCAAAGAAACATTGTCCACATTGTCACATTGCCGCTCAGACTGACACCGACTGACTCAAAAAGTATAAAATAACACCTGACAGGTTATCAGCTGAATACACTGTATTCATGTTTTGGAACTATGAAGCATGCACCGAACACGCACTACTACACTTACCATGCATACAAATTGCATACATGTTCCCAAGACATTCCTCTTTCAGCCATCAGTCACACGTGAACCCTATAAAAACCACTGCAGGCAGCAAGCGGTTGGTGTGTTGTGAGAAGAGTGCGACACTGGCAAGTGCGTACGTAACAAAATCAGATAAGAGAAGTTCCTAGTATAGCAAAGGCCACCTTTCGCCACCATGAGCATTTTTGTGTTTGGTTTTTTTTTTGTTGTTGATTTTTTTGACTGAAGTGTCTCCCCTCCCTTCAGCAAGCTTCTGAACACATCTGTATCAGTCCTCACACACAACAGCAAAACCACCCAGGCCCATTATTCAAGACAGCTTCAACGTTAACATGTTGGTCGAGATGATCACAGCACTGAATTCCAGCCACGCTGAAATCAGGCACACACAAGTCTGCGAGGGAAAGGTGGCAGCGCGTGTCTGCAACAGTGGCACATCACTTGGGCAGGACATACTTGACGAAGGGCACCTCTACATCTTCACCGTCCTTGTCGTCACAGCATATTTCCAGCACCAGGGCTCGCACGTGTGGTGGGATCTTCTTCTTCGACACTTTCTTCACTACCTCCGAGATGCTGTGGAGGCAAAATAATACTGTTACAATCTTGCCAAATCAATGCTGACTGCACCGTACAAAACCTGCCTACAATGAACATCAAGAAGGTTCACAGCAAAGGTTATCACTTCAAAAACATAGTAAAACAACCGAGGCAGGGGATAAGAACAAAAGGGGCAAGGGTATGGTCAAGTTCTCCGACAAAAAAGCCAGACAGATGAATGCCTCGGAAATGCAGCCGACATCCACAGTTGAGGTAAACAGTCCCGCACACCTATAGGTAAATTCTGCCACCTACATACAAACATTTCCAACACATCTGTAACTCACTGTAAGTATGATGAGACACCACTGTGCCAACGTCAAACGAACTACTCACGGTAAACTCTTGCGCTCCTCCTGCTTGGCTGGGTTCATGAAGTTCGAGTAGAGCAGGCACACTCCTTGCGACAGCATGGTGATCTCCAGGTTATGCTCCCTCTGCCAAAAACATTTCATGGTCAAACTCAGTTCAGGTAGGAAAATCCACGTCAACGCAAAGCCATTTACGGGACAGGAATACAGAAGTATTTTTCTGTATTTGAAACTTACAGATGGCACAATTCACATTGTAACTGTAACATTGTGTGTGTTTGTAACTGTAACATTGTGTTTGTCTGAAAGTTACACATGGCACAATTCACACTGTAATTGTAACATCTCTACTGCAAATGTAAATGTCTGAGAGACAATAACAGTGCATTACTCTGTTTGAAACTCCGCTAGGAACCTTCTTTAAGTCTTTAAACAATGCTGTGGAAAAATTTCATCGAATGCATGCATCAGAATCAGTCACTGGGAACACAATACAGCATCTGAAACTACTGTGGGGACTGGCTGGCGTGCACGTTCTACATACATCTGAGCAGACGATGTTATTTAGTTGAGACTAAAGACCAACCAGACAGCACTGATTGGTGGCTATATTTAGGGACTTTTTTTGATCGAACGTAGCATAGGTATGGAGGTGTTAGGCCAAAGAAAGACCTATTTCTCTTCTATTAGAAGCCGCAAAGTCACGAAAATGGCCGCAGTGGCCAAAAGGAACATCTGTTCATTTGGCAGACAGCCTCAGAGCTTCATTATCATAAGCGGCAGTTTTACGAACTCATCACGAACACAGAGACCCAAAACTCAAGTTTTCATCTGGTTACAGTGTATCAACAGGATGATAGCCTTCTGAAATGCATCATGGCTAGGAAGGCGGAAAAAAGATTTACCTGGAAATAGTCCAAGAACTCCTGAAGGGTCATCTCCCCTTGAACAGTGAACCTATCCCACAGCGTGAACTCTTTGTCGTAGTACTGCAAGAACACATTGATCACAACAATCACAGAACTGATGGCATGCAACAATCACAACAGCGACAATGAAACAACGGTCCTAAATAATGGTGGTGACATTCGAATCTCACTGGCATTAAAATCACTAGAAATCAAATTTGGCTGCAAACCTTCAAAATAAATCTCGAAGAACGCAGTCTTCTAGGACTTTACAAACGTATCTGCCTGATAGTTGGTGGTATTCTTGCCAAAGCAGCATGTTATTGTAGTGGAATTTCGGTGTAACTCAATTCTGAGAGTAGCTCCTGAGGAAAGCAAAGTGTGTGTCATCCTGCGCTCCTACAAAATGTTACACCAAATTCCATGACAATGATACGCTACTTTCTTCCGACAATTGTTAGCCCTTGGCCCTTGTAGCTGTACAGGCATAACTGCACTCAACACTTATCATGTACCACCCTAGGTACTGCACAGCACTGTGAACCAATACACCACAGAACACTGGATAAAACCAACCATGAGTCCCGAAGGAAGACAATTCCATACCTTGGACTTGGGTGCCTGGATGGGTTCAGAGAAGGCGAAGAACGGGAGAGCAAGGTTGGCGAAGCCATTCTTAAAGCGTTCCACGTTGGTGTGACCTTGAGCAAGCTGCACATCACAGGTACGTAAGAGTATAAATCAGCTGTTGACATTATAACCATAGTGTTACTGCTTGCCACAGGCAAGAAACTCAATTATTTCAACAATTATTTCAACAATTATTTCCACAGTTATTTCCACAGAAACTAAGCTGGTGCAGCTGAACTATGCACACTAAACCTTGGGCATAAGAAAAATTTAGGGCAGCCACATTTCATAACCCTTGTGCAGAAATAAAACAGTAAAATTAAAAATGAGCTGCTAAAGTGGCATCTGGCAGGATGAGCAACTCCCACCATGTCGATACAATTGTTTTCTTTTGAACTCACTTTGGTCAGTTCAATTCCCACCAGCCCGACGACCATGGCTGTTGTTGTGGCGATGGCAGGAATAATGCGGCCAGCTATCAACTTGCTCTGCACACACAACAGGAAAGGATCTCTCAATGAAAACGACCGCGCACAAATGACCAGTACACACACGCGCGCACACACACACACACACACACAGACTGCTGCATTTACAAAGCATGCCACAGCTACTTCTCAACAATCACAACAGATTCCACCTACCAATACCACAAGGACACATCTGCATGGGTGAAAGCTGGCAATTTTGAAAATAAGGAAACTTCTTTTCCCAGGCCGGGGTCCAGGGGCCGCCTAGGCCCGGGCGGGGTGCAGGGGCAGAGCCCTGCTGGGGTGACCAGGGGGGCAACTCCCCCCGGAAAAAAACACGAATTTTGCCAAATTTAAGAGCCAATTCTAGGCCTCTTGTGGCACCTGAGAGCATTTGATAGCTATTCTTATCTACCACATTTTCCCTTCAAATTTCAACCCTTAGACTCAAGCTATTACAGACCTCTTGTTGCTGTACACAAGTTTATCCAAATAATCATTGTGGAGAATCAAACTCTAAAATCCACACATTAGAAGACCTGTCAGTTTACTCTCAGAAACTGAGAAAGGTTCAGCATGGTTTAGGAGGGTGCCAAAGTGTAGTTTTTGAATAGCAAAGTGTATCTGTTATACAGTCGGACCCACTGACTTAACAGGATGACACTTTATACAAATTTACAGTTTGCAGGTACATATTTTGATTTCCAAGCACAGGCGTTTCGATATCTGTGTAAAACTACACAATGTTTACCACAAACTGCCTAACACTTACTATGGTGATGAAGTGTCAAAGCCAGGAGTGCACGCCTGCTTAATTGTTAAGCTAGGGGTGTGCAGGGGAATGCTCCCCAAGATTTGTTTTTACATACACTGAAATCTGTGTGAGTGATTCAGTTTAAGTGCTTCAGAGGAGGACTGACTGAAACACTTTTTGAGAGGCCAGAAAATTTATAGCCAAAGGTGGAAATCCGACAAAGGCACGGTGGAAGATCCTAAGCCCTGACTGTTAACTATATGGTTATCTTGATTAGTCCCTCCCCCAAATGAGTTCACTAGTATTGATTTTTCGTATTGATTTTCGTCTTAAAACAGACTTCGTGAAAATCCAGTACTCGCAAGTCAGGTGTGCCACAGCCCGCGCACGATCATCCTAGGCAAATTTTTGGTAACTTAATCGTCGTGTCTGGCCCTAACCAACGATCCGTAATGCATTTTTCTTTCTGCTGTTTTAGTTTTGCGTAAGAAAACACAACCGCTCAATGCTTTATCGACGCCGGCAAAAAAACGAATGGCGAGAGCCTCTGGGAAAATCCGGTACGCGTACACCCAAGTCGGACGATCATCATACGAGTATTTTTGTAGCTAAAACGTCGCATCTGCCCCTCAGAAACGATCCGTATTGTATTTTTCTTTCTTTTGGTTTGATTATTCGATTTTTAAGAATCCAGATGAATGCTACATCGGCGCGAAGATCGCATGGATGCTAACATTCGTGAGCTGCTAAACGGCGACCGCGCGCTGGTCGTTGACGCTTCTGATTGGCTGACTGACGAGATCGGACGACAGCCATTGGCCAAACAACCACGCGATAATGCCGAACGGAATTTACCGGGGCGCGGGAAAAGTTGGATCGGAAAAGAAAGGATTTTTTTTTTTTTTTTTTTTTGAAAATAAGGATTTCCTTATTTGATGACTTTTAAAATAAGGAATTCCGCCATGAGGCGGAAAACTTTCACCCATGCATCTGTACAGTGATAAACTTACTGCAATGCAATCCAACTCCTTAATAACAACTGAATAGGTAAATAACCAAGCGCAATAACTTTGACCGTGGAAATGACATGCCAGAATCTTCATGAATGGTCTGAAGGAGCTTCCACAAAACACTCATGCACACCAAGACCACCAACAGTCCAGATTATTTACCCACCTTCTTAGGGAAGAGAGGGAAGAGAGGGTAGAGAGGGAAGAGAGGGAAGAGAGGGTAGAGAGGGAAGAGAGGGTAGAGAGGGTAGAGAGGGAAGAGAGGGTAGAGAGGGAAGAGAGGGTAGAGAGGGAAGAGAGGGTAGAGAGGGTAGAGAGGGAAGAGAGGGTAGAGAGGGAAGAGAGGGTAGAGAGGGTAGAGAGGGTAGAGAGGGAAGAGAGGGTAGAGAGGGTAGAGAGGGAAGAGAGGGTAGAGAGGGAAGAGAGGGTAGAGAGGGTAGAGAGGGAAGAGAGGGAAGAGAGGGTAGAGAGGGAAGAGAGGGTAGAGAGGGAAGAGAGGGTAGAGAGGGAAGAGAGGGTAGAGAGGGTAGAGAGGGAAGAGAGGGTAGAGAGGGAAGAGAGGGTAGAGAGGGAAGAGAGGGAAGAGAGGGAAGAGAGGGTAGAGAGGGAAGAGAGGGAAGAGAGGGTAGAGAGGGAAGAGAGGGAAGAGAGGGTAGAGAGGGAAGAGAGGGAAGAGAGGGAAGAGAGGGTAGAGAGGGAAGAGAGGGAAGAGAGGGTAGAGAGGGTAGAGAGGGTAGAGAGGGAAGAGAGGGAAGAGAGGGTAGAGAGGGAAGAGAGGGTAGAGAGGGAAGAGATGGAAGAGAGGGTAGAGAGGGTAGAGAGGGAAGAGAGGGTAAAAGGAATGGAAAGGAAGAAAAGTAAAAACAAAAAAAAACAAAAAGAAAGGAAAAGAGGGCGTTACCTTGTATCTATCAGCAGGGGGAATGTTGTAGTTCTCTGCACGCAGGTTTGAGGCGGCTGTGATGAAATCCATGTGAAAGTTGGTGTCATCGTCCTTCTCAAAATCGACGAGATTCACTGTTCGGCCCTTCAGACTGTCTAGGGGCGGCACTGCACTCTTCAGGCGCTCCACTGCATCTTTTTCTGCAGGAGGAAATAGAATAATCATATGTGTGCTGTAAACCATCTAACACGGGACTAAGATACTGATGCCAGTGAACCAGTGACTTATTAAACATGTACGAGTTGGACTCAATAGGCTACAGCCTGAAAGATAACTTAATAATCTGCTCTTGCACAATCTTGAGTGTAACGCATTTACAGTCAATGCAACAAAACTGAGAACTGGACGCTGCAAGGGAGGGAACTGAGCTTGTATAAAAAAAGTGCTTGCACTGCAGGTCTACACATCCCAGCACAGAAAAAAAAAAGAGTATAGGAAAGAGGGAATGAGGGTACTTAATGAAAATGAGCGAAGGCAATACAAAATAAAACCCCCGAAGAGCGGGTGAACCTTTTAAAACTCTTCAGTTGTAACCTATCTACTGCAAAGACTCATGTCAGCAGCAGATACCTACCGATTATCTGCAAAAGAATGCCAAAACTCAATGATAAACACATCTAAGCCACAAACATGGACCTTGAACTTTAAATACCGAGTCACACAGATAGCATCCTGCTACTGAACAGGCAACTATATGATTCCAACAGAGCTTAACCCTACCCAAGCTGTACCTACCGACATTGTCATTATTCTGCCGAGACTGAGCCTCTTCGTCTGTGACATCGATCTTGACGCCCGAGCGAGGCTTGAATTCGGGCACCACCACCTTAGACAGCATGGTTTTGATGGCGCTGCGGTCTGTGCAGGGTTTCATGTTGGACATGAAAGCCTTGAGGTTGGCCGCGGCCACGATGAAATCCATGTGAGTCTCGTTGTCAGGGTCGAACTCCAGAGGGTGAGGACACCGCTTGGGGCCAGACCAGAACAAAGCTCCTGAACTAGTGGTCTGCAATAGAAGGAAGGAGTTAAGTTTTCTCACTCACCTCATGCAGCGCACACTTTCAGACCAACGCTGTTTGTCCTTTTTTTGTTTCTTGTTTTTTTGTTTCCATTTCAAAACGTCCCATATTATTATCATCGTTTTGTGAAGTGGATGGATAAGGAAAATCTGTGAAAGATTCTGTAAAACAAACAAAATTAGAAAGTGTTCTGTTGTGAGGGACATTCACACTACAAGACCAGTCTTCCACATTACCAATCTGTACACCACATTTAGGGCAGCAACAGCTTTTGACTTTGAGGCAGACTCTGCATCAGGACTGCAGCTGTCTCTTCGTGGACATCTGACTGTGACGTTTCTCTGGATATGCTGACTGTCCACTGGCACTTGTCCCGTAGTCACTCAACCAATCCCCACAAATGTTGAGGTTACACTTCGATTGTGGATCTCTTTAGATCACTTCACCCCTGCACAATACTGTTCCTTGAACCAGGGCTAAGAATGGTCAGGCCTAAAAAGGGAGGACATCTGCGCGGTGGCAAGTTCATGACGCGCGGCGGCAAGTTCGGAACGTGAAATGCTATAAAACGGCGGGACAAACACAAACTGAACAATCAGAGCAACAAAAGTCTATCTACATGCTTAAACAGCATCAAGATAGCCCACTGTGTGTCTGACATGTTAACCAACACTTTCAACAGATACAAAACACAACACCCTGTACTTACATACATGTATATTTGTAAACATTACAGACTGAAAGCGACAGCTCAGAGTCAACACTTTCAACTGCATCAAGATGACACACAGTGAGCCTAAACCCTCAATTTCAACCTTTTCTGATCATTCAGCTCATAGAAATATTTACATTATATGGCTGGTAGCTCTAAACCACAAGTCCATTCATGCTTGGTTGAAAATAGACAGCCGTTGTCCTGAGTGACCATATGACAACAAGCTGCATTTAAGAAAATTTATATACCCCTTCAGACTCGTCCTCGCAAGCTTGTGTTTGGACATACCCACATGTTTCTCCAGGGCGACTGATCAGCGATCGTCAAATGTGTCAGGACCATGGTAGCCATTCGGGCTACCGCCCTGAACAAAACTGGTAGCCCGAAAACAATTCTGGAAGCCGGAGTGGCTGCTAGGTTCTGATTCATCTCAGAATTCCTGCTCGCCATTCGGGCTACCGCTACCGGAGCTTTCACTCGCCCGACGGTAAATTTGGTAGAGAAAGCGAGCCGGCGAGCGCATTTGATGATCGCTGCTGATGCGACCTTTCGCGCCGTAGTTGATTTCGCAGCAACATAGCGAGAAAAATGCCGATCCTGGCGCATCAATCTTTCGGATAAAGCTGCCCAATTTCTCGTCCTCTACTTTATACTCGATCCAGTCCCATTTGCAAGGGTTTCGAGAACCGGAATCATTCACTTTCTGGCCAGGCTGAACAACGTTTCGACACGCCGCCATTGTTACTACCACCGAAAGTGAAAAGAAATAGGGTAGACATGCGCACACGCAACTTCTCGTTGAATCGAGGTCACGGCCAACTCCGACTGGTCGTCTGCAATCGTACGGGCAAATTCGCGAGTGGGTTTTTTTTTTTTGCGCTTTTTTTTCGGCGGAAACGACCAGCTTTTCGGCGGATCATGGTTTAAAAAAGGCGGAAAAAGCGGACAATTCTTAGCCCTGTAATGAACTGATTAAAGTTGAGATGTTCGCACATGCACACACAGACATACCTGGTCAGGGGGGAAGTTAAAGAGAAGCTGACGTATTGTGTTGTTGTAGTTTGCCTGGAACAAGTTGCGAGCCCATGCCACACACTGGTCAAACGAAGCATAGTACTCGTCATGGACGGCCTTCCTCACTGTCTCTAGTACCTCCATCTGATACACACATCAAACAAAACCTTGTCATACAACATACTTTCATGTACTTGTAGGTGTGGTGAAGAGGTGTGTGTGTGTGTGTGTGTGTGTGTGTGTGTGTGTGTGTGTGTGTGTGTGTGTGTGTGTGTGTGCATGCATGGTATGCATGCGAGAACTGAAGAGAGTGAGGGGCGTGTGCATGTGTGTGAAGTGAAGTGTGATGTGAGAAAACAAAATCCATCAGTATGGCCAAAGCCCTGCTTATCAAACACTGGACTTTGGTGCCGAGCCCATTAAATGCTAGAAAAATAAGCATGCGCTGCTCATACATACCCGTAATATATATAAATGTAAGAAATAGAAGTGAAGTTGTGTAGATGTATTTGAAGCCATGTATTTGAAGCAGACATGCCTACTGTCATTTGGTTATTTTCCCCCTCTCTTCCCAAATGTTATTCCCCCCCCCCCCCCTCTTCCCAAATGTGTTACACACCGAAAGACTGTTGTATTGAGCTCTGTACTTGCCTACACTGGTACTCTGTGAATGTAAGCTGGTGGAGGCTGTACACAGGCCATAGGCCTTTTGCCTCCACCTGAACTGCTTGTGTGCACCAATAAAGACAAACAAAATAAAATTATGTTTAAACTGTTTGGTAAAACAGCCTACGCACCAAAGATTTCATGTATACAAAGACCCAATTACCCTCTGACAGTAGATTTGACACAGCAAGTACTAAGGACAGATATTAAGGACATACCCCCTTCACTGTATCAACTCAGAATGTGTGTCATGCAGGTCAACTAAGTCAAAGGTAAAACACAGGTGATCACAAACCCGACAAGACATTGTTGTACTTTCAACTCACCGGTTGTGATCCTTGCAGCTTCAGGGTCCTCTCCATGAACTTGGGGTCTGTGAGATACTGCACAGCGTTGGCTGACGGCTGTGCGAACTTGTCCTCAAACTCCTCGCGGGCCCACTGTAACATGCCAACACGAACCATCAGCACTTCCATTCTCACCATCAAAAACACACACCTACAGAGCAGCTACACTGAGCTCTGTTGATACTCTTGACCATGATGTCGGTAAGAAGTTCAGCTGCAGCTTGAACTGAAGCAATGCACAAGAGAAAACTAGACACACACGCCTTTAAAATGGTGTATGTCTGTTAATTCAATTACTGCATTCCTGTACTGTGAAACCGGTCAGTAGCCAAACATATCTGTATGGAGAATGGTAATAGCATTTATGGCTAAAAAAAACAAAAAACAAAAACAATGCATTTTCACACAGGGATTACTCTCAGCACCATACATCCCTCCCAGATTATAGCTTAAGTTCGAACAGACGAAGTCACTGTAAGTACCATCTGCAATATGCTGGGGACCGATATGGAATTTTTTTCCTTTTTCAAATCACGCTACACAAATGATCTGAAGTTTGCATTATACAAAGCACAATCAACAACAACAACAAAAAAACACCCCACAAACCTGGAGAGTGTGTTCGATGGCGTTGGGGAAGTTCTTCAGTGTACATATAGGAATGGATTTCTCTGGAGGATCTTGGGATGAGGAGTAAGACTCTGTCACAAATGGAATAACCACCTGAAAAAAAAGAATGTGCAAAACTGAGACTTTTCGGGTTGTTCTTGTATTTGTTTTTCTGACAGACAAGACTGGGTGTGCTAAGCACTCCTGAAACATGCATGCGCATACACGTACACACACACACACACACACGCACACAGCTTGGGCATGGCACACATACCTGTACATTTCCATTCGTTCATTCACACGCACGCGTGCTTGCACACACACATGCGCATGCACACACAAACACACCACATAGCTTGGGCATGGCACACATACCTGCACATTTCCTTTCGTTCCCAGGGTTCCAGACTCCAGCAAAGATTTGCAGTAGTAGACACACCTTCTGTCCATGTACATACCTAAAAACCAACAAGAATCACAACATTCACATTACAGCTGTAACACACTAACAAATAAGAATGGAAAGCACACATTTAGTCCATACAGGATAACCAGTCAAATTATACCATAATCAAGAATGTTTATACCTGATGGTACAGTGTCCCTGTATAGAGCCCAAGTCACCACACAAAATATGGTAAGTCTACTGCCAAACCGTAAAATGTGCTATATTCTTATCAACCACATAGGCCTTTGATAGACTAAATGATAATCTGAACTAAATTGAATTGAATTATAATGAACTAAATCTCAGAAAGTCAGTACAACAAATAAAGCAGACATCAGTAACAGGGAAAAAAGTTTAAGAACAAAGGTGCTTACGGGCATCAACGTTGTCCAAAGCATTGGCCACACCATCGAGACTCTCAAAGAACTCATCTGTGAAGACGGCCTCCGTCTCTGGCCCCACGCGATCCTCTCGTGCCTTCACTTTGATTGCAGGGTTCATGGTCATCACAGCATTCGCTGCTGTCACCGACTTGGGTTTCTGTGATGTAGACACAAATGTTCATCAACATAATGCACAAAAGAAACGACATGACTTTTCTGCAGTATTTCCTTTCAGAGTAACAAGAAACAAGAGCTTTTGGGTTTTCCTTATGTGTTTTTTGTTGTTGTTTTTTTGTTTGGTTGGTTTTTCGGGTTTTTTTTGTTGTTGTTTTTTTTGTTTTGTTTTGTTTTGTTTTTTTTTGGGGGGGGGGGGGTGTGTTTGTTTTTTTTTTGTTTGTTTGTTTGGTTTTTTTTTTTTTTTTTTTTGGGGGGGGGGGGGGGGGGGTGAAACTCGAAACAAGCAGAACGTACTGGTAACACTTTACTCTTCAAAAGTACCCATGGTATGAAGCTGTAAGTTGCAAAAAGAAGTCTGAAAGGAAATGCTGCAATAAAACTGCCTGCACTGAAAGCCCACAACAAAGCTTATTGCTCTGGTGACAGGTACTTTTGAATGGTGCACATAAATATATATGTCCCCTTTTTAAGACCAAATTGTAAATGACTTGCCTGGACATCCCATGGTCTGAAGAGGAACTGTCTGTTCAGGTTGGACTTCTCGATGTGGTCCATGTCTGTGACGTGCACCATGCCCTTTGGACCACAGCCCAGTCCCATCATGGCCCAGTTCTTCAGCATCTCACAACCGATGGCTCCAGCTCCCACAAGGAAGTAGTTCAGGTCACCAAGCTTCTCCTGGAAGTCGGCACCAAAAATAGCGATCTGGCCGTCGTACCTCGAGTTGCGCTGTAACAGAGGGAAAACCAATGTTAAACTGAGATATGATCATCTGCCATGCAGCTGTCTTACTCCACTGCTTCCTGTGCAGTTCTGATGTGCAGATACAGAGCCAGCAGTTACAGAGCCTGCAACTGCTGGCCCCTCTTCACTACCAATTATGCTTCAGTAGCAAGTGATCATGTCTTTACAGTGATCATGGTTTGAGAACTATAGGAGACTTGGGAACCAGATCAGCATCTGTAAGCTCCAGCTAACATAAACCTGCTGCACAGAACTTACTGGTTTGCACGACTCTTCGGTGAGCACGGACTTGTCATCTGGCAGACACTCCAGGGCGTCGAAGTACAGGAACTGCTGGAGAGGTGTAAACTTTCCACTGCACGCCTGTTAAAATGTCAACCACAAGCCTTTCATGAAACATGCGCAGTCCTTTTACTTAACATCCATACAAACACCCCAACCTCAACTACACACATAAATCGAACAAAACGTACAAGCAAACCAACACAAGAAAAATCCTTTGAAATATAGTACATGCAGCATTCAAAATCTGTGCCATTACCTTCATCACTTCCTGTGCAGTAATGCCACCAATGAAGGCCTGTACGGGACAGAAGTCACCCTGCGCGCTGTAGGCAAACTCTCGCATCAGGTCAGCATCAACCTCATCGACTTTGGCTGCAGTGCCACTGTTCACCTCAGTCACGATCTTCAGGAACTCCTCAGCGTCCGCCTGTGAACAATGCAAGCACTAGACCCTGCATCTCTGGTACTCAAAATGTACTGGCTTCTTACGCACTCACACATACACACACATCAGATCTATGTTCTTGAGTAAGTTTACCAAGTCTGGCACAAAACACTTGAGTTTCACAGATGACAAGGCGAACACACAAACCACAATCTCTTGAAAGCTCAAAACAAATTCATCAACAAGCTTACCTGACAGCGAGGTTTGGGTAGATAGCTGTGTCGCTTTGCAAACTCGCTCAGAGCCTGGAAAGCAATGTGCAGTTGAGCAGGACGCTCAAACTTGGCAAAGTCTGACGGCAGGATCTCTGGTGCCTCCATTGCTGCCTTGATGGGTTTCTGTCCCACGAACACAAACAAGTATGAGAACCATATTCACCCAATACACACACACATCGTGACTAGCCAAAGGTTTTTGCAATTGCAACTGACTGTCAATTAAAAACTTGTATCTCTCTCATTATCACAGTTGCTAAAGAGAGGACATCACTTTTAATATAAACAAGCACAAAGGAAAACACTTACAAAGCTGAGCGTCTTGGGCATTTTGACCTGAATGGCATTCCCACCACGGACGTACGGGGAAAACTTAGTTGTGTCACCAATGCTGAATGTGTATGGACCTGCAAGACATGCCATCAACAATTTGATTAATTAATGTGCAACCTGCTTCCAACTAACATCCCATACCTGCCCCCCCCCCCCCCCCCAAGAAATGCTGACATGCTTCAACTCAAAGTAACAACAGGAAGAGGAAAGAACAAGCCCCAACCACTCATTACTTTTATCTGCACTACAAAGACATGTACTATATAATGCTCCTGACAGAATTAAAAAAAAAAATACAAAAAAAAACAGAAAAAAAAAAATTCAGAGGGAAAGGCAGATACAAACCTAAGACTTTGATCTTGATTGGGCTGCAGCCATTGAGCTCGGTCATACCCTGAACCTCAGAGAAAGTGACGTAGTCACCATCTTCCAGTCCATGCTTTGTTTCATCAACCGTGGCAACAACACCTTCCTTACTCTGCAACCAGCCACCATAAACACATGCAAATGTCAAAATCCCTTTTTTTTGTTTTTGTTTTTTCTTTCAGGTTTTCAAAAAGGGGCAATTTGCACTACATCAACCCCTTGAAGTGTACAGCACTGGTTATAAAACTGAAAGTTTTTTTTTTATTTTTTTAAGTCGACCTTCGCACCTGAACTTCCCACTTAAAATCACACCCAGAATATTTTGTCCATTTACTTCTCATTTTAAGAAACACACACCAACCAAAGCCAGTTACGACACACACACACACACTGGGTATAATTGTAAGCCTGTGACAAAGGTGACAGCATTCTGGCCTTCCAAGGTTTTCCCTGACCACTATGGATCATGAAATCACACTCCAGTCACCACCCAACTCTTGCGCAATACACTGTGCATGCTACTGGCAGAGAAGCCAACCAGACGTCTATAATGTATGTAACTTTGCTTTTTTTTTTTTTTTTAAAGAAAGGTTTCTGAGTGAGTGTAAATGTTACACTCTATTAAAAGCCCACCTGCTCAATGTCAGCCACCATACAGGAGATAGGCTGTTCCCCATCAGGGTCAGACACAACAAAGTTGGCCCCAAAATCACAGAAGAGTTTCCTGCCATCAGAAAAAAAAACAAAAACAATCTCCTGAGTTACAACAGCAGCACTATCCATGAGAGAGAAGATATTCTGTCAAAACCTTGTAGGTATCCTTATCCATCAAACAAAGAATAAAGAAATAAGAATTAAGATAAAATCTAGCACAAACTCTTGTAGTTGTTTTCATGTATTCCCTCCATTAAACAGATTCTGTCATACTTTTGTACTGTAGGCACACACAAAATGTTGCTTAAAGAAAAGAAACAACAACAATAAAAATGTACTGTAGGCACACACAAAATGTTGCTTAAAGAAAAGAAACAACAACAATAAAAATGTACTGTAGGCACACACAAAATGTTGCTTAAAGAAAAGAAACAACAACAATAAAAATGTACTGTAGGCACACACAAAATGTTGCTTAAAGAAAAGAAACAACAACAATAAAAATGTACTGTAGGCACACACAAAATGTTGCTTAAAGAAAAGAAACAACAACAATAAAAATGTACTGTAGGCACACACAAAATGTTGCTTAAAGAAAAGAAACAACAACAATAAAAATGTACTGTAGGCACACACAAAATGTTGCTTAAAGAAAAGAAACAACAACAATAAAAATGTACTGTAGGCACACACAAAATGTTGCTTAAAGAAAAGAAACAACAACAATAAAAATGTACTGTAGGCACACACAAAATGTTGCTTAAAGAAAAGAAACAACAACAATAAAAATGTACTGTAGGCACACACAAAATGTTGCTTAAAGAAAAGAAACAACAACAATAAAAATGTACTGTAGGCACACACAAAATGTTGCTTAAAGAAAAGAAACAACAACAATAAAAATGTACTGTAGGCACACACAAAATGTTGCTTAAAGAAAAGAAACAACAACAATAAAAATGTACTGTAGGCACACACAAAATGTTGCTTAAAGAAAAGAAACAACAACAATAAAAATGTACTGTAGGCACACACAAAATGTTGCTTAAAGAAAAGAAACAACAACAATAAAAATGTACTGTAGGCACACACAAAATGTTGCTTAAAGAAAAGAAACAACAACAATAAAAAAAAAACCAAGACATTGAGCAATGAGAAAACCGTAAAGTGTCACGATAAAGCAACAAACTAAAAAGACGCACCCAAAGAGGCCGTGTGTTTCAGCAGCAATGAACTTGATGTGACGAGAGTGACAGAACTCCCCGACCCTGACCTGCTCTTCCTGACTGGAGTTGGTCAGCACCACCACCTGAAAACAGATAGTCTCCCTTGTTCACAGCCCGCAGCTTCCAAAATGACACCACATAATTCAGACAAAAGCAAAAAAAAAAAAAAAAAAAAAAAGTGTGTCTGACTCTGAGGTTAGGGGGGTAGGTGATGTGTGGTTTACGTTTCCTGGCTAGCTCTACCATTCCTCTGTGACCCCAATAACTTGTTTCGTGAAAGTAACATCCACATTTACACACACACATGCATGCGTGAGCATGTACCATCCAAACCTACTAAAACACCTCTACTCATAGATCCCAAACCTCTTAGTTTCTGCTACAAACCTGTATTGTTTGGGCTTTCCCTTTACCCAGAGTTCACATAAACAGAATGTTACAAAGAAGTTAAGGGAAACAAAGACTCTTGTCTGCCAGGTTAAAAAAAAATTACTGGTGAGGACAAAAGAGCTGAATCAGTGAATGACCTGACTTATGAGGCACTGCGCAACAGAAATCCTAGCAGCTTTCAAAAGAATTAAATACCACTGACTACTGTGTAGTTGTTACAAAATAAAACTTCTACCATTTGTACTTCAGACAAGTCTGCTCAGTGTCAGCACACTGACCTGAAACTGGGAGAGGAAAGCTTCGTCCAGATCTGCACTGCTGGCGTTGACGGGCACGTAGCTGTTCAGTTCAGCAAGTCGTGGCTGGGTCACTTCTGCACGATTTTTGCCCACATCCTCCTCACGCAAGAAGAACTGCAAACACAAGTTGGAAGATTTTTTTTAATAAATCAAAGTCCATTAGATTAATGATTTAAACACTTCAAATTTCACACTAGCAAAGCAGACATTCACCAGCATCAACTCACATAATGAAACATCAGGACTATCACGGTAACAAATTACTGTTCACACACACACACACAAAAACAACCAGCAGTTCGTCATTTTGTTTTAGGGTATGATGGGTCAAAGGACCCCTGGCAACTGAAAGTGTTGGGGTCAATTTTGTATGGCAAGGGCAAACGCGACCATGTCAGAAAAAAATAGTCTTATTAAAACACCCACCAACGCTTTACCTAGCTACCAGCGTGCAAACAGTTTCCTGTTGCATTTGCTGGCCCACTTCTGAACCGCTTTTATGAAGGGCATGTCAGTGAAGGAGGGCCCAGTGACGCACAGCCTCATAAGCTGGTCACAAGCAGAGAGAACCTGCTGTCACGCAACAGACATCGGCGTGCCTCACTGGCACTCACCACAGGAATGCCATGCATCATTTTTTTAAAAAGACACAGAAATGGTGCGGGCGCACTGGAAAAATAAAGCACTAAAGCAGTATTAAGTAATAATTGCAAGATCATAATTAGTTCCTTCAAACACACCTGAGACGAAAAGTCAGTGAAAGCAGTTTTGCCAGGATCGTGGATGGTAACTGACTTCACTCCCCCCAGCACAACGTTCTTGGCGACCTCCACCCCGAGGCCACGCATGCCAGAAATCAGCACGTTGGAGTGGGCCATCTTGCGCATGGCCTCATGGCCAAGCACATAGCTGTTCAGCAGAGAATGGCAGTTACTTATCACTGTGTAAAAGTTACAATTCAAGAGTGTGTTGAAAGGCTGCAGCCAGCCGTCCTGGTACTTAGTAAGAACAGGAAACATAAAACGACAAAACTAGTAAAACACGACATTACAATTACAAAAATTCATGAAAATCAAAGCAGCATGCAAACCACGCATAAAATTAAACTGATTCCTAATCACTATTAAGACAAGAGAAATAAAAGAGAAGACGATAATGACAATGCAGTAGAATTATATCAATATGACCAATTAAAAGTTTACACTTACAGCTGGCGCGAATACAGGCTCTCATCAATGTCGTCAACAGTGCCATTTTTCTCCATGTCAACCTGCAGGTAATAACCAGAATGAAAAACACCCTGCGAATTCTGCATGCAGTATGTGTTTCACCGACATTTCCTTCCTGGTATACCCACACAATTTACAAAGGAAGAGAAATGAAGTTGCCTACAGATAACGGAGCTAATAAAAACTATTAAAAAAAAAGTAAAACAGACAAGGGGATCCCTATAGTATACATAACACTGTCAACCAGCTCCAATAATAAAGTTTTTTTCAAGACTGTTTTCATCAAAAAGAAAGAGAGAGTTGACAAGCTGAGCAGGAGGATGTCGTAAGACTAAGAGTACCAAGACACTTTACATTATTCTGTGTGCACTGATTCAGTCAGCACATAAAAATAAAACTTAACATGGAATCTAACATTAGTAATACTAACAGTAATTTGTTTTCTAATCAACTTTCAAGAAACACTACCACAAAATAATATTGTATGTATATATAGTTGCATTCTTTCAAAACTGGAAGTTAATTCTTATGCAGGTTTAACTGGGAATGCATGTGTCTGTACTCGCCTCATATTTTTAGCTTCTTTTTAACTCATTCGTGACAGGACACTTCGATCAAACCTTTAGCCAAGCACTACCAATGGCTATAAAGTCGTTTTGTTTTTAGATTCTTCACTTACATTTTTATTTTGTTACAATCTAATAGACCATAAAGGAGTTCTTATTATTATTTAACAGACTAAAAAAAAAAAAAAAAAGAAGAAAAAAATGACAATGGCCAAAGCTGAGAGCTGCTTCAGCAAAACTTACGCTGCTGCTTCCACCAGAGATATTGACACAGTTGGCAGAGGCGTTTGCTTCGATGCGAGCTCTTTTGGCAGGAGGGGAAGGGCTACCACTGGACATCTGTAATGATTACTTTAAACATGAGCATGAGTGAAATACGTACAAATAACACAGATGTAGATAAACATCAGGACACAAACATGCTTCACAATTTGGGCCATAAGCTGTGGAATTCTGTTCAAGAACAGAGATAAAAGGGAATTTTCTCCACATTGTTAAGTGTTTGTATCTGTGCAGCTGGCTGCATGTGACACAGATTTATCTGCAATAAGATCTGCACATATCATGTGCTTAAAATTTATGCCCTGGGACTCCAGGTTAATACAGTCAACCCCTTCATACTTTGTTCCTTTGTCCACAGTATCACTAAATGAACTTGAATATTATATAATATACACTTCAGTCTACCTTCCAGCACTGAAAGAAAAGCACACCCTAACACCTTTAGCTCATTAGCAAATAGCCAGTGCTGGTGGTGGATCTGGAGGACTACAATGGTTGAGAATTGCTAATTTGCAAATTTAAAAAAAAAAAAAAAAAAAAAACACTCGTGCTGCGGTTTATTGCTGTCTTACAGGCGCTGAAAACTATGCAACTCTGTGCAGAAACTGTGCGTGCAGCTTTTGCTGAAAAGGCAGATCTTTAAACGAATGAACCTGAAGAAAACAAAAGTTCATTCTTATTGACTGCGCAAACCTGAGTTCCCCCAGGGGCTTGGCTACTGTCCTCATAAATTCCAGTGGTGACACAAAGATAACATGTATGATACTTTCGAGTCTTATTAACAAATACTAAAAATCCTTTCTTTCCGGAGCTGTTTTTGTCTTCATCAGTGCTGCCCAGTAACCCTTTCTTCTTTTTTTGTAACGATGATTCTGGCAGCAGCCGATTTCCTGCTCAAAAATGCAATGCGCAAGCTGAGCAAGAACATAATGCCTTTCCAGCGGACATCTCTTTCAATCAGAAAATGACGAAAAGCTAGAAGGTATCTGCTTTAAACATGCCGACTGCCTGTCACTACCTGCAAGATCTTGAAGCTCAGGCAAGATTTCCTAGTCAACTCCGAACGATCATTCACCACGGCGTCTAATGGATGCAAATGGCGGACGACAATGAAAGCTCCGACACGTGAGAATGATGGGATATTATTGGCTGAGAAGGAAGCCGTTTTACGAAAGTTGATCTCACCGTCAATGAAAGCTGTTAGGTTAAGCAACAAAAATATTGTTATAAACTATTTACAAAAAAGTCTATAAAAATCAAAACTTAAATATTTTCCATGACCTGACCCTTGTTCGAACCTCGCGGGAGCTGATGAAAGCGTCTGCTTACCAAAGTGACAAGTCACCAGAGTTGATATCATTCGGCTTCCCAGAAATGAACGAAAAATGCCACAGATCAGCTATTCCAGATGAAATTTACTACTGCAGAGTTGATCCTCTTCAAAAAATCTTCTCGATACGACACCGCTCGCTTGGAAAACGATTGCGTTCTGTTCCGATCGCACCGTGTTTTTGCTCTGTTTTCAATCCCCTCGTACGCCTCGTCTATAACTTCCTGTTTCTATGCTTAGTGTTTATTGGTGCATTGTGGGATAGGATCTGCTTAGTAGTCCGTAAAAATAGATTGTGACGTCATGTCAGGTCAGGCCTGTGTAGTAATCGGCCCATGGTTTCAGCATCACAAATAGATTTAAAAAAAAAAAAAATCCTGTGAAACCGGTCGTCAGCCCGGCCACAAAGACTGACAAAGGCTACTAAGGGCATTATGGTTTTCTGTGCAAGTTTTTGTTGTTTTTTTTTTTGCTGTTGTTTTGGGGGAAGGGGGGGGGGGGAGCGGGAGGGCCGGGGGTCACGGTCAGCGGTGTCAGTTTTGGGGGAGGGTTTTTTTTTTTTTAAAAGTAAACTGACTATTGTAACCGGGACAATTTAATAATGACTCAAGTAAAATATATGAAAACTTTTCCACCCACACACATACAAATAAACCAAAAGTAAAAAAAAAAAAAAAAACGAGATACATAACAGTCTCATTTACCATACTCGGGCAGCCAGCCTTTAACTTAGGTGGAGCTGGAGACGGAGGTGGGTTGCAAGTATAAAAAACGGGAATAAAAATTACTTGGTGCACGCTGCGTTACTGCTGGCCCGACTGAATAAAAGTGAGCTGCTGACTGAAACGCAACGTGAGTACACTCACAACCTGGCCGCACAGGTGAATACAAAGAAAGCTGCACGTGTAAATCGCCAACACCGGCGAGGTTGAACCCTGGTTCAACTCGCGCAATCGTCACACATTTAAATATAATCAGTTTAACCTAAATTCCACTTAAATCTTCTGACTCAAAAGGCAGCACTTTACCCCCCCCCTTTCACCCACCCAAACACACACACACACACACACACACACACACACAAACACACACACACACACACACGACTGTAGAACCTCAACTCCAAAGGGGCGTTCAAACCTTAACAGGCAATTTAATAATGACTCAAGTAAAATATATGAAAACTTTTCCACCCAAGGATGGTGGACGTTGATCCTATTGTTTTTTATTTTACAACGGCCACTAGGAACGCCCCAAGGAGGAGAGGTCTAAGCAGTGGGGAGATTTGTACACATTTTTGTTCTATAATAGTCCAACGTTAGTTGAGGAATCTGATCGACATAGGCGAGATAGGCCGAACTCTTCCAATCGCCCATCACTTTGATCACTTCCCCCGGCACCCCGCACGACAGAGCCCAGGTAGCGCCTCCTCGTCTGAAACTGTGACTGGAAATGTCAGTACGACCCGCCACCAGATACCGAAGGCGCCGAGCAAAGGCTGTGGCAGTCAAAGAGAACTTGAGGCCGGGGAAGAGGGAGCCTGGGGACCCTGTAGTCTGAAGGCGCTGACCACTGCGGCCACCGGGCACAGGGGATGGGGCTCAAGCACGGGGAGATTGACCTTATGAACTCGCTCTCGAAATTGATTGTTCTTAGACCACTTTACTAGCACTGTGATACAGTGACTGTCCTGTTCAATCAGGAAACAATCTCTTGTCAGTTGTTTATCGGCCTGAAAGCCCTTTGCGTCACTGAAGAGGTTGGACCTTCGCAACAACCCAAAGAACATAACTAGGCATGCCGCCCAAAACACAGCGTCCATTGGGAGTGTTAAGTTTAACTGGTTCTTGATGGCTAACAATAAGCTAGGGGTCATGGGTGATTTGCGCACGACTTCACGGCCCTTTTCTCTGTCTATACCACGCAGTGTCGTTTTCACAAGCCATGACTGCTCAAAAGGGTGACCAAGTCCAGCTTCCAAATGCATTATCCTGACAATGTTAATGTATTGTCTTACTGATGAGGGTTTGAGCCGACGCGCAAGATAAGTAGCAAACAGAGCCACCTCACGTTCAGTCACCGGTACAGGGGGGATGCCTAGTTTGTTACAAAACTCCATGTATGCAGTTAGGTGTGTACGGCGATACGTCTTTACAGTATTTTCGGCAAATGTGAGGCCCCTGAAGTGAGCTAGTTCTTCTTCCAGCTGTAACTGAAGTGCCTTTGCGTCTCCTGCAACAGAAACCGAAGTGATTGTAGCGACATGTGTCCTGACACATCAAGTGACGCACTTACTGCAGAGTGGGACCAGTACGCTAATAGAATAGCAAGCTGCTTACATTTCCCCCTCTCATGCAAGCGAGACACAGTATCGGGAAAGGTGTTGAGGAGTCCAGGCACATGAATGGCTCTCACGGTAAAGTTGTATTTCACACACAGCCAGAACATTTGTCTAAGGAGTAAGTTAATGAAGGGGTGCCTGCTCCTGCCTCTGTTCAGAATGGCTTTAGTCACCGTGCTGTCTGTGTGTACGATGACCGTGCTGTCGGCCCAGAACCTCGCCCACCTCTGCACCCCCTGTACTGCGCCGAATACCTCTTTGTAGTTGATGTGGAGGTCCTTGGCAGCCGGCATGTCTTCAGTAAACACTGAGTAACACCAGTCGCCAGCCCAAAAGGCACCACTGGCGGTGTTACAGGCGTCCACTGACGTGTAGATGATGAGTTTGCGCACAATTGTAATAAAGCACACCATTAAACGTTCTCATGAACGAAAGCCACCAATGCACATCTTTCTTGAACTCTGCGCTGAGTTTGATTTTGTGATGCTGCTGCTGCAGAGGCCTAATCGCATCCAGAATGCGCCGCATGAAAAACTTTCCTCCGCGTACGCCCTGGCATGCCCAGTTTAGAAGGCCTGCGAGTCGCTGTAGTTGCCGCTTGCTAGCGCGCTTGCGCTGAGAGAACTCGCGGAGCTCCCTCTCCATCTTACTGAGCTTCTCCTGACCAAACAAGAGAGTGCAGTCTTGGGTGTTAATGTCGATGCCTAGGAACGTGATGCGTTGGGTGGGACCCACAACTTTGTTCCAGCTAATATGAAAGCCCAACCTCCTCACTAGACCAATCAAGCAGTGAAGCGCTGCACTGCACGCTTCATACGTCTCTGCTACGATAAAAAAAATCGTCAATGTACACCACGACCCCTCTCAAGCCACGTCTGTGTAGACACCTGCGTATGGCCTGAGAGAGACGATGAAAGTGACTTGGTGCTAGCGTGGCGCCAAAGGGAAGCCTAGTGTCAAACAAATAAGTTGCATGTTTCTCCCCTCCAAACTGCCACTTAAGTCCAGTTGCCTTGTAGTCTTCACAATGAATAGGTACAGAACGGTATAATTTAACCTAAATTCCACTTGTTATCGGGGTTCGCACACTGGGTCTGAGGATTGTGACAACAGGTTGACAAGTCACTAGTCGATATCTACACATGTGCGCGTTCGCGTTTGTATGCATGTCGAGACGCGGCATGTCAGTGTTCAGGGTGTCCAGATTGTTTCTGTCTGAGAGAGAGAGAGAGAGAGAGAAAGCGAGAAACCGGAAACATGTTGAAGTCAAGTTTTGTCTTCAGGATGTAGACGGTTTTCCTTCTTTTTTTTTCCTCAAGTAGTCAGCGATGTGACAGAAGTGCGGCTCGCCAGTGTGTGTGTGTGTGTGTGGGGGGGGGGGGGGGTTGTAAAAACAAACTACCTTGCCTACCTCTTTATTAGTTTTCCCTTTGCGGAGATACCAAAGTTTATCTGAGAGACAAAGGTTAGCTATGGCACGGCCGGGTGAGGGCCCCCAGTCACCATTTCAACGTCTGACCGGCATGCCTGGGGGCATGTGTTCACACTTTCGTACAGCTTCGCCGTTTTTGGCTTCGCTTACCTCTGCGTTCGTTATGCCGCTGCGATGAAAAAAACTGCCCCTTTCGAATCTCTAACTCTAAGATTATTTGCCAGATAGAAGGGTGCTTTATTTGACCACCGCAACCGTTTTCGTGATTTTGTGGCTTCTAATATTGGAGAAATACGACCTTCTTTGTGCCTACGTTCCGTTCCTGGACAGACTGGGACTCGACAAGGCTGATGAAAATAGCCACCAAGCAGCACCGCTTAGCTGATCTTCAGTCCGCCACCACTGAAATAACGTCACGTCGTCTGCTCAGTAAGCTTTCACGTACGCAGAACAACGTATACGCCAAGCAGATCACCATAATGGTTTCAGATGCAATTACTGTGTCCCAAGAGACTGATTCTGCTGTATGTATTAAGCGCATTTGATAAAAAAAAAGTTAGTTTCCACAGCGATGGTGCATGCCCCGACAAACGTATTTAATAACCTGACAGAAGCCTAACTTACTCTTTGCATGCATAAGTGTGTTTTGGAACAGTATAAACTGAACATTCACAAAGGTTCAACGGGAAAAAGTGACTTTCAGTGGGCGCTTGATCTCTGACTGATGTGTGCAGCGTGGAGCATTCACCTGTGCTAGCAAGTGGCTTAGAGTGCCTCTCTTTTGAACGACCATCTGTCATTATGCCCGGCTTTGTTCCATTGATGGTCGCATAAAAGAGGTTCTGCTGAGGTAAAACACTAGTCTTGGACTGATCCTAGTCTCTCCAGTCTCCATGCATCAGGCCCCAGGAGTCTGTGTAATCCGCTAAAACTCGATGTGCCAGTCGTTTACTCGAACTCCGTGCGTGTGTGTGTGTGTGTGTGTGTATGTGTGTGTGTGTGTGTGTGTGTGTGTGTGTGTGACGTGTGTGTGTGTGTGTGTGTGTGTGTGTGTGTGTGTGTGTGTGTGTGTGTGTGTGTGTGTGACAGAGCCGGGCAAACAGACATTGCTGGATCTGCTATCATTTACACTGTGACCGCGTGCGGTGTGATAAGTATCAGTGACAAGACATCTTTCCTGTCATCTGCAAATGCATCCGTCCGGTCGAAAATGTGCGTGAGAATCATTGTTTTGCTTGCACTCAGACTGTCTGTGTGTGGTGCGTGCGTGCGTGCGAGTGTCCGAGTACCAACGACGTAGATTGATGAAGCATTTGCATACCCTGCCACAATTTATTGCCAAGTTGTCAGTATGACCGTTTCAAGACCTCGGAAGAGAGCAGTGGAGACTAGGTTACATGAACTAAGTGGGATGATGTGGCTTTGTAGAACACCCGCTCGACAAGCCCCGAGGCCACAGCCTCGCTCCTTTCCTCTGCCGTGTATTGGCAAACAACAGTACGTCCATGACGCCATTTTACAGGAAAAAGGGTGATAGCAAGATGAAAGACGTTGACTGAGTGACGTAATGGTCATTTCCTCAAATGACGTCAATGGACTTGTTTTCTCCATGTTTCGGTCATATCAAACTACAAGTGCTTCCCTCGTTGTACTACTGTCTGGCAAAAAGTTTTGCCAGCGCTATAGTTAGTTCCTCACGTCTTTATGATGTCATGACTGAGAATAAACACAGCCGGGATGTTGGCGGCCCCATGAATTGGACTTCTGCAGCCAAGCTTTGTGAAGACGAGGGCCTCAAATAGGGACCATTAGTTAGCAAAGAGAGAAAATTAAAAGGATTATATTGGGCACAATAGCCAGAATTTGAGGTCTCCAAGCCTGTTTGTCGTCATCAAACGGACAGATAAACGGAAGGAAAACAATACAGCAGTACAGTACCGTATTTATTTTGTTTATTCAGGCTATGCAAATGGGTTTAGTTCTATCTGCTGTGCACGCCGAAACATTGCATGCAAGGACTTAACACTTGTTCTTCTTTTTTTGTTGCTGTTTGTTTGTTTGGGTTTTGTTGTTGTGTTTCTTTGTTTATGTTCATAGACGACTACCATCAAGATGTCTACTAGATGAAACTATCTTCATACAGGATAGGCATGCGGCAAAGGTCTCATTCCGTTTTGACTAGCACAACTAGTCTAATTGTGAAAATAATCCTATACAGGAAAGGCAAGCGGGAAAGGTCTCATTCCGTTTTGACTAGCACAACTAGTCTAATTGTGAAAATAATCCTATACAGGAAAGGCAAGCGGGAAAGGTCTCATTCCGTTTTGACTAGCACAACTAGTCTAATTGTGAAAATAATTCCATACAGGAAAGGCAAGCGGGAAAGGTTTCATTCTGTTTTGACTAGCACAACTAGTCTAATTGTGAAAATAATCCTATACAGGAAAGGCAAGCGGGAAAGGTCTCATTCCGTTTTGACTAGCACAACTAGTGCGAGCCAGTGCTGAAACTGATCACTGTCGAACAGTTCAATGGTACGCGGCGAGTCCTGTCGCCAAAAGCAACTCAAGTTACGCCATTACTTTGCAAAACCGTCAACTGAATTCCACTGCATCCATCGTGACTTCTTTAAACTGTAGCTGTTAGAGCCGGAAAGCAATCAACTTGATCTTACCGGGCATCCGGTTAAAACTTAGGTTCCGGAGTCTTTCCAGTGGCACGGCACAGATCTCTTGTTGAAGAGTAAGGAGCCGTGAAAACAATTAACTAACTCAGTGAAGTCTCCTTTGTCGAAGATAAGAAACCGGCTGTGTCGGTTCGGGAAAGCCAAATTCAAAATCGGTTTCCGGCAGCCGTTAGCTAAAGTGATGATCAAGGGACGGAACTCCTGTCTTCAGTCTCAGTCTAGTTGCATTGTAATAACAGCTGTTTATAAATTCTTAAACTTCTTTCTTTCATTATACACGATAGCAAACATGATTATGACACTCTGACAAGAACTTCAGTACGTTTGAGCTGGATGCAATAGCTTCAACGCCGGACCGATGCGAGTTTGACATGCTACCGCGGGTACGTCGCGAACCAATTTTGGTGAGAAGGCACGTTGTATACTGTATGTCGCCGGTGACAGGTATACCGCTTCACCAGAACCATGCGACAGTCATCCTTTCATTAACCGTTCTTTACAACGTCGGTACTCTCTCTCTCTCTCTCTCTCTCTCTCTCTTCTGCTCTGTTTGTGTGTAAACTGTATACTATGTGTGTTGCTGTTGTTGCTGCTGAGCAAATGCACCTTCATCTGAGTATGACGAGCAAGAAAAACAAGGTCACCAACACCATATAAGGCAGCATAGACTGGGCCATCCCTACTACAACCATGGAGTACATGCACCACACAGACAGCAATATCACGCGGCCCGGCGACCAGTCCACAGGGCGCCCGCCCACCGTCGTCCGCCCCAGGTCTACGAACCGCCGGCCGCCCAGCAGAAAACCCCGCACGCTTGAGCTAGAGGACGTTGTGCTGATCTCGCTGTCTCTAGCGGACGGATCAGGCTGAAGATAGATTGGCTGATAGCCTTTGCTCTCCATGTCCCCGTCTGACGAATCAGAGTGCGCGTACGTCATGGCACGAAAGTACTGGTCATCCGGGCGCCAACGCTCGTGAAACTGCTCGTGGAGACCCATGTCGAGGAGGTCGTGGTGAGACTTCCGGCGGCGCAGACGCCGTGGCCGGGGCTCTGTCTGGGTGCAGATGGAGCGCAGTGTGATCTTGGAGCTCTTCTGCAGCTGAAAACGGAGCATGGTGAGTTAAGAAGAAACGCAGGCAAAAGCTGGATACATTGTACTACATGTACATAGCTCTACCGGCCCCCCGACCAGCACAAACAATCCGACAAGCAGTACCCTATGAGAGGGCTGAACTGACTACGCTGAAAAATGCTGAGATAGTCTGGCTGATAGAACCCTTCAGCTGACATCTAAAATCCCTTTCAAAGATCTTTACACTGTAGGTGTATGATTGAACCTTAGCTTGTGTTCTGGAGAGTCACTGATTTGAATAACGGGGACACTGGGTGGATGGGTGGGTGTATGTTTGGGAGTTCAGTTTATGTCCATGTCACCAGCCATGGGCGATATCAAAGACGAGACAACGAAAAAAAAAAAAGGTCAGCACAAATATTTGGCCCAGGGGATACTAGGCTGAAAGGACTTGTACATAATTTTCAGTTTTGGCTTGGTCGAGTCGTTGAATCAAAGTCTCAATGCTTAGACTCCGTCAACTTTCTACACTGAGCACAGCATGGTCTGCATGGTCAGTATGGTATGGAATGGCATAACATGGAATGGCAGGACATGGTATGGTATAACAATAATGATAATAATAAGTGAGTATTATGCGGGCGCTTTATCCAATTTCAAAGCGCCGCGAGATGAACCCGACACGCACGCTCACGTGAATCACACGCAGTATCTCACACACTGGACATGAACACAGTACAATCTCGTGGTTCGAAGGGTCAGCTCAGCTATTCACGTTTGGAAATTTAAAACTGCATTTATTTCATTTGTCCTGAACATTTCCAAAACAGAGGGGGGGGGGAGAAGCCGGAGTACCCGGAGAGAACCCCTAAAGATCGGCCGAATGACTGGTATGGTATGGTATGGTATGGTATGGTATGGTGCAGAGTATCCGCTTCTTCTGAGACGCTCAAAGTACAAACAACTGACTCGCTTCCTCTCCCGACGCCAGTCCGCCACAAGGTTCTGGATGAGGAAAGAGGTGGCCGCGTTGCCGTGGACCAGGTTGACGGCGGGAAAGAGAGTGCGGCAGGTTGGGCACGGCAACTGGAGATAGCGTATGGAGACATCAACACTTGAAGCCCGCGTTGTCTGGGCCAGCCGCACTAGACACCTGGGGGAGAGAGGCGCAAAGTACCTCAATTAGCGATGTGGTCATTTGCAGGTTATTATGCACAAGCAGGTATTGTGAGGACCAAGTGGCTACCTGTAAGTGCCGCAGTAACCCTGAGATGGTTACTGCCGTATAGAGCTGCTTCATCTTACGTATCAAGTGGCACACTCTGCTGCCGACCGCCCATGACGATAGAGATACCTGGCGGTTGCTGGCAGACAAACAAGCCTGTAAGCCACAAGAGTGATTGGAAACAGCGCTAACGCGCAGGCCGGGAGGGGGGAGGGGAGAATGTTCAGCTATCCAAAGGGAACAAGCGAACAGTCCAGCTGAACACGATTCAGTCCAGCCAGACTGGCCGGGGAGCCTCTGATTTGATGTATCCTGGCTGACAGCTGTTGCGGTGACTTGTATCTAACGTACTTTGTCGCCAAAACTGTGAGCCGCTACTTTGGAAGTTGGAAAGTGGGTTATTGCTATCAACTGTGCACGTCTCTGGCCGGTGTGTGTGTGTGTGTGTGTGTGTGTGTGTGTGTGTGTGTGTGTGTGTGTGTGTGTGTGTGTGTGTGTCTGCAAAATAGAGTGAACTCGTCAGCACCATTTTAGTGTGTGCGTTCACTGTCGGACTCCGAAGAAGCCTGTTTCTTTTGGTTGACCTTGATTAGGAGTCAAGGTCACAAGGCTTTGTTGAAATGCTACGTAAAACCAGCCTATGCCCACAGTAGCTAAATGCATGCAGCTACGCTAGACTTAAGGCACGAGGAGTTGCTTCCCTTCTCTCATATTCAGCTAGCCCAACGGCCAGTCTCCTCAGTTTTTTTTTTTTTTTTTTTAATTGCAATCTGCAGCCCGGCGAGCGGGGAGGCAGGGTGTGTGTGTGTGGGGGGGGTCATATGAGTAATTCCATAGGGTAAGTATTTTGGTAAGAAAAAATGATTTTAGAGTTTAAAAAAAAAAAGTTTGTTCATTTAAAA
This sequence comes from Batillaria attramentaria, assembly GCA_018292915.2. Lineage (NCBI taxonomy): Eukaryota > Metazoa > Mollusca > Gastropoda > Batillariidae > Batillaria > Batillaria attramentaria. Next base: position 413,222 of record JACVVK020000125.1, on the reverse strand, counting down.
TACATCACCCGATGGTGCCACTAAAGAACGGATACCGAAAAGGGGTTAGGAAAGTAAAATAAAATGTTTGGGCAGGGGTTTTCCACTGCCTCGGCGTGGCCTTTTTTTTTTTTTTTAACGTGTCCTCACTCCCCATGCTGGCCAGAGCACAACGGACTGACTGACTGGACAAGTCTGGCCGCCACTGAACTGAAGCTTGCCAAATGTATCGTCACCACAAGGATTGGCATCTGCCATAATAATCGGAGCCATAATCCTGCCTGCGCTACAACATAAACTCTTACAACACGTTGTCGTAAATGTATTCTAAAACAGATAAAGACTACTGGGGCATGTATATAGATGTTGTACTGTCCGCTCCTACGTTAGAGGCCTTTCCCACGCTGAGTGCCTGCCTGCAGCGAGCTCACACGCTCGCCGAGTGGATTTTCTGTTCACACGCTATCAGCGTGCACTGGGCGGACTACGCTGCCGGCCTGGCGCTGGACAATACACGAAGCGCGGTCAGCGGCGACTGTCTGGCGTGGCGAGGAAAAAGTAGGACCGTGCTCTGTTTACAGGCGTGGCGACGGCGTGTCTGGGCAGTGCCTCTCGCAAGCGGATTTAACTGGCTGGGAGTGCATTTTACCGCTGGTGGGCGTGCAAAAGCGTCGCTTGTGAAAGGCCTCTTACACTGGTCAGACATCCCAGGTGTTGGGGGCAAAAAATAGCGTATCCATTACAACTTACGCGCGGCAAAAGGAATGGCCACATGGAAGCGTGTGCGGCTGCTGCAGGAAGCCGTAGCAGACTTGACACTTGAGGTGCCGACTCCAGTGGACAACGGGAACACTGGGCAGGGACGGTTGAAGGCTGGCACTGGGGCGGGCGCCCACCTGAGAGTGGTCGCCGCACTCCGCGCCCGCCATGTTGCTCGGGGCCCGCCGCGCAGGTGCGTGACGTCTGCCGGTGACGTCGGTATCGCGTCGGTGACGTAATGAGTGTTTTACGTCACGGTTGAAGGCGAGCACGCTCCATTGAGAAAGAGACCTGTGTGGCACGCTCTCTCTCTCTCTCTCTCTCTCTCTCTCTCTCTGTATGCCACATTGGATTATTTGATTTTTTTTTAAAGTGTAGACCCATTTCGTACAAGGTTTCATACGATCAAAGGAAACAGAAACGTTAGGATTTTAAAACACACACACACACACACACACACACACACACACACACACACACACACACACACACACACACAAAATCACGCACACACACGTGTACACACAACTTTCATAACACACACAGGCTCACAATTTCACACACACACACACACACACACACACACACACACACACACACACACACAATCACGCACACACAATCATGCACACACACGCCGGTGTACACACAACTTTCACAACACACACAGGCTCACAATTTCACACACACACACACACACACACACACACACACACACACACACACACACACACACACACACACACACACACACACACACACACACACACACACACACACACAGCCTAAAGACCGGTCACTCTTACACAAAGAAAGACACGACAACAGACGCTCCCAAATATATATTATTTGTTATCCAGAAAACTGTCGCATCATCTGCAGTTTTCCTCAAAAATGTTGTGGAAATACCACAGAGCGTCGCTTAGTTTGCACTACTCTCTCCTTATGGACAGTCAGCGCTCCAAGATGTCCCTTCCACTGAATGATCGGCTGACTACGGCTTTCTATATCGGCATAAGACTGACCACAGGACTTGCCACTGCAGTCACACAGTCTTCTGTACGAGTGATATCAAACTTCAGAAACATAACAGAGCATACTTTGTAAAAACCACCAAAGAAAAATTGTATCTGAAGACAGAATGTTTCTCTTTTTTTTTCTCTCTCCATCAAACTTACAAATGCACTCTCATCAGACGCACTCAAATTTCTGTTACAATAAATTCGAGACAAAGACCGACGTGGGACATACACATGAAAGCACTCGGTAATTCGTGAGATTCACCAATTTCTTTCGCATGACAACTCCGCATGTACTCTACACGAACTCTTACAGGAGGTGGGAGGTGGTATAGGGACGGACATGGGGGGGTTCTGGATGAACTGAGGGGGCCAGGGACTGGGGTGTGGGGATGGATGGAGTGGAGACGGATAGGGGGGAGGTGGGATCTGGGGTTTCACACACACAATGTACAGGATGCCACAGACAGCCTGCAACAGCTGCCGTACTGATCAAGGGTCACTTTGTCGTCAGCACTCCCTGGCCTCAACGGACAGGTTCAGAAACATGGCTGCGAGAGGAGAAGCCCTGGCTTCACCTTCCGCCTCATCCTTCGTGTCCTTGGCTTCAAGGACGTCACTGCAGCTGTCGAACAGAGCGGTCAGCCCTCTCGCCACCTCACACTCAGGACTATAGCAGTCTGTCGACCCCCGAACGCACCTCTTCCGTGACCGGGACTTTCGCGAACGCAAACGCAGATTTTCTTTGACGCTTTTCGGGTCTTTGCTGTTTGTAGCTACAGCACAGGCTTCTGGTGACCTCGCCTTTTTGGGAGATCGCTGGCTGTCGTTCCAAGAAGCCTCTGCACTGCTTCGTTCCTCTTCTGTTTGTACAGGGCTTGGGCGTGTTCCTCCACTGTGTGTCTCCGTTCTCTTGCGCGCCAAACGGTAGTTGAGCGCGATGCTGGGCGGAGACTGGTTCCCTTCCTCGTCCGAGTGAACACTATTAACCGCCGAGCACCGACTGCCTCTGTTTGCTCCGTTCGTGGTCTCCGACGGACAAGAACAGCCCTGGAGTGATTCCTCGACTCTTAATTTCGGTGGCGGTCGAAAATTCGAGTGTCTTCTCTTGACGCCGGACGTCACTTCCGGGAATATCTTGGCGATGCAGTGCGCGCCGTCCCCGGTTGTGGAAACTTCCGGCGGACTGCCGCCCGCAACGTCCACGTTGTTGCGGTTCTTGTTTCTAAATCCAGGTCTACACTGGTTCGGCTGTGCTGACGGCAAGTTCGCCCTCGACATACTGAACCGCTGCTGCGGCTGCGAGCTCACGGCTGTCGCGTACGCTTTCCGGGGATGCTGGACCTGCTTGGTAGCACCAGCGTAGCCGCCCGGAATGCCGCTCAAAGGGTTAAGCGCACTATTGACTGAAGTCCTGCCAGGGACGGTGAGGTTCGCGCTGGAACTTGCCACCGGTGTGCTCGCGCTGCCTCTTGGGTCGACCGAAGACGAGGTCCTGGCGAGGTTAGAACTCGCGTACTGGCGACGGAGGCTCTCGATCTCGAAGAACGCGTCGTCCACGATGGACCTGGAGGCCAGGGCGTTGGACAAGCGATCCACGTCTCGCAGGACCCCGCACAGAACCTCCTGGCTCACGGCTCGCACCGGGGCTCCCACCACGGATCGCTCAGTGTTCACGCAGGCCTCGTGCTGGCAACAAAAGGAAACGCAACACAACAGGTGAGAGTTTCAGCGTTCAGTATCACATTTTTTTTATAGCTATATTCATATATCAGCTTTTTCCACAGGTCTCTAATGTTATCCACATTTTCCGTTTTTCTTTGCCCTGTACACCAGATCACGAAACATTTGGTTGCGTCTTACTCAGTAAAATAGAGGATATTTAGGGACAACGCAGTTTCACGATTGGGGATCAAAACAGCTAGTACTGGAATGCTCAGGCTAAATATGCATTTTTTAAAACTCTTAACTCATAACTGACAATACGGTTAGTTACCTCCCAAGAGCACTTCAGCTGATGGGGACTGGGTTGGCTGGAGTGGTTTTAACTAGGCAAGTAATGGAGGAGGACACGTCCCCTCCCCCACCCCCCCCCATCCCACCCCTTCCGCCCCACCCATCCCCGGCCCCCTCGCGCACGTCTGGACTTACCGTAACTGGTATCCTTTTGTTGCGCAGCATGTCGATCAATGATTGGATAATGAAGTTACACGTGACGTTACGCTCCAGGATAGGCTTGGCGAAGATCTGCACGCGGCAGTTGGGACAGCCAATCAGCAGGTCCTTTAGCGGATTCTGTGTTCGGCTTCGGGTGGCGTGTCTGCACATTTCTGTGAGGCACCTAATACAGACATACAGAATTATAGCATCATTAGTCGCTGTGTTTGTTCTTTCGTTCGGTAATTCAGTCGCTCGTGTGTGTGTGTGTGTGTGTGTGTGTGTGTGTGTGTGTGTGTGTGTGTGTGTGTGTGTGTGTGTGTGTGTGTGTGTGTGTGTAATAACATGCGTGAAAACATAATCCTGCATGTATGCCTGCCGATAACCATGTGAACTGCAGTTGTATCGTGTTCCAGCATGCGGTATGCATGTAAGCATGCAAGCAAATATGTTTATGTCTATATGTCTACATGTCTGTAAGTCTGTATGTATGTATGCCTGTCAAAAAAAAAAAAAAATGGCCCCAACCGGGATTCTAACTCACGACCGTGACCCGAGCATTGAAAGTCTAACGCTTTACCAATCGGCCATCCCGGCACCCCTCTCAGAGAAAAAGTTGATTCTGACCTAATATGTTTCCTGGTAGCCTAAGTCTTCTGTTTCCCCGTTTCCTCGCGGCGTAAGTGAAACAAGCTAAACTCGACATTTCCACTGCCTCCTTGCAAACCTTACAAGTCCTTTTCAAAGAATGTGTGAATTCCAAAATAATACTTTGACGTCATACACTGACGTCACTGTTTCTTGCTGTCGCATGGAGAAGGAAACGGTGATGACTGCGAAGTGGTTACAAGTTTAAACAAATAAAAGCGACAAATGATTTGTTTATGTCCTGAGGAAGGCGAAAGCCGAAACGTTGACCCGTGCAGTCCTTTGTGAAAGTTAAGTGGTTTCTGTCCCTTTTATATCGCTTTTATTTGTCGCATGCAGCTTTTAAGAGCACACGTCAGTTACTGAGCGTGATTACCTTTTACGTCGTTGCCACTTGAGGCTTTCTCGGGGTGTATTTTAGGCTGTTTCAATGCTTTATACATTTCTCCACCTCCAGTGTCCAGTGAAAATTTCGCTTGTGCCGAGAAGAGACGGAGAAACTGACAACCTCGACTGCCATGAAATGAACTAGGTCACTAGGCCGGGATCAACGTTTTCTCTTTGTTAGGCGTACAAAAGCGGCTCCATAAAAAATAGCCGAAAATCGTTTCTGACTGAATTAGCAAACGCGTTACACGTACGTTGATGTATGATAATAATAATAATAACTGAGTATTGCCGCGACGGTGTAGGCGCTTTACCCAATTTATTTAACTGGCTCAAAGTGCCGCCAGCTGAACGCAACGCGCACGCTCACGTGAACCACGCGCATTCTCTCACACACTGGAGATGAACACATTACAAACACGTGATGCGAAGGGTCAGCTCAGCGATTTAAGATTCGGAATTTAGAGTTTATTTTCAATTTTTGTGGGCTGAACATTTCCAAAGCAGAGGGGGAGGAAGCCGGAGTACCCGGAGAGAACTCCCAGCGATCGTCCCGAATGAACGGTGTCACGTACGAGAAGGAACAATTCTTTGCCCTGGGTGGAACTCGAACCTGACCTCTCGCATTGGTGACGAAGTCTCTTAACCACTAGACCACCGACCACCCCAGTTTGTCTGTACACAGACCAAGCTCTAAGCGCAAGCTCTTTGTGGCACTTAATAGTTGAGAAATACGAGTTCCCTTGAGCCCTACGGTCCATTCCTGAACAGACTGGGACTCGAAAAATCGTCCGCAACCAAAGAACGTCGTCTGCGGTGCGCTTCTAGAACAACATATACCCCGGTCTCAGAGTCACCACAATGGTTTCAGAAGCCACATTGTAACCCAAGTGACTGATTAAGCGTTGAAACGTGTTCCACACGCTCTTGCTTGGTTAGGCCCGATGCACACGAGCGTCAGCGTCATGATGCCGCGCGGCGGATCTCACTCCCGGCGGCAGTTTCAAGGCGCTGCCACGTGTGCATGACATCGGCGCCTGGCGTCAGGCAACGGCATCAATGGTGCCAGGCGGCGGAATCCTATGACGCCGCGTATAGAACATGTCCTATTTCTGCTGCTGACGCCGCGCTGCAGACTTGGTTTCAGCCAATCAGAAAGCAGTGTGGGTCAGCGCGTGCAGTGTGGGCTCAGCGAACAGGCCGTGCAGGGGAATGACGCCGAAGCCAAGTGTGCATGAAAACGGCGCACACCGCGCGCTCACGCGAGGCGTATGATGCGAGACAGCCTTCGCTGCATGCTTCATGGTGCTGACGCCGACGCTCGTGTGCATCGGGCCTTAGCACAACTCGTTAGTACAGCGTTGGGGCGACAATGCTCGGAGTGTGAGTTCGATTCCCGGATTTCACGGATGACTAGCCAAACGCAGTCGCGCGGTCGTCACAATGGCCCGTAAGGACGATGCTGGGTTCCTTGATTCCACTTGTGTAGTGAACCGTTTAATGGACACTGAATACCATGCTGTACATGCGGATGAAATTTCGGGGAGGCACAGGCGTAAGTCTCCCGTCCTGTACCTTCTAAGAATAGGAATTTTACATAAAAATTGTACTTTAATGCCGTACATTCTTATATCCTGTGCTGGTGTTCCCTCAGCACGTTTAGCTTGAAAACCTCGTCGCTGTCTTGAATTATATCATATCGTAGCTACGTCTTGCTAGTTTCTATTGCCTGTGTTAGTCTAAAGTTGCTGTTTCCATGTACGTTCTGAGAGACGAACTTTTGTTGCCTACATAACTCCTGCGTCGATGATTCCTTGTGCCTGTTTTGTTTGAGAATCTAGTAGCTGTTTTCGAAATATCGTCGCTGTGTACTGCCAGCTACTGACCGTACCTGTCGCTTCCTGTGCTAGTCACATTGTGATAAAAAACAGATCGGAACCAACGGCCGGACCGGACATACTCAAATTGAAAGAATTATCGCACGAAAAAGGTCCTTACTGAAGACAGAAGGTGTGTCCACACGGGAGGACAATGGGGATGTTGAAGAACTCCATGCAAATGCTGCAGCGCAGAATCTGCAGGCATTCGCCGCCCATCAGGGATCTCAGGGCCTGCGAGTACAGAACGCTGGATCCCGGAGTGGTCTCCGTTCTGGGACCAGCTCCATCCTCCATGGCTGCGTGCCCTCTCGCTCTCCCAGGCTAGCTGGCATCGCCACCACTGCTTTCCTCTTGACTGGTACGCATGGCAGCAGGGTGACGCATTATCGTGTTGATCACGTCATTTAGCTCTGACTGATATGACGTCAACTTGTTCATTGTTTTCTTCAATACAATCTCGATCAGAATGTTCGTGTAAACGGCGTATGGGTGATTTTGTATCACAGAAAGATTTCACTGATTATGTTCATGAGTCTGTTTTAGCGGTTATTCCTTTTTCTTGCTTAGCTGATGTCGGTTTATAGCTTTTGTTATGAAAAAAAAAATCGGTTTCTTTCTGCCGTGCAATGGCACAACACAGTAAGCCGATGACGTCATATGATGGGAAAGTGGTGATTGGTCTTTTCCCACAAAATGGCGTTATGGATTTACCGTGTTTTGCCATTTAGGTCGAGGGTTCCCTGCTATCGGTACAGCTAGAAAGAAGAGAGGAAGGACGTTCTGGCAGGCAACCCTCGAATACTCCGACAAACATTCCCACACGTGTGATTTCTCTGTAGGGGTATTGATGCACTTTGATTGGCTCTACTGATTTGTCAATCAGAATCTGGCTACCTGTCAAGTGTCAATATTGTCAACTCATAAACTGACTTCATCGCAAATCTGCCTTACCTTGAATGCATATAAATGGTGGTTGTTTGTGAGTTTAACGTCCTTTTCCACCACGTAGGGGTGATATCAAAAACGGGGCAACGAGAAAAAGGCCAGCACAATATCAGTTTGGCCCCAGCCGTGATTCGAACTCACGACCCGAGCATTGAAAGTCCAACGCTCTACCATTCGGCTATCCCGGTTCCCACGAATGCATATAAACGGATAAGCGCCGAGAATAACAGGATTGTATTAATTGAGCGTGCAGAGCGATGTGATCATCAATGGTCGGGTCGTGAGTTCGAATCCCGTCTGAGGCCAGATCTTTGTGCTGGCCTTTTCCTCATTGCTCCGTGTTTGTTTGTTTGTTTGTTTGTTTGTTTTTGGATGTGTGTGTTTTGTTTTGTTTTTGGTGGTAACACTCGTATGTGGTGGGGTGGAAAAGGACGTTAAAACCTACTGAAGCAACCAAACTACCACTACCGCTACGAGAAGAGAAGGTGTCTCACAGTACATGGAACAGCGGTTTTCGGAATAGAGCGACAATATTCACTTCGTTTCGCTTGATTCTGGAGCCAGTTACCTGTGATCAATACGTCCTTGTCCTGCTCTTCCTATTCCTAGCCTAGTGGTCCTCCAGTAATGTATACTAATTCCACCCGGGCCACTGTAAACACGTATCAGTATAAATTGTTCGGTTCTGACGTGGAGAGCATTGTAAATGTCATCAGCGCGCACCGCACAAGGGCCTTAATGATATAAACTCTGTGTGTGTGTGTGTGTGTGTGTGTGTGTGTGTGTGTGTGTGTGTGTGTGTGTGTGTGTGTGTGTGTGTGTGTGTGTAAGAGAGAGAGAAAGAGAGAGGGTAGGCGTGTGTAAAAGGGGGAGAGGTAGGAAGAAGTATGGGGGGGGGGGGGGGGGGGTAGAGGAATCATACTGCAGCCAACACCATGGGTGACCAAAGAATACAGAAAACAGCCAGCTTGTACCCAAAGAAGATGCATCACCGTCTTACATGTGGCGAGGTCTGACCCGTTCTCCGTCCCAGATTCACTAACGCCACTGCCGCTCTCAGACAACGCGTTTTACAACGCGGGAGTGTGCAGTCACAGTTCATGCCGACTGCTAACGATAAGGGTCAGGGTCAGGGTTAGGGTTAGGCCTGTATGTACTCCCTTTTCGTCTGTACACCTCGGTTTCCTGTGAACATCAAACAAGGCCACTTTCAAACTTTCGCCATATTGGATAGCTGATCTGCCACATCAGTGTTTAGGCCATGTTTTGTTATATCCACCTCGAAAGTACAAGCTAGACACACACACACACAGACCTGTTTACATATTATTTTCCGAGCATCGGCATGGAGTAAGGTGGGTTTATTTATTCGTATTTTTTATGTTGTTTTTTTAAATGTTTGTGCCTTTAGTGCGGGCAGGGGGGAGAATGGGTAGCCTTGCTGTATGCATTTGGTTGTGATTCAAAGGTCAAAACCTTGTCCAAACCACTACCATCAAATGGTAATGTGCTCTATTACTAAATAAGTCATTAAATCCGTGATCTTTCTACCACCTGAGAACAGCCATCGTAGCATTCTTGTTGGAAAGCTTCTATACAAACTTGCAGTCTTCTCAGTTTTCTGGTACAAATTAAGAGTCTGGTTGGTTTGTAAGTTGGTTAACTGGCGTTTAACGTGTGTGCCACAGACGTATAATTGAAGATGGCCCCTAGAGGGGCAGGTCAGGAGCTAGAAAGAGGGACAGCCACCCTGTATGAACACTTTTCAATCCAGACAGAGTACTAGACTGCCGAATTTGATTTTTCCTCGACTATGGTGAAAATTAATCATAATTTTTCGGGGCTCGGCGTGTCCTCGATCTCACGCCTCGTGAGTGCACAACGGTCTTCCAGACTGAACTACTTCAGTTGCACAACAATGGTACCGCCTGGTTTCTAGCAACAAGTGGATTCATTAACACATTTCATACCATCACGTAGATTCCCCATTCTTCCGGGTCCTCTTCCCATTACCCGCATACTTTCGGTTTTATCCGCTATATATGCGATTCCAGTTCTTTCCAAGCTGTTGTGCAAAGGAGAGCATTCTGCTTACATTCACCTTGTGATAGATCTGTATATTTTCATGCTTCTGTGTTGGAGGGAAGACGAATATCGAGAAGTGCCGGGCAAGAGCAATGTTTCTTTCATGCTTGATTTGGAAAGGAGAGCATTCTGTCTACATTCACCGCTGGACAGATCTAAACATTTTCATGATTCTGTGTTGGAGAGAAGACAAACACTGACGACTGCCGCGCAAGAAAGTAGGTTCCTCCAGAACTTATATGGTACAAATTGTGCCAAGAATGCGCGTTCTAACTATCCATAATCGCAGAACTCGCAGACTGTTCCGCATGCTGCACACCTATGCAGGCACAGGACAGGGGGCTTTTGAGATCTACAGATAATTGCAGACCACAACGCAATAACGACTATGTTTGCGTAGCCTGCATGTAATTATTTTGAATGATGTTTTCATCAGCGAGCGTTGGCGACTGTAGAAATCTCCTCCGCCCCTCACCGCTCGGGGGTCCGAGTTTTTCAAGTGCCACAAACGTCCATGAAGACGAAGGAGAAATAGTGTCAGCTCAGTTTGTGAACTACTTGCGGTTCGATTCACGATGCTTAATATTTGATAGTTTAGGTGCTCGATCCAGTCTCAAGTACAGTACGCGTGAGATTGAAAGAGAAAGAAATTTTAGTTCTGTGCATGCCTCAAGGAAATTACAGAGGAGAGAAAACACATACGACCGGTAAGTTCGCCAATTTGTGTGGAAAGCATTTCTGCGTACGAAGAATATTCTGATGATGACTGCACATTTCTGGGCTAAGTCGTCTTCGGGATTATGAAGAAGAAGAAGAAGAAGGAAGAGAGAGAGAGGAAAAGGGTGAGGGAGAGGGGAGAGAGAGAGAGATTAATTAAAGACTTTTTTTGTGGAGAGGCAACTGGCCCGTTCAGATTGACAATTTACAATAATTTTATGTCATGTATATAAAATTACAATGAGTTTGTAAAAAAAAAAGAAAAAAAAAGCAATGTACGCGGTGGTGATAATCATATGATAATAATAATCACAATAAATGGTATTTCTAGGGCGCATTTCTTTAAATAAAACTCAATGTGCCGATCGCTCACCGACACACGCGCACATTTTACAACGAAGGACAGACGTGCATTGGTGAATCCGATTAGTTAAACAGGAAATTACTGGAGTTAGTTATTTGTGGCTTTACACCGCTCAAGCAACACAGGCTAATTCGCGGCTGAGGAAATAACTTGATACTCTTGCAAAACATAACCCACATTATTTATCACCACGAGGTTTTAATCAGCGTTTGACGTTGGTTTCGTGTCAACTACATGACACATCTTCAAGGAACTGATACAGGTTGCCTGTATCCACTTACAGTGGCTCTTTTGGGAGAAACATTTCTCACCGACAATGTCAGTGCTCGCGGCATGACTTTAAATTAACTGAGGAAATAAGATTGCGATCTTGTTCCGCCTTTGTCCCATGGCAAGTCGGTGGTTAAAATCCAGGGCTGTGCATAGCGTGACTGGGCAGTTTACACTGATCACACATGAATGAAGAGTGAAGGAATTGTGAGCCACTGATGATAAGGATATCTACGGTCAGTTCAGTTGCTGTTTCGTTACATTTATAGTTTATGACATGGTATACTCACTGAACACGTATTTCAGGACTTTCGCTTTGTAGATCAAACTTTGCTGACACGGTTTACGTCTACGGAATGGACCCATTCCACCAATAGTGGGCAAAAGGGTCTAATCGCCGTGAACTGGAGGAGTACCTATAGGCCCTTCTAGCTTTATCGCGCGTCGGTAGGCGTCCTACGGTACGTCACCATTTAGTGTGTATCCGACCATTTTGTGCTGTGCTCTCCAGTTAGACTGCCGCAGTACTTATGATGGAGTCTCATCGTTGACAACTCACCGATGCCACGAAAGTGGTGTGTGTGTGTGTGTGTGTGTGTGTGTGTGTGTGTGTGTGTGTGTGTGTGTGTGTGTTTTGGGGGAAGGGGGGGGGGCGGAGGTGACTACACAAGACAAAGTCAAGGTTGCTAGGAGAAGGTGGGGTTTGCATAAACCCAGTGCAATCCGACCAAAAGCCCAATACTCTTTCACAGCTTTTCTGGCCTCCCCGGAAGAAACAAGCACATCATTATTCGAGTTAACTCATGAAATTATGTCAAGTAATGGTTTTTCTGCCTGTAAAAAGATAAAAATGCACAAAGAGAATGATTTCCGTCTACCACGTTGGTCTTTTGTTTGTTTGTTTGTTTGTTTTGTTTTGTTTGTTGTTGTTGTTGTTGTTGTTTTTGTGGTGGTGGTGGAGTTGTGTATTTGTATTTACCACCTCACAGTTTCGTCGACCAGTACAACACCAGCAACAACAGTGAGAAGGCTGGCCACATCTCATCAACTGACACAGAAGGTGCACGTGTGTTGATCGCCACCAGCCAGCACAGAACCCCGCAGTATGTCGCCTAAGCGGTCTTCAGTGGTTGACGGAGGTGACGAGGACAGAACGTGTGTATCAGCCGTCAGGGACGAGTTCCGATGCAGCAGTTTCTGGCTAGGTCACGCCGAGCCGCGGATTCTGGCTTCTGATCAGGTGAGTGATGGTGCTTTTAAAAACAACAACAACAACAACAACAACAACACCCTGTGGCGTTCAAGACTCTCTCAGTCTCTGTCCTCATGCCAGGCTTCCGATCAGGAGTGGTGGAGCCCAGGTGATTTTTTTTTTTTAAAGGGGGAGGGGGTCTTTTTTTTTCTAAAGACTTAATGTCCTCACGCCAGGCTTTCGTGTTCACAAGACTCACTGTCCTAATGCCAGGCTTTCGTGTTCACAAGACTCACTGTCCTAATGCCAGGCTTTCGTGTTCACAAGACTCACTGTCCTAATGCCAGGCTTTCGTGTTCACAAGACTCACTGTGTTAATGCCAGACTTTCGTGTTCACAAGACTCACTGTCTTAATGGCAAACTTTCGTGTTCACAAGACTCACTGTCCTAATGCCAGGCTTTTGATCAGGTGTACAGTTTTAGCGAACTGTAAATGGTACCGGCGTCGTATTTTCCCTCTCAGCCACAAAACTTACAGTTTTGTGCTTTCAGTGGGGGTTTCCCAAGCTGTACGTGGGCTGGAGAGTGTTCTGGGCGCTGTACCACCTGACCTGGAGTATGTACGATTGGATCAACAACGCCACCACCACGGAGCGGCCGGGGACGTGGCTTGTGTACCTCACCAACTGGACCTTCCTCTTGCTCACCGCCAACACCATCGTCCAGGCTACGGTCGTGCTGCACGTGACATTCGGGCGGTCTGACCTGGAAGGTATGGTTCAGTGCTAAGCACCAACTAACCACCAACCAATCAAACACTCAACCAACCAACATATATTTAATTTTTTTAAAAACAGTATACATTTCGGGAAATTGTGTGGTGGGACATAAATCACACAAAATCACATTCCTAAAAAAAAAAAAAAATCGTGACCACAATGTAATGTAAACTTGCTTCTTTTTTTCTCTCTTTTTTTTTTGTCTTCTGGATGTGCGAACTGAAACTTGTGCACCATCACGGTAAACGGAAGATCAGATGTAGTTCATATGGAGGGGAGCCGGGGTGGCCGAATGGTAGAGCGTTGAACTTCTCATGCTCGGGTCAAGAGTTCGTATCCCGGCTGGGGCCAAATGTTTGAGCTGGCTTTTTCATTGTTGCCCCGTCTTTAATATCACCTGTATGTGGTGGAAAAGGGACGTTAAACCCCAGAATACCCACCCTACCCTAGTTCATATGGACGGACCTCGTCCTTCTGTACCATCACATGCTCGCTAGGGCCGTGTTTCTTTCGCTCGATCTTGCCTAGACAACAATCTGTTTTGGCCTTTCTGTATTTATCAGATGGGAGAACGCCGTGGTACCTGAAGGTGGCGTGGCTGGTGTATGAAATGGCCAGCGCTGCCAGCATCGCCGTCACAGTCCTCTACTTTGTTCTCCTCTTCGACGGTAAGCATGGAGAGTGATAATGACAAACCGTAGCCGTCTGAGTTGCCCCCCCCCCCCCCAAAAAAAAAAAAAAAAAAAAAAAATAATAATAATAATAATAAAAAAATCAAATAATAATGGAAGTAATATCGGCGTTGCTCACAGAGAGATGTCTGAGTGACATGCATTTGAAGTTTTTATGCCCTAACCTGCAATCAAGCCACGTAGTGTATTTGGCAGTGAGCCATCGGACGTGGAGAATGGTTGCTCCCCTTGACCTAGTCCGGGCGACAGTTTCGTTCTCCCAGAGGATATCTCCAGGGCTGCCCTGACCACCTTTGCACCGACCTCCGGCTAAATACGTACTGTCAACCCCCCCCCCTCCCCTCCCCTCCCCACTCCCCCCACCCAACAACAACAAAATGAATCTCATAGTTAAAAAAACACATTGTTCATCTTCATCAGTTCCTGTTCTTCTTCAGGCACGCTGTCAGTGATCAGTACAGTAACGCACCTGCTGAACACCGTTTACGTCATCCTGGACGTGTGCGTCACGGCCATGCCGGTGCGCCTCCTGCACGTGATATACGTCGCAGCGTACACTGTCGCCTACCTGGTCTTCTCTCTCATCTACTGGGCCGCAGATGGCGTCAACAGCGACGGAGAACCCTATATATACGAAACCTTGGATTGGTCCAAACCCCAGAGAGCAGCTCCTGTAGTGGTTGGTGCCGCCTTGGTGGGAGTACCCTTGGTGCATTTGTTGTTGTGGACCCTGTACATGATCCGGTCTGCCATACACAGGAACGCCTGCAGCGGCCAACATCAAGAGAAGGCGACGACCACTAACAGCAAGAAGTCTACAAACCACACAGCAGCAGACTGTGATGACTGCTCGGTTTAGGAAGTTGTTTCTTCCTCACAGAAGTTTTGGGATCCAGTGGACACTCACTAGAAAAATCTCGCCTCTGTAGATAACCAAATAACCCGCCAAATAAGAACGCGCGTACAATCAGTTTATGGTGTTCTGTTTATCAAAACAGTCGGTGGTTTCAGATTTGTTTTCGTTTTACCTTTTTCTCTTTTTTACTTTTTGTTTTTCAGGCGCACACACACGCGCGTACTCTCTCTCTCTCTCTCTCTGCGGCTCTCTCTCTCTCTCACGTGCAAACACGTGCACACACACACACACACACACACACACACACACGTGCACACACACACACGTGCACACACACACACACACACACACACACACACACACACACACACACACACACTTTATACATTGGGAGTTAATATAGAGACAGGGGTCTCAGTGAGTCTGGCGTGCGCATAGGTGATTAAGACCGGTGATTCAGAAAGAGGTCTCAGTGCACACACACACACACACATACACACACACACACACACACACACACACACACACACACACACACACACACACACACACACACACACACACACACACACAAACATAACACACGCGCGCGCGCGCGCACACACACACACACACACACACACACACACACACACACACACACACACACACACACACACACTTTATACATTGGGAGTTCAAAGAGAGATAGGGGTCTCGGTGAGTCTTGCATGCGCAGTTGTGATTGAGACCGGCAGTCGAGACACAATTGATCATGAAAGGTGAACAGAAAACTGGGACAGTGAGAAACACAGATTACAGCCTGGGCGAGCTCGGCGAGTTTCCCTGACAAGTGTGATCAGCACCCATCAGCCCTCTTTTTCGTTTGGCAAATATAAGGAAATTAAAGACAAAACAAATGATAAAACTACTACCACCACCACCACCACCACCACCACCACCACAAAAAAACAACAACCAAAGACGTCGTTTAACCTTTCTTTCACATCTGAGACATTTCCTTGTGTCCGTGCCGGGTCTCTACTCTACCCATATTCAGAAATGTCAGCTGTGTAGAAACAACTTGAGCAGCACCAAAAAAGCAAGTACATATATATGAACCGAGTTACAGCAATACTGATTGGTCCCGCTACCACCGTCGAACGCACAGACATTGTTGACAGGTAACACGTAAGTACTGATCCCTTTCCTCTATAGTCTTGTACATGTGTTAGATACGTAGAGAATATGTAGGTTATATTCACTGAAAGTTTTAGGACATAATTATACTTGGGCACTGTTTCACCCGGAGACGTGAAATGTGCATTTAGGGAATATGTATCGTGTATTCATTGTAAATTTTAGTGTAAACAGATACACACCGGTTCACCCGGACAAGGATACACATTGTCCTAAAAATTTCCAGTGGATATGCATATTCCCTGAGTTGTTGTTGTTGTCGTTGTTTGTCATATTTGCAGACATATTCCCTGAAACGTTTTGAGCCCACAAACAATGAGCCCTTAAATACTTCAAAAATTAATCTCACTTTCAGCATCGTACAGCAAAGCTCGAAATATTGACACAAAAAACACACTGCTGAGGCCACAGCAGGCGTCTTGGTAACCTAACTCCGCCCCCTCCCCCCCTCCACCTTCCAAACCCTCACCCAATGCCCATCCCATCCCCACCCACGTCGATTGTTTCAAGGAAAGTATCAAGCGACGAAACCGAGATTTCCGTAACTACGCGGCAGTTGAATCAGCTGTTCTCTGCACGATTCGTCTCCAGTCTTGCAGAGAAGGAAAATTCTTGGAGTTTCGATTTAGACACTGAAACAATGTTTCCTTATGTAATAAAACGACAGCGATAAGCAATCTTCAAGGAAAAAAGTGAAGATAAAAATGCATTAAGTCTTTGTCCACGATATTTTGGCGAGAAGGCAGAGCACAGATCCAAAACTAGCGGTTTGCGCTTGCTTAACGGTTTTAAGGTAAGAGTCGGTTTTTGTGTCATACTTGCCAACAATGATATGAACAGCATGATTTGATATACAGTAGTGTGGTTCTGCTGTGCTCATCGCGCAACTTTGTTGAACTGGCTCAAAGCGCCGCGAACTGAATCCAACACGCACGCTTACGTGAATTATACGCATTCTCTCACATACTTTACAATCACGTGTTGCGATGGGTCAGCTCAGCAATCGAAGGTGCGAAATCGAATTTTTTTTTATTTTTTTTTTTTTTTTTTTTTGGGGGGGGGGGTGTTTGGGGGTTTAACGTCCTTTTCCACCACATAGGGTGATATCAAAGACGGGGCAACGATGAAAAAGCCAGCACAAATATTTGGCCCCAGCCGGGATCGAACTCACGACCCGAGCATTAGGAGTCCAACGCTCTAGAATTTTTGGGGCTTTTTGGCATCAGACACTCATTTAACCACCAAAGAAGGAACACAGCTACTAGAGTAAACATGCGATTCGGATGCGTTGTAATGCTTTGATTTGCTGTTTTTATTAGGTACCCGTGATGGTGGTGTCATATACCTCATTCACCGTGAACCTTAGAACCTGACTTTAAAGTTTAGGAATTCAGATTTCTATTCATTTTCAAATTTGTTGGCTAAACATTTCCAAGTCTGTAAATATTGGCAACTACGGGTATAGCTATACAGGGTAATATTCTCAGCACCCTCGCAATCCTGGGCTGAACACTTGCAGCGTCATCCGCTTGGATGAGAGGATGACATGTATGAAGGTTTTCAACTGCCGCGCCAAATGGGCAGATACACTCCGTTTTGGGGAGACCGTGCTAAATCTCTGTCATCAGGGAGTGGTGGTCGTTATGCTAAGAGTTTACCATAGCTAAAGACAATCCCCACACAACAATGATAGCTACCATAACATTTTGCTGTGGCCTCACTGTTCCGACCGAAGTCAACAATGACAAAAACCTTCTCGATCGTGTGTACCCGTGAATTTTTACAGCTGAACTTTGCGTGTGATTTGTGTCTAGTTGGTTTGGCACTTTCCCCGTCCAGTTTTCTCGACAAAAGCAGCAGCAGTGACGAGACTGGCCAGATCTCAGCAAGCTGACACAGTGCATTTTGTTAGTTCAAGCCAGCCAAGCCAGTGGGACCCCTAAGCATCATGAGTGTGTCGTCGAAGCGGTCCTTAGTGGATGATGAGGGTGGCGAGCACAATGGGTGGATATCAACTGTCAGGGACGAGTTCCGATTCAGGAGTTTTGGGCTGAATCCAGCCAAGCCGCGGATCCTGGCTTCTGATCAGGTGAGTGTTGCCAGCTAGGTACGGTAGTCCGACCCTCTCGGTTTTTTTTTGTTTTTTTTTGGGGGGGGGGGGGGGGGTGGTGTCGTTGTTTTCTCGAGATTTCCGTAGGAGGCTAGACGCAGCGATTTTACATGCCTCCCAGCAGCAAAATGCTCGCTCCTCCAATTAAATCGGCTTGCCGGAGGGACCGAAGCGCGACGCCGTCGGCTCGCCATGAATAGAACACTGTCCTATTTTTTTCCTCGCCGCGCTAGTCAATCGCCGCTGACCGTGCGCTTTCGCTCTTTGTGTATTGTCCAGCGCCGGGCCGGCGGCACAGTGCACTCGCTGCACGCTGGTAGCGTGTGAACAGAAAAGCCGTTCGACCAGCGTGCGAAGGCTCCTCAGGATCGGAGCGTGTGTCGGGGGCTCAATGGCTGGGATGCTTTACCTAAGAGTGGCGAGGGCCGTAAAATACCATGACCAGACCAGCTATGATGCGTCTGCCCAGAAACGTTTTAACACGCATAGGGTGCTTCTATTGATAAGGCTCTAAGTGTCTGCCTTATCCGTAGGATGTCAGGCGAACTGATTTCATTGTCTTCGGATTGTCAGGAGCGCTGCCTCGACGATAGGGGAGCTGTCAAAATCGTGAAAATATGGACAGTGGTAATTATGGCATCAATGTCGCAATTATGCGACAGTGGGGAGTTGAAAGGGTCAATTTAACTTCTACCACGTGTACACCGAGTAAATGCTACATTCTTCTGCTTTCAGTGGGGGTTTCCCAAGCTGTACGTGGGCTGGAGAGTGTTCTGGGCGCTGTACCACCTGACCTGGAGTATGTACGATTGGATCAACGACGCCACCACCACGGAGCGGCCGGGAACGTGGCTTGTGTACCTGACACACTGGACCTACCTCTTTCTCACCGCCAACACCGTCGCCCAGGCTGCGGTCGTGCTGCACGTGACATTCGGACGACCTGACTTAAAAGGCATGGCTCATTAATCATTGGTTGGTTGGTTGGTCGCGAATTCATCGTCTTTTTCCACAAAATACTACGGGTGATGTCAAAGACTGGGCAACGAAGAAAAAGCCAGCACAAATATTTTGCCCCAGTCGAGCTCGCCACCCGAGTGTGAAGGTCGAACACTCCCCCAGGTCAGATATCCAGGCTCCTCTCCTTACTAGTATAGAATCAGGGATGGATGGGTGTTTGGGAGGTTAACGTCCTTTTCCACCGCTTATTGGTTGATATCAACGACGGGGCGACGAGAAAAAGGCCAGCACAAATGTTTGACCCCAGCCGGGATTCGAGCTCACGACCCGAGCATTGGAAGTCCAACGCTCTACCATTCGGCTATCCCGGCTTCCCGCGTACAATTAGGGTCCGTAGGTAGCATCCGGTAAGGCTGATGTCACGGGAGTCCGAACAAACAGCGAACATGGTGGGTTTTTTTCCCGTGTTTCCCGTTGACATGCGGCTACAGCTTGCCTTTGCCCTTTTTTTGCGGGGAGTGTTTTGAGTGTTCTCCATGTTTGTTCGAACAAAAACGTCCCCCGTGTGAGAGAACTCTCACACATCACCTGCTAGCTAGGTCACGGTCTGTTTCTCTACACTTATTTCCGTTAACATGATTAATATCTATGTAGATGTGTGTGAACAATGTGTGTGTGTGTGTGTGTGTGTGTGTGTGTGTGTGTGTGTGTGTGTGTGTGTGTGTGTGTGTGTTTTCAGATGGGAGAACGCCGTGGTACCTCAAGGTAGCCTGGGTCACGTATGAAATAGCCAGCGTTGCCAGCATGTCGGTCACCATTCTCTACTTCACCCTGCTCTTTGACGGTGAGCAGAAGGAAGTAGGCGATGAGATAAATCCCTCAATTTAGTTATTTAATTTCGCAGGCAGCGAAAGTACCCCCAACCCAACAGAGAGAGACAGAGAGCGAGAGAAACAAAGACGCAGCAGCACCCCCCTCAGCACCCCCCCCCCCAAAAAAAAACAAAAACAAAAAAAAACCCCAACAACAACAAAAAACCAACAACAACAACAACAACAAAAACACACAAAAAAACAAAGACAAAAAACCAGTAAAATTAAATAAAAGAAATACATGAAACATGAAATAATATAAACTGACATAAAATAACATAAAACAAATCTGCACTTACTACAAACGCCTTTTTCTTTTTTAACCTTCCTTGTTGTTCTCCAGGCACACTGACCGTCGTAAGTACAGCAACGCACCTGCTGAACTCCGTGTACGTCATCCTGGACGTGTGCGTCACAGCCATGCCGGTGCGCCTCCTGCACGTGATATACGTCTCCGCGTACGCCTTCGACTACCTGATCTTCTCTGTGATCTACTGGGCCGCCGGTGGCGTCAACGGCGACGGACAACCTTACGTCTACAAAACCTTGTACTGGGCCAAACCTTGGAAAGCAGTGTTTGCAGGAGGCGGTGTCGTCTGTGTGGGAGTACCCTTGGTGCATTTGCTGCTGTGGACTCTGTACATGATCCGGTCTGCCATACACAGGAGTTCGTCCCGCGGGCAACTGGATGAAGCTACAGCGGCCGGTGAGCACACCGCCTCAGGCTGTAATGACTGCCCAGTGTAGGGAGTCACGTCTAAGTGTAACCCTAGTCACGTGGCTATGCGGTCGAGGTCGTACGATTTATCATTGGCTTGGTTCACGAGTTGGTCTAAGTGGAGATTTTTTTTTTTTTTTTTAATACGTAGCTTACCACGCACGGGGATTGCCCGTCAGTTCTTCCAGTGGCCTTCCCAGCAGGTGTCTTTCGTTAGTTTTCATTTTCAACACACACCTTACTACGCCCAGGGATCCAGTCCCTTTTCCTTCCAGTTTAGTGCCTTCCCAGCACATGTCGTTTCATTATTTTTCATGTACGCGCACGGGGATTCTCCGGTCTTCCAGTTCCTTTCCCAGCACATGTCGTTTCATTATTTTTTCATTTACGCGCACGAGGATTTCCCGTTCTTTAGTTCCCTTCCCAGCACATGTCGTTTCATTTTTTTTTTTCATTTACGCAAACAGGGATCTTCTCTTCTTCCAGTTCCTTTCCCAGCACATGTCGTTTCATTTTTTTTTTGTTGTTGTTGTTGTTGTTGTTCATTTACGCGCACGAGGATTTCCCGTTCTTTAGTTCCCTTCCCAGCACATGTCGTTCCATTATTTTTCATTTACGCGCACAGGGATCCCCTCTTGTTCCAGTTTACTTCCCAACACATGTCGTTTCATTATTTTTCATGTGCGCGCACGAGGATTCCCCGTTCTTCCAGTTCCCTTCCCAGCACATGTCATTTCATTATTTTCATTTACGCACACAGGGATCCCCCGTGTTCCAGTTTCCTTCCCAGCACATGTCGTTTCATTATTTTTCATGTGCGCGCACGAGGATTCCCCGTTCTTCCAGTTCCCTTCTCAGCACATGTCATTTCATTATTTTCATTTACGCACACAGGGATCCCCCGTGTTCCAGTTTCCTTCCCAGCACATGTCGTTTTATTATTTTTCATCTACGCGCACGAGGATTCCCCGTTCTTCCAGTTCGCCGCGCAGCACATGCCGTTTCATTATTTTCATTTACGCGCACAGGGATCCCCTCTTGTTCCAGTTTCTTTCCCAGCACACGCCGTTTCATTATTTTTTCATGTACGGGCACGGGGATTCCACGTTCTTCCAGTTCCCTGCGCAGCACATGTCGTTTCATTATTTTTCGATCATTGATATTCTGTTTATTAAAACATTTTGAAACTTCATATTTTTGGTTTTGCTTCTCTCTCTCGTTGTCTGTCTGTGTGTCTGTCTGTCTGTCTCTGTGTGCGTGCGTGCGTGTGTGTGTGTGTGTGTGTGTGTGTGTGTGTGTGTGTGTGTGTGTGTGTGTGTGTGTGTGTGTGTGTGTGCGCGCGCGCGCGCGCGTGTTTCATTTTCTTTTTTGTCCACTCTTTGTGTGTCCTGACTCCTACAAACAAGGCATGTCCAAACGCTTGTCACTTTTTAGAGTGTGTTCAAAAGTGTTTTTTTCCATTCCATCGGCGTTTGTGGGCCTTCTGTTCTTTGACAGATGAAAGTAGGATCTATAACGTGCACACGCGCTCGCTTGCCGAACAAGTTAATTCCGGCTTTACGTCTCGCAGGCCGGCAACAAAGACTGTTTCTCGGCTAAGAATGCCGCCGAGCAAGCCATGCATGCGAAATAGAATCTCTAGAATCGATGTTGTCAAACAACACCAACGACAAAAACAGTGACAATAACAGTCACAATAACAACAATCGAGACAACAACAACAACAACAACAAGACCCATACATCAGCTGGTCGTCTACAGCACCTGTGTCCTTAGTCATGGCTAATCCAAGAGTGATCGGGGAAGTCACATCCTGCTTAGGGGACATAACTCCTTTTTTAAGCAAGTGCTTTGTGGGCCTGTGGGCTGACCAGTGACGTAGAGACTGGAGATTGACGTCATTGGGGCTCTTTTCTGCTCGCCCTCGCTCGACTGCTGTCTGCGTCACTGGAGTGAAGACTGGTATGACGTCGTCCTGTAGCTTTTGACGTCAACGATTAGCCTTACGTGTTCGAGATGTCAGACATGATATATATGTATCTACTGAGATTCTGAGCTTTGCCTACCCTAAGTATATTCACAAGGAGGTATCTGTTTTAGCTGACATCTTTTCACACTATGGCGGAGGATGTCTCGCTCCGAAGCAGCTCGTGCACGGACGGCACGAGCACGTCTTCGGGCCTAAGTCAAATCCCTCACAGAAGGACACTAAAACAAGAAATGTTGGTAGACTCAAAGACTCGTGTAATGGATCTACAGCCATCAGAGACTACAGTAAACAGGTACATCACTAAGCTTATACAGTCAAACCTGTGTAAGGCGGTCACCCAAGGGACTGGGTCAAACTGACCACCTTAGACAGGGTGACCGGGTTATCCAGGGTGTCATGTCAACAGCTAGTGTGTCAGGGGATCCTCTGGGGTGACCAGGTTAGACAGTGGTTTGGCTTCTACAGGTGACCGCCTTGGCAGGTTCGACTGTACCATACATGTTTACATTGACTTGTTTAGATCTAAGATCATAAACATTGTTCGTGTTATTTCCCCTAAGCTGAATTTACATGGGAATGATCTAGGATTTTAGCTGGATCTGTTTGTCCTTATTGTCAATAGTTTGGTTTTTG
The DNA here is from genome assembly GCA_018292915.2 of Batillaria attramentaria. Lineage (NCBI taxonomy): Eukaryota > Metazoa > Mollusca > Gastropoda > Batillariidae > Batillaria > Batillaria attramentaria. The sequence continues at coordinate 390,030 of JACVVK020000125.1, read as the reverse complement.
TTTGTTTTGTTGTGGTTTTTTATGTTGTTTCCATAGTAATGGAAACAACATCATAGGACGGGCTAAATTTTCCACGTTCATGGGCAAGCATCTGTGGTACAAACGCACGTCACTGCCGATCTCCCGCAGAGACGATTTTGCAAGTGTAACTCTGACAATGACGTAAGAAAACGTGCGTCATCGATGCTGACATGTACGGTGTGCCGAACGCGCTTCTCCTCCTCAGTGAGTGCCGTCTGTGCGTGTATGTGTGCGTGCGTGCGTGCGGCTGTGTGTGTGTGAATTGTGTCCAGGCCCGTTTCTTCGAAAATACTCAACCGAATGGCTTCAAATTTGGGGTATCTAAATATATCAAAATGTTACATTAGAGGAACCAAGCGTGTGATGATTGCTTAAGTGATTTGGGAGTTATCGCCCTTTTGAGACAAGTTGGTTGTCTTTCGTGTACAGGCGTAATATTTATTTAAATCACTCAATTTTTTGGCAGTAGATAGCTTGAATACGGACTCTGAACAGAGTCACTACTAGAAAATGGTCGCTCTTATAGTTTTCATGTAAACCGAACCTGAGTTGACATTGCATGTGAACCCAGTTCAGATGCCTATTTCTCCGAAAATACTGAACCGATCGATTTTAAATTTGGGGTTTCTAAATGAATCAAGATTATTGAATAGAAGGCCCGATCCAGGTACGATTGAACACATGATTTGCGAGTTATCGCCCTTTTCAGAAAAAGTGGCTTTCTGGCGTTTAAAGGCGTAATATTTACCTAAACCACTCCATTTTTTTTGGACATAAATAGCATGAATACGGACTCTCAACTAAGTGAATTTTGGAGGTTGTCGCTTTTATACTTTTGGCGTAAGCCGTACCTGATGAAAGTGCTGGTGAACACACTTTAGATCTCAAAATCGCTCCTCATAGATAATGAGCCTGGGGTGCCATAAAAAATTCACTGCAGCCGTTATCGTCAGTTGACTCGAAAATTTGTACTCACAGCACATTTCCTCTGCAAGCCACACGCCTCACAAACATCGAAGAAGAGACGCACGCGCACTGACGTAAAGTAAGTGCGTCATGTTTGATTGACGTGATGCTGTTTTTTCTTGGGGGTGTCTCGCCACTTTCTTTCCGAATTCCTCTGTTTGGAGACGTGGTTTATTTTACTTCTACTATGTCGCCATCTTCGTGCAATCGCAGAGAAGACACGGGATACAACAGAATACAACTCCATACTTTATGAACAGAATATGCACGGAGAACAAATTCATGAAAGAAGAAGAACCCAGAACGCTGTGCAGGGCTGCTTACGTACTGAACAGGTCAGATCTAGAACATTCCTGAACTTACTGGAAGGTTCGAAATCTCAGTTTCCAAGGTGACGTAATCTACTGACGTTACTGCACCAGCATGTTCTGGGATGGTCTAGAAATTATTTTGCATCGAAATAAAGTATCTTTTCGCGATCTCTACAACTTGACATGTGGAAAGCGGGAATTTCAGTGGGTTTCGTTTTTGCCACTGACTCACACTCAGAAGCATAATGTGTGTGTGTGTGGGGGGGGGGTGCGTGCGTGCGTGCGTACGCGCGCAAGCGCGCGTCTAAGGCGAGAGAGAGAGAGAGGGTCTCTTCTCCGATACCAGTAAGCAATCGTCTGTCAGTCAGGTCTGCGGGAAGTAACTCTGTCAAAGGGGAACGACTTTATTACAAGAATTCATTCACCCATGTAGAACCTCGCATACGCCAAAAAGTTTGTGACGTCAACCAGCTACGCGAGCTCACACGACCTCATGTGTTTGGGTTTTTGCAAGTGCATAGAGGCACGATAAGGGTTTTCAGTACTTTCTTTATGTCAGCATGCTTGATGTCAGAGAGTTTGCGTTCCGGCGTGTGCGCGCGGGCTGCACACATGACACGACTACGACTGTGACTACAGCAGGTCATTGAATGGAAACAACATATTGGGCTGGTGGCCATCTTGTTGTTGTTGTTTTGTAAGAGGGGTATATTTTGGTTTAAAAAAAACCCACAAAAACCTGTCTCTGTCTCTCTGTCTTTGCGGTCTCTGTCTCGGTCTGTCTCTGCCTGTGTCTGTGTCTGTGTCTTTGTGTGCGTGTGTGTGTGTGTGTGTGTGTGTGTGTGTGTCTCTCTCTCTCTCTCTCTCTCTCTCCCTCTCTCTATCTCTCTCTCATTTGAAGAGGCTGAATTCTTTACACAGGAGAGCTGCAAAATTAATATTACCACTACCAACCTTCTCAACAGATCAAAAACTTAAAGTGTTAGAAATTCTTCCCCTACAGTGCCACTTTCAGTTTAACAAAGGAATGTTTATGTACAAACTCCGCAAAAAGTTAGTTCCGGAATATCTTGCATGTACTCTCTCAGAATCCACATCCATAGACTCTAGGTTAGGACTAACTTTTAAAATCCCCCGTCCCCGCATTGACATGTATAAAAGTAGTTTCGCATTTTCCGGAACTTCATTGTGGAATTCTCTTCCTGTCCATGTTAGGCACAGTCGGTCAGCCTCATCATTTAAAAGCAGCCTCTTCAAATATCTATTAGCCAACAAATAACAAACAATCATAAAAATAGGTGCCACACGTTCACATAAATATGGACATACTAGTTCATACATGCGATAATAGTGTGTGTGTGTGTGTGTGTTTGAAGTTTCTTGTTCCAGGTTTACGTATGTTCGATCATTTGGCTTTTTTTTTGTTTTGTTTAGTTGTTTGTTCTTAAAAACGGCAAGTTTGAAAATTGGTTGCAAGACCAAAACTTCCACCGTTTTCAAATAAAGTTATTTCAATTTCAATTTCAATTTCTCTCTCTCTCTCTCTCTCTCTCTCTCTCTCTCTCTCTCTCTCTCTCTCTCTCCGTGTAGAGCGCCTAAAGCTATTATTATTATTATCAAGTTATTAAGGTCCTTTGTATGGTCGTCCTGTCTCGTTGAAACAGGCGCAAGGACAAACAACAACAACAAATACCCTTTTTTTTAAACAAAACAAATAAATTAGCAAACAAACTTTTAAAAAAATAAATCGCTGAATTCCTGTAAAACTTGCTTTACCATTTCAAAATTCAGACAGTAGTAGCCTCCCATGAAGTTTTCTTTGTCAGGATTTGATGTTTAGTTCGGGCTATGGATGGATGGATATATGGGTGGCTTGATAGTGTATTCAAACATGTTTGGTCCACTGCCAAGGCGATTTCAAAGTACGGAGGAGAATGGGAGAATGTTGACATACGACCTTCTGATCGCTAACCCGCACTGACCTTCGGCCGCCCAAACTAGTCCACCCCCCCCCCCTTCCCATCCCAACACCTCCTTCACCCATCGACCCCCCTATACCCCCCTCCCCCCCCCCCGAACCCCCGACTTCCGACCCCCTCCGTTACCCGGTAAGAAAAGTGAAAAATAAAAACAGCTTTATAACCTCACAGTAACAGCAAAGACATAGAATAATAATAATGACTATTGTATAGGCGCTTTACCCAATTTCATGACTCGGCTCAAAGCGCCGCGAACTGAACCTAACACGTGACTCACACACATTCTCTTACACACTGGACACATTGCAATCGCGTGCTGCCAAGCTCAGCTGTTCAAGTTTCGGAATTTAGGATTGCATTTCTTTTTCAAATTTTGTGGGCTGAACATTTCCTAAGCAGAGGAGGAGGAAGCCGGAGTACCCGGAGAGAATCCCCGACGATCGGCCCGAATGATCGGTGCCACATACGAGAAGGAAAAATTCTTTGCCCCGAGTGGGACTCGAACCCTTGACCTCTCGCACTGGCGACAAGCCTCTTAACCACTAGACCACCGACCGCCCCACGCAGAGGGATAGGAAACAAAGGCACACACACACACACACACACACACACACACACACACACACACACACACACACACACACACACACACACACACACACACACACACACACACACACACACAGAGAGAGAGAGAGAGAGAGAGAGAGGGGCACTTTTGGAAATATGCGAGGCTACGGCACTTCTGAGTTAAACTCCTCCTTAAATAACGCTTAGCTGTCCAAATGACCGATTTTAGCTCTGAGATGAAAGCAATTTGAAAACGTTAATTGGGTGGTTTTGGTTTAGCAGAAGGTCGGAGTAAGTCAGTATTTCAAACCGTTATTTTCTGGGAAGTGCAGAATCCTCAATTTCGAAATTTGACAACACAACTTTAACGCCTGTCACCTACATCAGTATTTTGTTTGGGGCAAAAACACTTGTTTCTCATTGAAGGTTACCTTGTTTCAAAACGCTTAGGAGTAATTTGGAGGCAGATGGAGGGCTTACAGTTGTGTTATTTGAAACTTAAAGAACGACCTGCCGGGTTCCTGGGGTAGCAAAGGATGCAAGCAGCTGCAAGAGCCAACTGCCTACCTCTCTACATATGAAAGTACATGTAGATAGAATGCCACTCACGAAGCTCTGAGGCTGTTAATTTTGTCGAAAGAGGTGTCGCTCCATTTGGGCATGGGGACTGTTTTCTCAATTCTGCTTCTTCTCATTATTAGAGAACACCGGCCCAGTCAGCAGCTGCGTTTCAAAAGCCAGCCTTCGGGCAACACTACCTCGACGCGAGGCTCCGCTGTGGCATGTTGTGTCACATCGTCTTATAAGTGACTGTTTTAAAGCAAAAACTTAAGCGCATTCGATTTTTTTTTTAAAGTTTGTATGCCAGACAAGCTTATTGAGGCTTTAACATGAATGATGACAGCCGACCGGCCAGTCCTCTGCCCACCGGGCTGTCGATCGAGTCTTGCTCAGCAAGAGTGACGTTCTGCCGTAACATGTCCGTCGTGGAGGTGTCTATGGAGGCCTCCTCTGGGGCTGGGGATCTATGTGACGGCGGCGGGTTTCTTGCTGCCTTGAATAGGCAGCTGAACCTGAAACGCTTTGACCTGAGTCACAGGAAGTGTTGGGCTCTTGTCATAGACCAGGTGAGAACTGGGGAGGTAGTGGAGGAGAGGAGAGAGACTGACTGACTGATTGAAAGTTTATTTTTCAAGGATGAGTAACGCACTCACAGGTCTCTCTGATTATCTGTCCTCGCTACACTAACAAACATAAACGAAGTACATGTACATCATCATCATCATCATGATCATCATCATCATCATCATCTCACGCACACATCATTATTATCACACACACACACACACACACACACACACACACACACACACACACACACACACACACACACACACACACACACACACAGGGACTGATCCGTGCTGACTTGCACACCTGACATCACAAGTCAATGTAAATGCTCAGTATACGCAATCAATGGAAACATTATCATTGTAAATGTGACAAATACAAGTAGAAAAAGAAAGTTATGAACTAACTACTTAGTAAGTAAGAAAGAAAATATTAGCAATGGTGAGAGAGAGAGAGAGAGAATGTGGAGGGGGGGGGGGAGCCAGAGATTTATGACCATACAGTGAAATATTTGATAGTACTCAGCCATTTCCAGTAATACCTTACTTTCCTCAAACTTTGCCAATAAAGTACATGTTCCTGAATAAAGTACATGTTCCTGATTCTTTTTTTTCTTTTTTTTTAATAAATCATTTATACATGGGTTTTACCAATTGTGGAAGAAGAAAAAGAAAAAAAAAAGGTTCCTGAATGTTGTGTAGATCATTCATGCATCGGATTTACTCGTCATTTGCCGACCTTGCTTTTGTCGCCACAAGTGGGGGTACCCTACAGCGTACTTGTTCTGGCGTGTCTTCTGGGCCAAATATCACCTGGGCTGGAGCGTGTACGACTGGATCGACAACACCCTGAACAACGAGAGACCCGCCACGTGGCTGATCTACCTTACCAACTGGACCTATTTCCTGCTTCTACTTGATACCATCGGCCAAGCCTTTCTCGTCAGCTTCATCATGTACAGGAAACCTGAAATGGAAGGTAACTGATCATGGATTGCTAGGACTTGTTGTTCTTGTCGTTGTTGTTGGTGGTGGTGGACATGGTGTGTGTGTGTGTGTGTGTGTGTGTGTGTGTTCCGTTGCACTTGCTGTTGTCTGTTTTCGTTTTCCCTCTGTGTGTGTTTGATGGGTTTGTTGGGGTTTTGTTGTTGTTGTTGTTGTTGTTTGGGGGTGCCGTTGCTGGTTCTTTGGTTGTTGTTTTGGGTTAGTTTGGGTTGTCTTTGTTATTATTTGTTGTTGTTGTTGTTGTTTGTTTGTTGTGGTTGATGTTCTTGTTGTTTTTGTTTTTGGTTTTTGTTTTCTCTTTTTTTTAGGGGGGGGGGGGGATCAGTGATTTTTTAAAAGTCTTTTTTGTGAGTGTTGGGGGTGGGTGGGTGTTTAAGAATTTAACGTCCTTTTCCACCACGTAAGGGTGATATCAAAGACGGGGCAACGAGAAAAAAGGCCAGCACAAATATTTGGCCCCAGCCGGGATTCGAACTCAAGATCCGAGCATTGAGAGTCCAACGCTCTACCATTCGGCTATCCCGGTTCCCCGGTTGGGGGTGGGGAGTGAAAAGTACTGTAATGCCACGACGTAATGGTAAGCTTAATATCCGACACTGCATCAAGGATGAGAGTAGTCTCGGACTGAATGCTTGTGGTGAGGGGGCAATCACAGCTAGCGCGTGTGGTACCAATGTTGTTAATGTTAAAGAGTTCTGATTTTTTTGTTTTTCAGTCCACGTAACTCCTTTATACCTGAAGATGGCCTGGCTGGTCTATGAGACCGTTAGTACTGCAAGTATTATGGTGACCTTGCTCTACTTCATCTTTCTCTATGACGGTAACGAATATTGAGACCCCTGTATGCCGGTCTAGCATACACTAATAGTAATAATAATGATAATAATAAACAATAATAATGGGTATTACACACGCTCTTTACCCAATTTCTTCTTAACTCAACACATGCTCGACTTCTCGTTATCACTCGCATTTGTGTGTGTGTGTGTGTGTGTGTGTGTGTGTGTGTGTGTGTGTGTGTGTGTGTGTGTGTGTGTGTGTGTGTGTGTGTTTTGGTTTTGTTGTTGTTTTTGTTGTTGTTGTTTTTTGGTTTTTTTGTTTGTTTGTTTTTTGTTTTTTTTGTGTTTTTTTTTTTTTTTTTTGGGGGGGGGGGGGGGGTGTTGTTTTTGTGCTCGAAATGAACAGACGAGTGTGGTGTATTCTATGGAATCGTACGCGCTCTGTTGGTATTTGTGAAAATTATTTAAACTCTGTACCTGGATTGTCTCGAGTTGAAAGCTTGCTTCGGCACTTGCAAGGCTTCGCACGGCATCTGTGACTGAGGCGTTTTCAGGCTGGGGAATTGCCGAGGAAAAAAAAAAAACTGAAACCCAGGGCGGGTTGCAAGGACAGCGCCCAGATGGGGGGGGGGGGGGGGGCAGGGTGGGGGGGTGACGGGGGGCTTTCTTTGGCAAAGCCTTCAGGTTTTGTTTTTGTTTTTGTTTTTTTGCTGAAAAAATAGGAGATTTGGCTTTAAATTCTCCAGCCTGGTTTGCGCATGTGCTTGCCTTTTGTACCACGTGCTGTCGATTGTAGATTTGTAATCCATGACCTACTCATCAGAAGTGGTAGAGGAATATACGTGTTCGTCTTTCACCCCCCCTTCAGGAAGCATGACACTGCTGAGCATGGCCAAACACGTCTTCAATTCCGTCTACGTGTTGCTGGATCTCGGCGTCACGGCCACGCCCGTACGCCTGATGCATTTCATCTACCCTGCTGGTTACGCCGTCGTCTACTTGTGCTTCACCTCCTTCTACTGGGGCGTCGGCGGCGTGAATATGGACGGAGAACCGTACATTTACAAGGTCCTCGACTGGTCCGACCCCGCGCAAGCGAGTCTCCTCGGTTTGTCGTGTGTTTTCGGCGGGGTGCCTGCCGTGCATTTCTTGCTGTGGTGTTTGTACATGCTTCGGAAAACGGTGTACGGACAATGTGTTCAGACTGGTCCACCGCCACCCTTAAATGTCGAGCAGAACAGAGTGCAGCGTACACTTAGTGCTCCGTTATCCACAGTGACAGTGATAGAATAATTTGAGGGGGGGGGGGGGTTCTTGGTGTGTTGTTGCTGTTCTTTTTGGCCGAAGCACACAAGCTTGCATTTATTGGACAGTGTCCCGGTTCACGCAGCTTGGCCGGATGAAATTAACATAGGGTTATCCCACACGAAAGAGACAAATTCGACCAATCGGTCGAAGCGGCGCGATGGCGTGTATGTCACGTGATTTTTGCGCAGAACTCACTTCTGCGAGTCTGTGCTGGGAGACAAATGACAGACGAGGAACGCAAAGAGGTAGTCTCCCTTCTAACAACAGCAGCAACAACAACAAAACCAACACTGACGCTAGCACTCCTGCGTCAGTCTTTGTGTGACTGCAAAGGTAACAGTTGAAAGTTCGCTGCTTCCACAGAGATAGGTTATACATTCTTCCTGGCAGAACTATCTGCACAGATTAGCATCAGACGGTGTCAGTTCTTTGTGAGAGCTACCACAGGTGAGAAACTGCTGTATAGAAAGTGTTTCTTCTTCACGGAGGTAACAATCTGATTGACAATGGTCTGTAAAACCGCGATGGGTATCGTGTAATCATGGTATGTAAATTTGGTTTGAATTCTGAACTGACATGGTAGGAACCCCAGCAAGTTCTATTCGGCTGATATTTATAGTGCACTATACTAAATTACAACTTTGAACAATTCGAAGTGTCTTCCAGCGATCGAGATACGGAAACAGACAGCAAAGCTGTCAAATCAATGTTGTGTTGTGTTTTAGACCAGAAAATGTTAAAAATGCCTGCTTGAGGTCGGCTAGGGAAGTGGCGATATCTTGTACATATCTTGAATTTTGACATTGTTGACATCTTGTCTATATCATGCATTTCGTTCTTCTTTTCATTTCTTACGGTTTATTTAGGTGTGTGTGTGTGTGTGTGTGTGTGTGTGTGTGTGTGTGTGTGTGTGTGTGTGTGTGTGTGTGTGTGTGTGTGTGTTTTAAAGGAGCAATATTTATTATATTTATGCTCACAGATCGTTCTGAGCTGCTTTCGCGGTATCTATCATCACACCACTTAAGACACCTGGACAGTGACAGCGTCTCTAATGCTGGCACTGAGCCAACAGAAGCGTATTCACTGACGTGGGTAATACGCTGTGGGAGATTGTGTCGGCGCCGACAACAATCGTAGAATTTGAATGTTCGGCCGCTCGCGCAAAGTGTAAACAACATTGTATCGCGTTAAGAGCTGTACTAAACATTAAGATAGAGTATTTCGAGCGTACAGGCGCACTAACGAGCAAAACTGTTCCAAAACATAAGGTGGCTGAGTAAACATGGAAATTGCCCGTTTAAACGGCATCACACAACCTGGATTGTAATTAATGATACTACTACTACTACTACTACTGCTGCTGCTACTACTACTACTACTGTTACTACTACTACTACTACTACTACTACTACTACTACTACTACTGCTGCTGCTGCTGCTGCTGCTGCTGCTGCTGCTGAGTATTGTGTAGGCGCTTTACTCAATTTCATGCAGCCTCAAAGTAGTCTGTGTGGCTTGCGCGGCTTTATATAAGCCCTAAAAACTCACTCACTCACTCACCCAGTTTCATGAATCGGCTCAAAGCGCCGCGAACTGAACCCAACACGCACGCCCACGTGAATCTCACGCGTTCTCTCACACACGGCACTGACATAAACACATTGCAGTCACGTCAGTGGTGCGAAGGGTCAGCTCATCTATTAAGTTTCGGAATTTAGAATTGCATTCATTTTTCAAATTGTGTGGGTTGAACATTTCCAAAGCACTACTACTACTACTACTACTACGGGGAGCCGGGGTGGCCGAATGGTAGAGCGTCATGAGTTCGAATCCCGGCTCAGTGGGGCCAAATATTTGTGCTGGCCTTTTTCTCTTTGCCCCGTCTTTGATATCACCCTCACCATTTTGGTGGAAAAGGACGTCAAACACCCACCCCAACCCTACTACTACCACTACTGCTGCTGTTGCTGCTGCTGCTGTTGCTGCTGCTACTACTACTACTACTACTACTACTACTACTACTACTACTACTACTACTACTACTACTACTACTACTACTACCACTACTGCTGCTGCTGCTGCTGCTGCTGCTACTACTACTACTACTACTACTACTACTACTACTACTACTACTACTACTACTACTACTACTACTACTACTATGAAAACTCAGAACTGAAGAAGAAACAACGAGAAAATGTAAGCCTACATATACACAATAACTATCCGCCCCAAGTATGTTCTTAAGATCGGCTCTCCACTGCGCTACCGCGCGTTCAAATAATGACAAGCGACACGGCTGAGCCGAGTCTATTTGCGGAAGATCCGTGTACGACTGGCCCATCTTGATCTTATTAAACATTTCGATTGCTACGTGCATCATAACAGGGAAGTTTGCACCTGGGTGTCGCCTTCAAAATCTTTCGGCCATGCTATGGGGCGTCAGTGTGAGCCTGGATTTTGAGGGAAACTGTTCCTGCCCTACTGAGAAGGACTCCCGGCGTCCGGACACAAGTATTGACTGACAGAACTGGAGAAAACGTTCAGCAAAACATTTCACAGGTAAGTACTGTGATACTGTAGCTGACTACACACAACAGGGCGCGTTTACACTGGACCAAATAAGTGAACCTGACACGCGGCTTAGAAGCAGAACAGGCTCGTTTACACTAGGAAACTTCACCCGGGCCGGGTAGTACTTATCGCACGTGAACCAGGCTCGCTTTGCGTGCCAGGCCAACATTACGTAACAGGCCAGGGCATCTTCCACAAAACTTGGCTGCAGTGTAAACCCAAGGAACTGGGCCTGGCGCGGTTCGGTGGGGTTCGGTTCAGTTTCAGGCTCGGTTCAGTCCTGGCTCGGTTATAATGTAAACAGGGGGGCCTCAGATTCGCTCTCAGGTCGTGTTCACGTCTATAGCTGTATTGCTCGTAGATCGCTATCTTATTCGCTGACTGATAACATGTATATACATGGATTATTCATTATTTTGTTCCTTTGAGCTTTTACCATTGTTTGTCACAGTTGTCAGCTGGTAGGCTGGTTTCACCACATTTTGTTGGTCAGGTTACCCCGTGTGAGTGTGAACGCGTCTCACGGTGTGTGTGTGTGTGTGTGTGCCTCTGTGTGTGTGTGTGCCTCTGTGTGTGTGTTTGCCTCTGTGTGTGTGTGTGTGTGAGAGAGAGAGAGAGAGAGAGAGAGAGATGGATAAAACAGAAGGCAATACGACCATACAAGCAAAGTTCTGTAAGCCACGAGTATTCGCTAAATCATGCAGTAACAGCTAAAAATAGTATCACTGTGTACCAGCACATGTTACATGAAGCCTAGGCGTGCCTTTGTGAAAACTGCAGGCAGCATGCCTACACGGAAGTATTGAAACTTTTTGTAAATACCGCAAAGAATACATTACAAAGTTTGCCTGCACCGAACCCAAAACCAGTCCCCTCAGTTTATAAAAGTGCTCTTGTCCGTACGATTCTGTTTCTGACTCACTGGCAGGGAGGGTCGGCTCGATGAAAAATGTATGCATTTTATAGCTTGTCATGGTTGAATGCAGTTTGAGGGTCGTCATTTTAACTAACGAACCATGACACGGACATGTATACGTTTGAGTCGTGACTCTCGACACAAAACACCAGTCAATCGATTATTTTACACTCTCGTGACGAAGCGATTTTTTTTTTTTTTTTTTGACGACAGAGGCCAGTTGCAGTCGCAACCGCTTTACTGATACTTCGGAGTTACAAGTGTTCAACACGCGTGTGCTCGAGAGCGCCATAGCAGATCACACTGAATGTGACTGAGTTCTACAATGATACGATATATTCGCAAGAAACTGATACATGTACCACCATTTCATATCTGCCGGTGGTAAAAAGACTCACTTGAGTAAAACTGACCCCTTCCGCCCGAGTAAATACATTCATGTGACCGATGGACATTCTTTCGATGGATTGTTGCTCTCAGTTCAGATTCTGACGGTCTAGCATTACACGAAAATATTATTTGGAGTAAAGGTTTAGCGTTTCTTATGAGTTTTCTTTTTATGAAAGGAATGAAATCCAGTTTCACGGATGCTGGAACTTTCAGTATCACTTGACCGGCTAAGGTCAAGAACGTCATTCGGTTAAAGGGCCTAATAGACACGGATTTCGTAAGTGCTTGGGTCCTTTTACCTTACCACGTTTAGACTGGTCACGATGTCACATTTTAGTGGTGAGTAATTAGCCAATCAGCTGTTGACAGTTGTCTACATTTTTCAATACTTGATGATGTTATGATGATGATGATGATGATATACGCAGATACAGGCAGTGGGTCCACAGACAGAGTTGACGAGTATGTCTGGTGCCCCCAGCAAGAGAGGGTGCCCTACCATCTTTCGGGAGGAGTTCCGGGTTGCCAATTTCGGACTGAGTCACCACACTCCAAAATGGATCGCCTCTGATCAGGTGAAAATTTTTAGAGATGTCTAACAGCGGTTGTGGTAACGTGGCAGCGTTTGTTCGTTGTTTTGTTCGTACGTTTGGGTTTTTGTTTTTTAACTGTTATCTTGAGTATGTGATTTGATGTGATGGCACTGATGTGATATTGAAGGAATATTTTTTAAGGTGTATATGCATAGGATGTAATGTGTTATATCTAATTTTATACTCTTGCTGCTGTAACATGTATGGCTTAATTACTGACTGTTTTGTTTGAGTTTTGTTTGTGAGTTAATGTACTCTTTTATGACCACCACACCCTAATTTCCCCTAAGGGGAGGGTGGGTGCGTGGGTGTTTGGGAGTTTAACGTCCTTTTCCACAACACCACAACATAAGGGTGATATTAAAGACGGGGCAACGAGAAAAAAAGGCCAGCACAAATATTTGGCCCCAACCGGCGGGATTCGAACTCACGACCCGAGCATTGAGAGTCCAACGCTCTACCATTCGGCCACCCCGGCTGCCCCCCCCCCCCAAGGGAACAATAAAGATTTATTGAATTGAATTGAATTTCTGGTTAAGTACCCTATTTGTTTCTTGTGTGTTACATAGAGGGTTGGTGGTCTAGGTCAGTTTTCAGGACTTGCTTCACTTACTCTCTCGCTAGTGGGACACACGCGGAAGTGTTACACGCGGTAGTGCTACCCGCGGTAGTATTACACACGCGATAGTGTTACACACGCGGAAGTATTACACGCGGTTGTGTTACACGCGGTAGTGTTACACACGCGATAGTGTTACACGCGGTAGTGTTTCACATGCGATAGTGTTACACACGCGGAAGTGTTACACGCGGTTGTGTTACACGCGGTAGTGTTACACACGCGATAGTGTTACACACGGTAGTGTCACACGCGGTTGTGATGCTCGCGGTAGTGACGCCTATTCATTTCCTACCATGTAAGTTTGGGGTTGCGCACCAGTAGCCTCACAAAAACAAAAACAAATCCTAATTATTTCATCTACATTTGGCGTAGTGGGAATGCTGCACTTTGATTACATTCGTGTTTGCTGCAGTAAGAACCGTCAAGGATCCGTTCATCTTGCCTGATTTTCGCGTACAGGGCAAAAACCAATAAAGAGTAAAAAAAAATAAAACGTGGGATACTCTTGCGCGGTACGAAAAGTGCTATCACCATTAGTCTTTTAAAGAAGACGCTAAGACGACAAAACACGCTACTTCGAGGACACAAAGCAAAACTAATTTATTCCTTAGCCGAAAATTGGAAATAAATTTGTTTTGTCTTTTATCCCGTAACTTTTGGTCATGTTCTAACACGATTGTAGTCCTTTTCGTTGTGGGCATGAGCACCACATTCACAACAGGCCGTGCGTGTTGCATCCCTTTTCAGTGGGGCTGGCGAATTTTCTACCTAGTGTGGCGTGTGTTCTGGGCTCTCTTCCACCTCAGCTTCCTGATCTACGACCAGGCGACCTTCACCCCTCGCACAGGCGTCTACTACGTTTTTCTGACAAAATGGACGTACATCGTCCTCGTCTACAATCTGGTCTATCAGGCCGTTGTGGTTGTCTACCTCACGTGCAGGCCTCGTCAGTTTCAAGGTGACCCGGTGTGTGTGTGTGTGTGTGTGTGTGTGTGTGTGTGTGTGTGTGTGTGTGTGTGTGTGTGTGCCACTCAGTCTGTGTGTGTGTGTGTGTGTGTGTGTGTGTTTGTGTGTGTGTGTGACTCTGTGTGTGTGTGTTACTCTGTGTGTGTGTGCCACTCTGTGTGAGTGTGCAAATCTGTGTGTGTGTGCCACTCTGTGTGAGTGTGCAAATCTGTGTGTGTGTGTGTGTGTGTGTGTGTGTGTGTGTGTGTGTGTGTGTGTGTGTGAGAGAGAGAGAGAGAGAGAGAGAGAGAGAGAGTTTGTCCAGGGTCCTAGGACAAAAGGGGATGGGGATTCGCTCTAGGATGGTCAGTGAGCTTGTGTGTTCGGTCACATGAATGTATTTACTCGGGCGCAAGGGGTCAGTTTTACTCGTGTGACTTTCTCTCTCTCTTTCTCTCTCTCCCTCTCTTTTTTTTCCCTTTTTTTTCGGGGAGGGGGGGGGGTTATTGGAGGGGGTTGGGGGTGGAGTGGGGGTGGGGGGTCGCTACATTATGCATGTATAATTGTCGCCACTGATCGGCCCATTCCAAATTCAACATCTCGTTTCAATTTATTATCTACAGACGGCCAAAGTCCGTGGTTCCTGAAGACAACCTGGTTTCTGTATGAACTTAGCACCACCGCAAATATTGGTCTCACTATAATCTACTACGCCCTTATTTTCGAAGGTAAGTTCTGAGTGAGTCAGGTTAACCCCTGGATTTCTTTAGATCAGTATATTTAATTTCTAAGAGTTACAAGCATCCGTTTCCGATTCATTTGTCTACCAGAGATATTCCAATGAGGGGTTTGCCTAGTGGGTATACGGTGTCAGTCCTCTTGCGGATCCGGGGAGCCGAGGTGGCCGAATGGTAGTGCGTTGGACTTCTAATGCTCGGGTCGTGAGTTCGTATCCCGGCCGGCTTGGGCCAAATATTTGTGATGGCTTTTTCATCGTTGCCCCGTCTTTGATATCACCCGTATGTGGTGGAAAAGGACGTTAAACTCCCAAACACCCACCCCACCCACCTGTGGATCCGACGGTATCCGGCTCGAATCCCCAGGTGGACATTTTCATTTTCTCCTTTAAAGTTACGGCTGACAACTCGTCATCTGGTCCGGCGAATGTGAAGGAGCACGCGCTGAGTTCCCTCGCGTTTTCGACACTGATACTTGTATATAGATGTCTGCAGGCTTTGCCACTGACTTCAAAGCTAGATTCAAGAAACAACCCCCCCCCCAAAAAAAATAAAAATAAAAAACCACCAACAACAACAAAAAAACAACAACAAATGTTACTGACTTCAAAGTTAGATTCAAAAAAACAAAACAAAACAAAACAAATGCCACTGACTTCAAAGCTAGATTCAAGAAACAAACCAAACCAAACCAAACCGAACCAAACCAAAACAAATGCCACTGACTTCAAAGCTAGATTCAAGAAACAAACCAAACCAAACCAAACCGAACCAAACTAAGCCAAACAAAACAAAACAAAACAAAACACAAACACCTCTTTTTAGAAAATAAACTTGCTTTTGTTTGCGTAGGCAGCATTCCGAACTCTATAGTCTGGTGTTGGGCTGTATAGGCGTCATAATCGAATTTGCCTTATCTGACACACCTTGTGTGTGACTTTCATTTTTGCAGGCAGAGTAACGCTGCTGAACACGATACAGCACGTGGTCAACTCAGTGTACGTCCTGCTGGACCTGTGCGTAACGGGCATGCCCGTACGTCTTCTGCACTGCGTTTATCCTATGGCGTACGCCGCCGTCTACGTCATCTTCACGGCAATCTACTGGGCGGCGGGCGGCGTGGACCGCAAAGGCCGGCCGTACATCTACGAGGCCCTTGATTGGAACCGGCCAGAAACGGCCGCGCCGTACGCCGTGTGCCTCACCTTGATCGGCGTACCGCTTATCCACTGCTTCGTCTGGGCGCTACACATACTACGCCGCTTCATTTACGAATCTCGGTGCGCAAGTAACATTGGGGACCGTAACGAGGATGCTGTTACCGAGGGTAGCGGTTCTAAACCGTCAAATCTGGTGACCCCTGTTTAGGAAATCACTGAAAGCGTCACCTGGTGTCAGTACTCAGTGGCGCCGGCAGCGAATTTCGTCATGGGGAGGGACCTATTATAAGTCTCTTTCACTCACAAAAGACTCGTGAGCGCGTAGAAAAGTTATAACCGTGTGGAGTTTATTACAGCACTTCTCTGGTGTTACACCGCACTCTCTCAAAATTCGCACATATAAGCTTCTCTCGTGCACTGACACACACAAACCACAAACAAAAGACACAGCCACGCTCGCAACATAATTTAATATGACTTTAATCTTACCTATATGTGCATGCCTATAATACGTATAGCTTGTGATATCTGTAATATGTGATATGTATGATACTGATAAAATATTTTATATGTCTTGTTTTTATAAACTCTTTTATGTCTTTTTCGTACGTTCCTCTCAGAGATGTAATTTCCCCGGAAGGGATTGATTGATTGATTGATTGATTGATTGATTGATTGATTGATTGATTGATTGATTGAGAGTATTCATAGCAAAAGAAATCGAGCTGGCGCTGGCCATACCACTTCATTATATTACTTGATTCTGGCAGGTATGAACGCACTGGTGCCAGTTTTGAGGTTCAAAGGATTTCTGTGCTCACAAAGGAGC
The DNA here is from genome assembly GCA_018292915.2 of Batillaria attramentaria. NCBI lineage: Eukaryota > Metazoa > Mollusca > Gastropoda > Batillariidae > Batillaria > Batillaria attramentaria. Next base: position 373,192 of record JACVVK020000125.1, on the reverse strand, counting down.
ACTTGAAAAAAAAAAGTCTGTACAATATTAATGCTGTCGGAATTTGAACCTACAAACCGAAAACCGCCTGACTCCCGTCTTTGTCAGAGGATGTCATCATGGATTATTTGTTTTTTTAAATCACACTTGACAATTTTTTTTTCAACGGAAATACGTGAGACGTATTCACATATGCTCTGCGCACAATCCGCGCTATTTCAATTTTGAGACGTGAAAAAAATTGCAGTTGTAAACCTGATACATTCCATTCCTATGGCCGGTTTCATTTGCAGATCTTCTTCTTCCTCCATTATTATTATTATTATTATTGTTGTTGTTGTTGTTGTTGTTGTTGTTGTTGTTGTTGTTGTTGTTGTTGTTGTTGTTGCTGCTGCTGTTGTCAGTTGTTGTTGAACGACTTTGCCACATGCAGAGTTTTTTTAAAATGTTGTTGTCAGAAGATTGTTGTCACAATAAATCCAATTTTTTAACACTGAGTTATGTGGTCACATTGGTGCCTGTTCCTGTTGTTGTCTAGTTAGTGTTGCTGCTATATATCCGTCTTGTTGCTGGTGCTTTTTAAAACAAAATCATAACCAGTCCACATTTACAGCGGCCAAGAGGCAAGAACTGCCCCCTGAAAAAGAAATTTTTAAAAAATCGAGCAGTAAACAGCAAACGCAATAATCATCATTAACAGCATCATCATAATCCAATAACGATAATAATGTTTAACTCAATTCATACCAAGTAATTTTGGGACTGTGCACCAGTGGTCTCCGTCCATAAAAAAAAAAATCGTATTTGGATTGATATATGGTTATACTCGTGTATGTTGCAGCGAGAGCTGCCAAGCAACCATTAATCTTGCCTGATTTTCGCACAGAGGGTCAAAACCAAAAACGCGGGAAACTCGTGCGCGGTACGAAACGTGCTAAGAGGTGTTGAAACAGATGAAGACAACACTGAGCAATGAAAAACAAACACACAACTCCCCCAAAACAACAACAACAACAACAACACAACAACACCAAAACACACACACACACACACACACACACACACACACACACACACACACACACACACACACACACACACACACACACAAAACAACAACAAACAAACAAAACAAAAACACGCCCTATCTTATTTTGAATTCAAATATTTGGCTTCACAAAAATGTTTCACATCGCACAATTTCATTTAAAGTAATTTCCACTGAATATTTGTTGACAGTGAAAACCGATACCCTCTACACACAAAGTGTTTAAAAATGTTCCTGAAAAAGCAACAACTGCAAATTCAACCAGTACTAGTAATCCCACTTTAGACATGCCCTTCCCGCTTGCGTGTAGACAGTCATTTCCAATGGAACTATAACCACTAACCTGAAAAGAAAGTGAAAGCCTCTCTGGGCGAGGTGTCAGTCGACCGTTCAGAGGGGTTTGACTGTATATCTTCTGGTAAACTTGGATATACGGCTGAGAAGCGGGAGAGCCACTGTGCTGGTCAGACTGTACTGTTAAGAGGCTGGACACTGATAACGAGGCGTTTTTCAACAGTCAGTCTGTTTGCATTTAACCCCCCCCCCCCCCCCCCCCCCCCCCCCCCCCGCCGAAAACCGTACACTGACTCGCAGGACGGTAAAATCCTTCTTCATGCTCAGTCACAGTGCCTACACTCTTCCGGCCATCCGGCTGCACTGATTTCATGGATGTAGAAATCACTGATAACTGAACTGGACAAGAGACAAGAGACACTGACTCGGAGAGCACACATGTCAGTACTACTGACAGGATAACTGAAATACTTCCTTATCTAAAGTTTTGTAGTAGCTTCTGTATACTAACAACTTGACTTGACGCCGGCGCGGCAAACAGAATATCAACTGCCCGGCCCTGTCAGTCTGTGTTTAGTACAATCAGTCAATGCCTGAATCATATGTTTAAAAATACTTTAAACGGGTTCCGCCGGTTTTACTCACTGACTTTGATCTGAGAACTCAACGGAATAAAGTCAAATCTGGTCTGGTTTGCTTCTTCAAATAACAGTGCGGGGACTGGACATGATCCGGCCCAGCATAGGCCGGGATGCTACTATAGAAGTATTCCTATGCGGCTTGCCTCCTTTCAAGGACTAGTTGTGCCTACTATACATTTACAGGAGGATAATACGTGTGAAGTTTTATTCTTGGTCCGACCGACCTTTCTGGTTTGGAACCCAGTCACAAGGTGATCCCCCGAGTTGCAGCACAGAGTACATTGACCACGAAACGGATTTGCTGTGACGTCACAAACAACTGGGTGAAAAAAAGCCGGCCGCTGATTGGCGAATGCCTGGGTTTGTCCCTCCGACCAAAATAGGTCCCCAGCGTGCAACACCGCAACCTCAGATTAACCCCTCCACGGCTGCTGACTCGCTAAACATGGCGGCACGAGTACCGTCAGTGTACATACAAGGCTCGCCCCTCTTAGCGGCTAACAAAGGAAAATGGGTCGATACGATGGCAGGCAACAGTCGTCAATGAAAAATGCGCCGCTAGAGGCAGTTTTTGTCTCAATTCGCGTCACTTGTATCATCATTATCATGGGCCAAGGCCGGATTACTATGATATCCGCTACATCGGCCATAGCGGCGGATTTTAGAATCCTTGGGCAGATATCGTATGATGTTATCTGAAATCTACAGTCGAATATGTACCACTGTGACAAAAATTAGGTCGTGAAGGACCGGCTGAAAAGATTTTGTCAGTGTGGATCAGTCTGAGTGTCTCCGTCCGATCATTCCGTCTGCGCCATGTGGCGAGGCCAGGACGTTAAACACTACAACAGACAGTCCATGAAACCATTCCTTGCAGCACTAGCAAATACATAAACGATACACTGCAGTGCTGTCTGTGCCGTGTTTCGCTTGCCTTCGCTGACTGGCATTCTTTCCGAGTCTTGCACTGGGTTCAGTGCTTGTGACTGCCGTGGGACGCCTCACACAGGCTGTGTCAACTGACTGAGACTGACTACTGTAGGCGGTCTACACTGACTGACTGACACAACCGACACCCGATTCACTCGGATCCCGATAAAGTGTCACCTTCAACAGTTCGCGCGTGAAGATGGTAGTTGTTGGAGGTTAGTGCAAAGTGAGCTGAAGACGGTTGTAGGGTATAAAATGGAATATGTGGATGCGGTAGTCTGGTTGTGCTTAGTCAGTGTGTAACGGTATGTTGTGATGCCGGCCGGTGCGGGACGGGCTGATGCACGGTATAATCAAGACTAGGTCATACTCATAGTCAATGAAGAAAAAATCGAAAATAACAATCTGGCGTGAAGACACAATGAAAAGTAATGTAAGGACTTGATTAGTATTGTAGTGTTTATAACACGCCGTAAACTTGACTGACAGTGAAGCCGGCGCCGCGCGCCTTGAAGACTGAGACTGAAACGAAACGTTGCTGTTAAATGCATGGTAGCACAGTGCACAACTGTTCAGTCACATAACTGATCCGGCCGACACGTACGTAATCTTGTGTATGTCTCTGATGTAACACATCTACCGAGTGAACAGACTCATTAGTCTGGCTGGGACTCCTGGCTGGACTGACTCGCTATACTAGAATATATTACCCCCTTGCCGGTCATAGTCTATGGACCACAGACACAGAAAATGTCGGTCGAAGTAACACATGAGTCATAGTTATTAGCGACTGGCACTGTGTTGCTCCATGGTTGAGGCAGGGGACTGGTTGTTAGTGGTTCACGTTCCTGGTTGGGCTCAGCCCCGAATTAGTCTTTGTGGCTTGCGCGGCTTTAAGCCCTAAAAACTCACTCACTCACTGATATCACTCCTGGTTGGGCCGGCGGTTCTGAAGCTGGACTGGGCCAGTTTGGACGTTACCTTGGTTCCACTGATACCGGCACACGCTGACTAACACGGCAGTTTGTAATGCTGGTGGCCTAAATTCAGTTCCAGGTTACTAGCCAACAATATTGAGTAGTGGAAGCACAACAAAAGTCTCAGTGCGGGCTCTGTTCAGCCCGCCGGGCTGAACTTGACTTCTTCCGATCGAGGCCCCCTTCCCCTACCCGAACTAAACTAAACTAAACTAAACTAAACTAAACTAAACTAAACTAACTGAACTAAACTAAAGAAGCAAGGAAACAAAATGCGTAAACGGCATCTCGGCAGTCTGTCCTAAGCGCACAACAAACAAGGCTCATCATACCAGTGAACCCGTCACCACATCAAAACCAATATGAATAAATAAATAAATAAATACATTTTTTGGTAGTTTTGTTGATGCCGTTCCCACAAATCCGATATTCAGTAGGAGATTTTGTGTAATCATACGACTCAGTCTAATATCAAGGACTAAAATACATCTAAACACCAACACTGACCAACATCAACCCCCCCCCCCCAAAAAAAACAAAAAAAACAACAACAAACAAACTAACAAAAAAACCAACGACCAAAAAAAAAACACCAAAAAAACAAACAAACCAAAAAACCCAGACAAACAATCAAACACACAAAAAACAACAACAATAACTAAAACCCCTCTCAAAGGAGACAGTAAATGGAAGCCGCCGTGTCCGCCCACCGCCGGAGTTTGGGCCAATAGCCTGACTGAAAAGTCTTTGAGTTTCTTGAAGGTCACTGACTGAGGGGTCGTCTATCGACGCGGCACACCGCTATGCCGTGCTGAAACCTTGACTCAGTGATAAATCTCACGTGATCAGCCGGTTTGATGATCCAGTCCGGAACCCCATCCCTGAGCCGGCAGCAGGGGAACATTAATTAATATTACTAACCTGCACAGTACACGTCAGTGGTCCCTCGTTGTGTCCCCGTGCGCCAGCGGCTGGGCACCCACCAGCCGGAAAAAAAAAATGATGTACGCCAGTACTATGATACAGTGTATTCTGCTCCGGTCCTACAAAGCGACTCCTGGATTGGTCTAGTGAAGCGAGTGAAGGCCCCGGCCCTCCGGCGGCCGGCATCCATCCCCTCCCGACCACCCCCTCCCGCCTTCCCCGCTCCCCCTCCCCCCCCCCCCCCCCCCCCTTTCGATCTTGCCCCCGGTCAGTGCCCGGCCCGGCCTACAAAAATGATCTGAGTTTCATGTACCCCCAACGGGATTTTGAAATAAACACTTTGACTTGAGACTTAGCAAGAATCTCGGACCTTGATACTCATCAGTATCAGGTCATTCTGGCACCTCAGTGACTGAGTCATCATCAGCTGATCCGAGACGGTCTTGTTATTCAAGTTCAGTGTACACTGATGAACGCTGGGCTGCCACTGCGGAGAGGTCGGCAAAAAGCAATTTCCAGTCCCTGGTCAGTTTCAGTACTGCGCATGTGCCGAGTCAAGTTATCCATTTCTTTTGTTTCCGAGATCAGTATGACATTTACCGACTAGACAACTGATTGTGACGAGGCATCTCAGGTTGGCAGCTGACTGACACTGATCAGTGGATGGACACCTGCGATGCCGCCAGGCTGGTGTCCCGCGGCGCAGTGCTTGCGGGTCGGCGGGCAGACAGTAGTCTCCTCGTGGATTCTGTGGTCAAGCTATGTAAGCAGGCTAGGGGCCTCATCATACACAGCCTATTTTCCGACTAGCACCCATCCCTCCCTGGACTGACACTACTTTTTTCCCTCTCTTTATTTATTTATTTGACTCTCAATTGCCTAAAATATTCGTTCGCGGGCCGGCAGGACAAAATCATCTGACCAGTGTCCGAAAGGTAGTATCACTGACATGAAGGTTACAAATACCGAAAACTGAAAAAAGTCTACGCCCATTTCAAATCCTTACCATCGACTTTTGAGCGTAAGTAAAATTTAAAGGAGTGACGCCATTCTCCAAGATTTACACCGACAGAAGCTCGCCGCTGATTGGTCGTCCGGTGGGTTTGTCCCTGCGCCCAAAATAGAAATGTAACTCGATTTTAACCCTTGGTGTGCTGAAGCAAGACCTGGGAGCAGAACCGTAACAACACGGCACCAGAGGGTTAAACTAACGAACCAGCAGATTCAATGACTACAAACATTTTGATCTTTGTGTACTGAAAGTGCCAGTGTGTGCTGACTCGCGCCACAGTCAACAACATTCGATTCCTCGCGTAGCTGGGGGCCTTCTGCGGTTGCCGCACGATCGCGGGTGAAACTAGGTCACGGACATGCCGAGTGCTTGTTACCCGACTGCGGCCCGACACACTACTGGCATATCTGTACGAAAATAATGCAGCAGGGTTTATTTGGTTTGTGTCAGTGGGCAAAATGTAAAGAATCGCGTCTGTAACGGGTCTGACTGTCTGCATACTGCCGGTAGCACCCAGTAACACCCACTGGTCATGTGGACCCGTCGGTTTGGAAACCGTTCCAAGTCATTGGGCTGAGGATATTTCAAATGTGGCTCTCTAACAGGGATATGACGAAATCTAAGAACAATATGCACCACATCACTCTTTAACTGAAAACCTGCAGTGAACACAAAATGTAGCCGTGGTCGCATTTTACCAGCTAAAACTACCAAGCCAGAAGATGCCCTCCTTCTGCGGGTATGCTTTTTAGAACATTTACGGTAAATGATTTAAACTAACAGATACATTTTTCTTTTACGCAGTGTAACTCTTATTCGAACGCCAATGATTATTTCAGGAAGCAAACTCAACAAAGAAAGAAAAATCATCATTCACGAAGCGCTGGAGTGCGACAGAATGTCCATAAAATCGTAAAAACACGCGTTCCAGTGACCTCATTACGTGACCACGTCAACGCGGGAAGAGTTGTCTCCCTTGACACTGCAGACGGCGTTAGTCGGCTGTTCTATTTGTGTTTACGTAGAATGGCGCACATGTAGCGAAGATGTAATATGGATTTCAACTCTGTCTTAGCCGACTTGAAATCTGCTGCAACAGATTTCGAGAAGAATAAGGCGGACATAGGTGCTGCAACTGCTTTGTTTTGTCAGCGGGCGTGCAAGGTCAGTATCGATCGTCTATTTCGTCAGTCTTGATTGCTCCATCGCCTCTGTGTTCGCCATTCATGGCGTACCTGTTCGCACGCACGTACTCAAGCGGTGGTTTTATTGCAGGAAATACGATTCGTTTTTAGTTTTATCTACACGCACGTTGTGCATTAAACACAGTTAAGCACCCACACGTTTCTTTCTTTCACGGAAATGGGTTTTAAATGGAATATCTTTCTTCAGTTCTTTGCAACCATCACGTACAGCAAGCCCAGTTTTCCTTGCACAGGAGCACTGAGGCGCGAAATAGTCCCATGAAGAACACATCAGAAATGACATCTTGCCAGTCTTATTTGTGCATTTGATTCGTGCATGGACAGATGCATTGCATTTTCTGTTCCACTGTGTGACCAAAGCATTACAGGTATCCGTTTAGTCGTGTTAAAGAGGAGAATTGCTAGGGGGCAACCCCTTGCTGCAGTGGCCTTGAAAACAGGAAGTTCAGGGCATTCCGTAGCGCTGAGGCAATAAAATAAAACGTTTACTGTACATAATTCGCAGGAAGCTTTATGATTAATTAAAAAAAATTAAGCGTATGCAATGTTCTGTTGGTTTGGAAATCTGAGATCACTCATGTTTCCTTGATGCACAGTTGACAAAGTATACTAGTACAGTAAACTGAGGGGCCGTTGTCAGCCAGTCATGTCAAGTATAGCATACTGCAGAGCTTCAAATTCCAAAAGGGGTGATACGGTTGAAGAGATGTTCATGATACGCTTTGCAAAAGGGGTTGTGGAGGGCAAGTGTGTTAGAGGATCTCAACTGTAGAGTCTGAAGATTCTTTGTAATCATTTTGTGTAATGTGAAACAGTAAGACTGGATCAGCACTGAATTTAACCCTTGGATGTTAAATTGCTTGGGTGAAACACTAAATGTCTCTCATTGGACTCCTCTGGTAGATAATACAAAGCTATGGTAGAAAGAAGGCACCCTTTCAGTGAGGAGTGAGATTTTCATTGAGCATATGTATCCTTTCAATATTATTATACCCTTAACTGCAGAGCTTTTTCATGTCACCCTCTCTCACACTGCAGTAATGTGAGTAAACATGGCACGAAAGTGGCATCCTCACATGGGCTAGAAGAATGTTAGCCAGCCAGACTCAGTGGTTGTATACATCATATTTATGGGCACAAATTATAACCTGTTATTCTGGAAATTACTTTTTAAAAATGTCTTTTATATTATGCTACCCATCACAATTTTTTTTCCCAGATCCTTGACAAAGTGGTGAAAGATGCAGACACTTTTGAGAACCAGGTTATCGGTGTGTGGATTATTATTGGCTACTTCAATCAGCTCTTGCTACAACTGGCAGATGGACCACTTTTGACAGAGTTCTTGGACAAATTGTTTCGGTAAGTTCTGCAAAAATGTATGTTTCTGTATCAGATTGTAACTTACATTTTTTCAAATGATGTACGTGTGCCTTTGGCCATATTTGTAGTAGACACTGGATTACCAGTAGAGAACCTCTAACAGCCAGTTTGAAGGAAGCTTTTTGGAAGGGTGGCCCACATGCTGGAGGTGAAAAATGTTGATGGTCCAAGTGTGACTCGAAGTCAAACCCTTGATCTGTCTCGAATGGGTGGCAGGGGTTATTACCACTACCACAGGCACAGTTTTACCAAATTCCCCAATTAATGCACGCAGATGATAAAAATGTGCACATGGGCCACATCGCACATGTCTTCTGCAGGGGACTGTCTCAAGAGATAGATGATACATAATTTAATCTAACTGGATTAAAACAAAACAAACAAAATAACCTGTGTGTGTGTGTGTGTGTGTGTGTGTGTGTGTGTGTGTGTGTGTGTGTGTGATTTTGCCTGTTCTAACATGTCAGGCACAACCATAGCTGTGTTGAAATGTTTTAAGCTGGGTACTAACTGGACACCGCCACAGTGCTGTGCACATGTATGTATGTCATGTGAAACAGGTGTGATCCCGGTTTTTCCACTTTTGTGACGTCATCACAGCTATGGCTATTGAAAATCTCACCAGCTGTGACTGTGTGTTTCACAGTAAATTTTTACCGTTCTTATTGGTTTCTTTCTCAGTGCATAGCGCAGCATGCAAAGATGGTGGCTACAACTTGTATAATGACATTGAGCCTATTCGAAGATTCGACTGTACATAATGGGTTTCACGTGCCTTTGACTGTTTGAGTCACGCTGATCAGTTAGGGTAGAGTACATCTTACCTTTATTACCAGAGTTGATGACAGTGCGCTGAATTACTTTAATCACATCGTTTCGTTGTGTCTACGGTAAGCGTCTGCTAGATTGGCGAAAGACGGCATGAAGTCAGCGATCCGCAGCCCTTCAGTTTGTAGTTAGTACACACACCAGGTGCAGGGACTGTGATGCAGGCTTATATTGTGTATACATGTGTTTCCCACGATGTGTCTGATTAATTGCACGTTTCACGCTGTTTTTTTTTTTCCACTGGTGATGCAGACAATGTGCGCGGATGGTGCTGGACATCCAGTGGCAGAAACTGGACGAGGAGAGAGACAGTCGTCAGAACTTCCAGGCATCCCTGTCAGCATGCCACGAATTGATGGTACCGCGAGGCTACAGGCGTTTTGGTCAGCTGCAGGGCCTGATGGACATGTCATGGACGGACCCCACCCTCACGCTAGTGATGGGGGGTGATGAGGATAATGAGGAAGGAGAGGGTAAGTTCCCCTCCCCCCAACCAAAAAAATTCATAAAAATGTCAAAGTAGCAACAAGTATTGAGTGGAGTTTTTTCGTGTGCTGTCTTTCTGTCAGTTTGTGGATATAGCCTTGGAAGTTCGTTTGAATTCAGTAAATTATTTTTTTTTCAGAAATTCATTTTGGATTGTATCATGAGAAATGATTTTGCTTGCAGGTTCAATTTGCGATGTATACAATTATTAGGAACAAACTAAAGAAGACAGTCCATTGCATTTCTCATGAGACAATCACAGATGTCACAATCTTGTGGTGGCAATACATTTTTCTTACTGTTTTGGGCTTTATGACATGATTTTGCTTTAAAATCAGACTGTGCTCTCTTTTTGTAGGGTTGGCGTATATTCAGGCCCAGGACCCAGAGATTCTGAAACTGCGTGTTGAGATGATGCTTCAGGAGAACTGTGACGAGTTCGCCCTCAACCTGTGCAGCTGGTCCCTGAAGCATCCGGCCATTGAGCGTGACCTAGGCGTGCGGAAGACGCAGCTTACTCTCCTGCACCGCTTTCAGAATGTGGACAAGTTACAGGAAGAGGTGAGAGTATTTGGGTTTGAGGATGTTCAGCACACATAGCAGCCTGATGTATTTTTTGCTACTTCGTCAGGATGAAGACGGTTGTAGTATCAGCCAGCAAGAAAGACTTCAAAATCTTTAATTAGGAAAATTGGAACAATACTTGTTCACCTCATTTGGTAGGTGTCTTAGCTTACTTTGAGACTGGAGGTGATTCAGTAGTTCCGTTTTGTGTGCATTGTCTGTGATAGAAAGGGGCGATGCCTTTTGAATTTGATCTTGTGCGTGTGTTGGCATCTGCACCCACCACTTGCACCTTGTTGGTGCTGCAGAATTTCTTGTTTTTGAAATTTAAGGTTCAGAGAAGATGAAAATGTATCTTCATGAATTCTTCTTAAAATCAAGTTTCCTCTGCATAAAAATTTGTATCAATTGCTTTGTTGTGAATGACATAGCTAAGTAAGCTACTGTGCTGCTCTTTGCACGAGAGGATGGTGGAGATGGAAAATATAAATTTCCCTATGCAAACTGAATACTTGTGTATACATACAACTGTATGTGTTACTTTCTCTTGCTTACTAGCAGTGAATAGCAGGGTGGAGGTTAGCACATATAGTAGCGCTTAGCGACAGCAGGCTTTCACTGCTTCGTCCTCTAGCCCTGCGGCGCCGTGAGCATTTCAGCAAAGATGGATACAATGTGCGCCGAGGAGAAGTCTACCAACCATACCATACCATACTAATCACTTAAAAAAAGAAATTGTACTGAGTTACTGATCACTTTGCATTGCAGTATTTCTAGGTCTGGGCGGTGTGTCCGTGGGGCGCTGCTGCTCTCCAGTACTGTGTGATTGTTTCAGTTCGTGGGTGTGAGTTTTCCTTGGCAATAAGCATTCATGCATGGGTGTTTCAGTGTCAAAACATTGGCGTGGAGGACAGCGTGAAGCTTATCAACAGCCTGCAGAATAATGAGGAGGCCAAGGACCTGTGTACTGTACTTGCACAGACCTTTCTGGTGCAGAACTGGATCAAACCGTCCAGCGATGACAGCAAAAAGGTACAGAATGACTATGAGTTATGGTGTGCATAGATCTATCCATCTTGCATGACACTTTTACTATAATCTCTTTCGCCCTCTCCCTACTGGTCCTTTTCAGTCTAGCGTTTTCCCCTCTGGCCTGACACGCAGCAGCTCCCAGTATTAAACAAGCAAGTTGGCCCGTACAATTTAAGCCTTACGTTGGCATGTACGGATGTATACAGATTTGTTTTGGTTTTTGTGTGTGTTTGTGTGTGTGTGTGTCTTTTTACCTGAGTCCCTTCTCACTTGTAGTTTGTAAGGGAGAAAACCCAGATGTTTTGATATTTTGCCATAGAATGTTTTCTTAGGCTCAATTGACATTTTAGTATTTAAATTTTGAATTTTTAAGAATAAAAAAAACCGTCTGTTCCATGCACCAGGAACTGCTGCGAATTTGGCTTCAGCATCAGTATCAAGCAGACGGTGACCAGGATCGCTTCATCTCCAGTCTGTGGGCTGTGGCAAAAGTGTCGCACTCCACTGAGCAGCTGCTGTTCATCATCGATGCTGTGAGGGAACAGGTAAGAGAAGATGGGAGTTGGGGTGGAGCATGTGTGGCTTTCTCAGTTGGAATTGAACTTAACTTTCATGCGCATTCTGTAAAAGGGGTGTCTGTGTGTAGATTCTGAGCAAGTACCCTGGGTTGGCTGTTTTGGCAGAAACAGTGAAAAAAAAAAAAAAATATTCCATCAAGAATTAAAATTCCTTCCTAGTACCTCATACTCATCTTCAGAAGATGCAGGTTCCTTAGTCCCTAAGCTCCTAGTATGAAGGACTTCGTTGTGCATGGCCACAGTTATGGGGACCTGTGTTGCAGGTCTTTTTCACTTTGTGTTGTTGGTTTCATAAGCATGTCAGATTACTGTACAGTAATTTTTTTTTTTTCTGTCTTTGTAGTGTGGGGATGCCTTCATACAGTTCTACACAGACCTCTGTGTCTTCGCCCTGAACGTGGACAAGGGCTGTCTGGAGAAACTGGTGAAAGAGAGTGGGTCTGGCGGTCCAGGGGAAGAAGCTGTAGCCCGCAAGCGAGATATGGCCAAGGTATATAGCTTGAGCCTTTACACTAAATTGGATGCCTGTTATGTTTTGAGGCATGTCATGTTTTGGAGTAATTAAATATATTCAGAGGTTGCTGGAAATACTCATTATCTAAGGGGTTGCACTCATTCGCAAGGGGTCCATAAAAAAGTGTTTGGCACACCCAAAGAAACCCAGATAAATGCATACATATCAGACAGGAGGTTCTGATTTTTATGGCATCAGCCTTTGAAGGAAACCGAAGTGCCACAGAAAGTCACACAGAGTGCTTCCTGTTGTCACTGGACTGGCAGGTGACCAGTGTAATCAAACTTGCGTTGTGCATGGCTGACTGCCATTCGGCGGTAATTAACAAGGGATGAGCATAGCATGCAGGGAGGCTGTCAAAGCCCTATCAAAATGCATACGAGTACATAAGGGTCCCTTGAAGATGCGTCGGGTGTCCCCAAAATGCAGTATATTTACGAGAAAAAAAAATGCAGTAAACGTGGCCCCTGTTAGCTTAGTGCAGGTCTACCATGTTGCTATACTTGCTGTGTTATGTATCAGACAGAAGTTGGGTGATCTAATTAGTGCAGACTCATTCAGACGCAGGAGTAAACCAAGACATTATTTCCTTGTCAAGTTCGATTTGAATGTTGTGGTAAGTGTGGGTGTGTGTTTTAGGGTTTAACAACCTTTTCCACTACATAAGGGTGATATGAAAGACAGGTACAAGAAAAAGGCCAGCACAAATAGAATGCTGTTGTGAAGAGTGTGATGTCTGTTGTGATGCCTGTATTTGCGGTGCAAGATCTGCTCAGTGCATAATGATTTCAACTTCATCCCACTGTGTTTTTTCTTCACTAGCAGGTTTGTTTCTGACCTTTTTCTTTTACTTCACAGGTTTGTCAGAAGCTGTCTCACATCGTGGCCCATGTGTCACCCAAGGTCTCCTTCTGCTGTGCCTTGACTCAGTTTGCCCTGCAGCCGTCTGAACAGTCACTGAAGGCCATGTGCGATGCGTATCATCGCAAGATGACAGCTGGTAGCTCCACTAAATCCCAGTGCTGCAGCAACTGTGCTTCTGACCAGGGTCATTGTTTGAAAGAAGCAGATGTTGATAAAGAGGGTCGAGATGTGAACATCGCCACGCTGTACGAAGTAGAGAGGCTTTGCGGCATGCTGCGGCCAGCTTACTTGAGCGCAGACAATGACTTCAACAACTTGTTCGCGCTTTGCAAGCAGTACCTTAGAAAGGAGACAGGGGAGGCGATGAAACAGGGACTGCCTGCACTGATGCGAAACCAGATCATTCGCTCCACACCGCCTACACCTGTCGTGATGGGAAGCGGCTCAGCGTCCACCTCACAGTCACGACCCAACATTCTCAGAGGAGCAGCGCCAGCTGGACCCCAACCTCAAGACATGCAGAGTGCCTCTGGTACAGCAGTCAGGGCACCTGCCACTGTGGGAGTTGCAGGTGCTGCCGTGCGCCAGCCAGGTGTGCGGTTACCTGCGCCTGGGCAGGTGGGGCAAGGGGTGCGGCCTGTTCAGCAGCAGCAGCAACTGTTGATTCAGAAGCCACCAGTGAGGCAGCAACAGCAGCCTCCACAGAGTACTACTGCCGCACCAGCTACAGGAGCCCCAGACATCGGCCTGATGCAGCAGTTGGTGATGAAGCAGCTATCTGCGGATGTGGTCCAGACATTGCTACACCTGATACAGTCAGGCCAGGTGAGCGCACTGATAGTTTTGGTTCTCTACTAACCACTGATCATTATCAGTTTTGATCACCGCAATACTTGTGAAGTCTTCCAAGTTTTGCCACAAGAAACAGTGCATGGAAGTTCATGATCCATATGTATAAATTCAATTAAATTTAAAACACTTTTCAAAAAAGGACTTGGCCTTTGGGGAAAAAGTGCAGACTGTACGGCTGTTTCTTGTAATAATTTCTGTGTGTCATTGAAAAATTACACATGTGTTGCAGGTGACTCCACAGCAACTTGGCCAGTTTTTGGCCAGTGGGAACATTGCGCAGAGCCTGCAGGCAGCCAAGACTCAGCTGGCAAGTGGTGCTTCTGCCGCACAGAGACCACCACCACAGACCCAGATGACACAACAGCAGCTTCGCCAACAGAAACTGCAACAACAGCAGAAGCAACAACTCCAGCAGCAGCAACAACAACTCCAAGAACAGCAACAACAACAACTCCAGCAACAGCAGCAACAACAACTCCAACAACAGCAGCAACAACAACAACTCCAACAACAACAACTCCAACAACAACAACTCCAACATCAGCAGAAGCAACAACTACTCCAACAGCAACAACTCCGCCAGCAGCAACAGCTTCATCAGCAGCAACAGCAACTCCAACAACAGTTGTTGAAGCAGCAGGCTCAACCTGAGCAACAACAGAAGCCGCAGCTGCAGATCCACCAACAGCAGCTTAAAGTTGGGCAGCGGCAAGTTACCGGAGGTTTGCAGGCGCAGCAAGCCGGTGTCCGTACATCACAGCAGAACCTGCCCACTCGTCTACAGTTGGGAACAGCTGCGACAGAGCGTCCATTGCAGCCACGGATAGTGTCTAGTCAGGCAGTGCTACAACAGCAGAGGAATCCAAGCAGACTGAGCGTACCGCAGCCACAACTACAGCCACAGCGACAGCTTGTGACCGGTGTGCAGCCAGTCAGACCCTCTGGGGTCAACTTGTCAGGGTTGCGCTTGTCCGGTGTCTCTCAGCTCATGACCGTGCGTCAGACTCAAGCTGCCCAAGCACAGAGTGGTGAGAACACATTTAAGGCTGCGTCAACTCAGCCCATGATCCTGCAGACCAACCCACACATGTCTGGGGGAAGCGTAACATCCGCCCAAGCCCAGCTCCTGCCACAGTCGCTTGTTCAGCTGCAGCCGTCAGTGGTGAAGGTGACTGTCGGAGGTTCGATGGCAGTTCCCCAACCAGGAACATCAACACAGAACACAAATTTACCAGGCACTGTTATGAGACCTGGTGGCGCTCAGGGTCAGGCTCAGACTTCTCGCAGTACAGTTCCGGAAGGCAATCGCCACTACTTAATAAACAATTTGCTGTTCACTGGAGAGGCACAAAACAATGCTTTGTCCATAGCGCTGCCAGACACCTTGCCAGAGATCTCTGCTGACAGTGTTACGGACACACTTCGTGCTCTTAATGACCCACCAAATGTTAAGGCCAAAGTGCCAGAGAGAGCAGGGCAAACTTCTGTACAGTCCGGTGTAGTTCAGCAGCCATCGGCAACAGTTTTACAGCAAAACGCATCGGTTGTCCCTCAGGCAGGACAGACACCAGGTGCTCAGCAAGGGCAGGTGAATGCACAGCCACTACCATCTATAGCCACGCTTTTTGGGTCAAATAAACAAACTATGCCAGGAGCTTCGGCTCCTACCGGCTCAGGGGTGGCTGAAGCTGGTGGTGTGCTGCTGCCAGCTACCACCACTAAGCAGAAACCAGCCAGCCAGAGCAGAGGTCAAAAGAAGGCTGCGAATGGAGAAAAAACAACACCAAAGGCAAACAAGAAAGAGAAGGAACCTGCAGTGAAGAAAGACACGCCTCCCAAGAAGGATAAAGATGGTCTGCCGGTGAACAAGGAAGCCCTGACTCTGCTGCTAAAGCAGGCCATGAAACTGAGCATGGACCAGAAGCAAGGTGCTGGTGACTCACCGGCAGCCGGAACCTCCTACAATACATATTTGCATGAACCCACATATTCTTCTGCTCCTCAGGGTGTTACACATCTGTATGACCAAACCCTCGTTGGGCAGCCCCAACCTGCTCTTCATATGCAACCAGCCAAACCCAAGCCGCCTCCAAGGCCTAGAGCATCCCCAAAGCCAAAGGACAAACCTGCCAAAGGAGCAGCAAGCAGAGAAACTGTAAAACAGCAACCACCCGCAGCAGGTACCACCCACAAGGCTCAGCTATACGCTAACCAGCTGCCCTCCATGTCTGCTTCAGTCCCTCCATGCCCGCAGTCCTCCTCGGGTCTGGTTCCTTCTGCATCCAGCGTGCCTTCACTCACCCAACATTCCAGTATTAGAATGTCTGCCAGTGGCAGTGTCGCTCAACCCCAAGTCCGTCAGTCACCAGCAGTGCCTCCTGTCACCAAGCCTCAGCAATCCACGCTTCACACTTTGCTGCTAGATGATGAGGAGCACTTTGCAGACAGCGCACTCCAGCAGGCCAAGCCCTCAGCACTGAGTGGGGGCATCTCCCCAAGAATTGGTGCTCCTATACCTCCCGTCTTTGCTCCTACTGCTGGTGCTGTGGCTGGCTCACTTGGCTTACAGCCGCCCAAGTCCAAACCACCCAGGTTTGTCTGTTTTCTTTTGTTGGCCTGTTCCTCTTGCAATCAAACCTTTTGACCAAGTAGCATCCGCTTTTTTTGTTTTGTTGTTGCTACTTTTAATAGGACGGGTGCTGACTAGGTAAATGTCTCAAAGGCTGATTTTTATCAGTAACCTTTTTTTGTTGAAAATGATCTGACTTGAGTTGGCTTTTATGTTATTGTTGCTGTGCATTTTGCCCAAATTTGACGTTTCATTTTGTACTGCTCTGATGAAACATGTGATTTCATGTTCCCATTTTCTCTTTGCAGCTTTCCTTGTTACAGTCCACAGTCTTCATCCAGCACTCTGCCTTCGCCTGCTGGCATCGCAGGCGTAACACCACCACAGGTGCTGTCAGGACCAAGTGGTGATCCCAGCTCGACCAAATTCTTCCAGCAGAAACTGGCAGCCACCCCCATGGAGCCAGTTAATAGGGAAGAACAACTAGCTCTCACAACACCTGTTCCAGATAATGCTGTCCCGAACATTCCTGCCCCAGAGTTAGGTGCACCTATCACCACCCTGTTGCCGGAAGGTGGAATTATGGAGGAGAGGAAGGGGGGTGAGAACGAAATGTCCATCGCCACATACCGATGCATCATCTGCGCCAAAGCTTTCGTGGCGCTGGATGACTTGCGCCTGCACGTCAAGCAGATCTGCAGGCCTGGCATTACCCAGCCTGCACTGGGTGACCGCATGGCCTTCAACAAGGCGCAGGCCACAGAGGCGGGCCTTGAAACCAGCACGGTCTTCCAGTGCATGCGTTGCTACGAGCTGTGCATCAGCGAACAAGGCATCCGTGAGCATAAACTTGTCTGCAGCAAAGCCTCAAAGCAGAAACCGAAGTCGAAAGCAAGACCCAGAACACCCAAGCCCAAACCGCCCAAGTCAGAGGACGAGACTGCCACAGAGGCAAAGGTTATGGAACTGCTGAGCAAATGTCTTGGAGAACATCGCAAGGAATTGGAGGCAAGCACCACTGACGGTGTTGAAGTTAAACCCAAGAAAAAGAGTCCCAAAAAGAAACCTACTGGTGAGACCTCTACTAAAGTGCCTGAATCGGCAGAAGCTGTCTCGGATAAGAACTCAAAACAAGAAATCCCAGGCGTCGCCGCAGAGACTGATGGGAAAGAAGGCGAGAAGCCTAAACCGAATAGAAAGTACTACCCCAAAAAGAAGAAAGAACCAGAAGCTGATGGTAGCAGCAAAGCTGAGGGAAATCAGGAGCCAAGCCCCAGCAAGGACGGAGCTGAGAAAAAGCAAGCAAAAAAGAAGAAGGAGAAGGAGCCTTCAGGTCCGCCACTACCCAGGTATAAAGAGCTGAGTGGTTCAGGTGGCCGCAGCTTCTTCAAGTGTCTGAACTGCAACCAGACCTTGTGCTCGATAGAAAACTTCATGGAGCACTGGCTCGAATGCATTGTCAAGAAGCCTCTTCCAGCAAAGAAACGCCCGGTAAAGAAACCTGTAAAACATGAAGATGAAAACGCGCCTGCAGATGCCAAGAGTAAGAATGACTCCGTTGCTGGAGAGGGTCCTGTTTCAGATACAGGCAAAACAGAGAAAACAGATCATGATGAAAAATCATCTACAGTCCCTGAAAAGGCAATAGGAAAGCCTTGTACTAGTGAAGGATCAGATGGAGGGGTAGACTCAGCTGAAACGACGCTTGACTCGTCCACGGAAGAAACAGCTGGAGGGAACCTCTTGATGCTTGGTGAGGCAGCTGTAGCAGGAGAAGCTCCAGCAGCTTTTGAAGCCTCTGTAGGCGAAGTCATCAATGAAATGGACGTGGAAACAACTGTTGACATTGAGGACACGGCACCAAGTGTTCCACAACTCAAAGAGTCTGTCGTGGTGTTGGAAAAGGTTGACCTTTCCAAGGAATATGCTGATTTTTGCAGTAAAGATAAAGCAAAAGTCAAAGAGAAAGGTGCTGAAAACACAGAGCCTCGGAAAGCAGCCTCCAGATCTGCACAGGCAAATTCAAGACAGAAACCTGTAAAGCGTCTCCAAGATCAGGTTTTGATGCACAAAAAGTTGCGCGACAGGCAAAAAAACAGGCAAGGCTTACCATGGTTTGTCAGTGAATCTGTCCGAGCCAAAGTGAACAGCAGCCGCACCAATCCGCAGGCTGTCCAGAAAGTGGCTTCACCACCAGCAGGCCTGAACAAGACTTGCCGTGTTTGCAAGGTAGAGTTCTCCAGGCGGTCGGTTCTCATCCAGCATTTGGCAGGGAAACACGTGCACCCGTACACTAAGCGCAAACTAGGTGACACTTCCTCCTTCTTTTGCCACCTGTGCCAGAAGGTGTTCCCTCACTACACTGCCTACATGCGCCATGTCATGTGTCACGCTCAGGCCATCGAGAAAAAGATGCAAGAGATGACTTCAGTGGATTTCAACCCAGGGCACAGTCGAAGAATTGCAAGACAGCGAGGGGTGCCCGGTCAGAACAACAGGAAACACGGTCGTACAAGTCCAAAGGGTGCTCTGTCGGTGCATGGTGTGGAAGTGGTGAAACGTGGAAGAGGGCGTCCTCGGAAGGACTCGGAGAGTGCAGGTCCCCCTAAGCCTGAGGTAAAGCCGTCGCCAGTGACAGACAGGAGAAGCTCTGGACGGGCTGCTCAGAAGCAAGCCCTCAGTAAAATATACATCAGCTCTCTGGGCATACCAAACATGGTGGAAGAAGTGAAAGAGAACAAGAAGCGAAGACTGGCACCTGACGAAAAGGACACTGATGGAGCACTAAAGTCAAAACGAGCTAGGCAGAAAGATGTTGAGAAAACGGAAGCTGCTTTGGATGAAGATGGCCAAGAGTCTTTTGAGAGTGCTTTTAATGATGATACTGAAGAGGAGGCAGACAATGAAACCGAAGATGCCACCTGGAAACCCAGCAGCCAGTCAGACACTGGTACGGAAGATACCGCTGTGCCTACCGCCAGTGCGGATCAAGAAACTGCTCCACTCACAGACGGACAGGAAAAGGCAAGTATGGATAAGACTGTGGCACAGACTGAACAGGACAGACAGACAACAGTGCCTAACACCTCCACTGCTGCAATCTCTGCGAAAGCGATCACTTCTCCTCCGCTCTCTTCCCCGCTGTCACCCCCAGCCCCTTCATCAGCTGTATCCAAAAAACCTTCTTTCCTTGACTCCTTCGTGAATTTCATCAGCTGCAGGACTGCAGAAGCCCCTTTACTCCTGAGTCGTTCTCGAAAGAGGTTTATAAGTGCGGGCAGCAGAGAAGAGGAAGTGCAGCAGACACTCGCTGAAATGCGACGTAAGAGTTGTGAAACACTGCAACAGCAACCACAGGTTTCACAGCTGCCTGTGGCAGCTTTGCCACAGCAACCAGCAGAACCAACCGTCCAAGCACCACCACAGCCTCCACTCAAACCGTCATCGCCTCGTGCAGCAGGCTCAAAATCTCCCAGGTCAGCAAGTCCTGCGGCTGCTACAGGAAAGGTAGAGAGCCACGATTTGCGAGGTGTGTACTACTACGGCCACTACGAAGAACAGTTAGCCAGACGGTGCTCTGTGGATCTTGGTGCCAGGATGGATCCTGGAGATGTTTGCAGGTTGATCCAGCACATTGAACCACCTGCTGAGGAGAAGATCGGTGCAGAAGTGGTCAGTGCAGTCAGAACAGGGGCTGGAACTGAGGTTGCAACAGATTCACAGACTGAACAGATGCGAACCGGTGCCCCTGATGCAGACGATGCTGTCGTGCTCAGTGTCACCTCAGCTGATGTAAAGGTCGTGGAGATTGACAAAGACATGGGCATTGTTTTGCCTAACACAGATGCTGCTTCACAGCCTAACTTGTCTCATGCTGACAGGGCAGAGGTCTCGTCAGAGCAAACTGTTGTGTGTAGTGTCACTGCTGATGGTGGTGCCAAGAGAGAGGGCGCTAGTTCCCCAGAGGAGCTCTGTGTTGAAGCAACCTTGTCAATCCTTCCGTTGGATGTACCTCATCAGTCGACAGTACCTGAAGATGCACGTGGCCACAGTTCGGTGGCAGCTGAGACTTTGGAGGGCACTCTTGAACCAATGATGGTAGCACCAGGCTCTGTTCTTGTGGAGGCTGAAACCACAACCCTCAGTGCAAGTGTACCTGCACCATCAGCAGAGACAGCTTGTGCATCAGCAGATGCACAAGATGTAACACAGGACATGGAAGAACTAGGAGATGGGCAGGCTGAATCAAACACAGTTCATAATACTGCATGGGTGGCAGACTCCAGTAGCATAGAATTGTCCCATACTAATGTCTTGACGGAAAATGATGAAAGAGTACTGCATATGAATGAAGTTGAAAAGAAGCCGTCTGAAGATGTCTGTGTGGTTTCAAGTGAGAATGTGACCGTGGACTCCTCCAGAACTTTGCCTGCCAACATGCAGTCCACTGGTATGCTAGAGGGCATTCTTCCAGGTGAGGGCGAAGGTGATTCAGGCGTTCCTAAGGTTTTGTCAGTAGAAGTACCGGTCACCCAACCAATGGTTTTGCCAGAGCAATCTGAAACCACTTTATCAACCACTCCTCCAATGTCAGAAATGCTGGAGAGATCACAGACACTTGAGGTCGAGTATAGTACTCCTGCAGTAGAGGCTACCAGTGCCCAGCCTGAGGTAGTCTCAGCCACTGAATCAAAGGAAGCATCACTCGAGGCTCCTGTAGTGAATGCAGATACTGTCGCTGCACCAGAGACAATTGTGAAACAAGATGCTACTGGGTGGCAGTCAGATGACAAAATAATCAGCAAAATGCCTGAAGTAGGAACTGAATCACTGCCTTGTGTGGATAGTGAACATGAAACAGACTTGCCCACAGAACCTTCTGGTGGTATTGTTGACTACCCGTTGTCCAGCCCTGAGTCGTTCTATGGATCTCAGTCATCGGAGTCAGTCTCTGCAGTGGTTAGCACAGAGATGGTGCATGTTGCCGTCACTGGTGAAAGTGAAAGTGCTGATAGCTTGGATGTTGCCCACACTGGTGGAGGAGGCATTGTGGCTCAGTCTGCTGTAGCTGGACAGTATGAATCAAATGTAGCAGAAGATGGTGTTCCTGCAACCTCCACAACCACAATTGAAGCCGAAGGTGCAGCAGTTTTATGTGCTGAACCAGCACCCCACACTTGGTCCTCAGATGGCAACGCTGATTGTCCAAGTTCATGTTTCAACACATCAACTGAAGTTACTGCTGACATCTTGCACATGCCGTTGGATGCTGGAGGCAATGCACCGGCTAACGACACTGATAGTGTTCCACAACCTGGAAAGGTGCATACAGAACAGTCTGCATCTGAAGCCTTTGGTCAAGAATCATCTGTGCCAAAAGACATAGAACTCACAGACATGTCTGCTGTTGCTCAACTGTCTTGTGCAGTTGATGAGTCAAACGTGCCCGCTGGCTGTGATACTGAAGCAGCCGGGCAAGGTTCTGTTGCCACTGAATTGGCAAACAGCATTTCTGATGTCAGTGATGCTTCTGAACAGCAACCTGTAACGAACAGTGAGACTGAGCAAGAGGAACGTGAAGTCCATTTTCCAACAGATTCAGTGAACAAAATGATACACATATCAGAATCTGAAATGAGTGTTCTCCAACAGCCTGGACTGGATCTCTCATCCCAACCAACAGTGACAGAAGGCATAGCTTTGAAATCAGATGGTCAGGACTCTGAGCTTGTGAAGCCAGCGCAGATAGACTCTGATGCCAGCACCACTGTGAAGCAGGCAGCGGAACCAGAAGGCAAAATATCAGAATCTCTTGAAGATGCAACAGTACAACAGTTCTTTGAGGAAAGCAGTGTTCAACAGCAGGAGTCCTGCAGCCAACCAAATGAAGTGTACAACCAGGCAGGTACTGTCTTGGGGTTCACTCAGAACACTGAGCTACCAGCAGACTCAGAGAAAGATGGCATCAAGGAAGCGTCTACCAAGATGCCAGGAACTTGCAGCTCGGTATCGGGCCATGATCAGCGTGCAGAATCCATGATGGATTTTCTTCAGAGGACTGCTTTCCCCATGTATGAAAATCAGGGTCCGGGATCACCAAAGACAGGGAGTGATACAACAGGAAAACACATTAAAGGAGACAAAGTCACAGATGCACCTGGAGTTGAGACAGGTCTTGGCAGTGACATTGATGACTGCATGGAAACCTCCGAGGATGTTGTTAGGATTGTGGATCTGCCAGAAGACTCGTCAGTCTCGGTGAATCCTGAGATTGTCAGCGCACCAGGATTTGAAGTGACATCTGACCAGAAGCAGACCACCGAAATATCATCTGAAGCTTGTCAGATTCCAGTGTCTTCAGAATGTCCTCTAGAAACGGAACCCAGTGAAGTAGTATCAGATGATGGGGATGATGCTGAAGATTATGGAGCAGAATCAGATGGCGAAGAAGTGCCTGGAGGAGGTGAAGCACCACACTTTCTGCCTCCCGAGCAGC
The DNA here is from genome assembly GCA_018292915.2 of Batillaria attramentaria. NCBI lineage: Eukaryota > Metazoa > Mollusca > Gastropoda > Batillariidae > Batillaria > Batillaria attramentaria. The sequence goes on along the minus strand of JACVVK020000125.1, from coordinate 350,016 downwards.
AAGCTTCAGAATTTAACTCATCTATTAATGCTAACCGCAATACTACCGATTTTACCTTACTCACAACTGACACTCATAACACAACAGAGATCATTAACCATGCAGTGGAAAGTCTCTCGTCTGCAGATGCTGGTATGGTAAATGCCAGTGAAGAGTCTGAGAGAGATACTGTGCCAGTTTTTGAGATCCAAGCACATTCTGCTAAGGTTTCTGCTGACATGACAACAGAGGAGAGTCCTTCAGAGGAAGCACCTGAGGAAGAGAAGTCTGCCAGTGGTAGCCTTGGTGATGTGCGTTCTGAAACTTCCACAGCAGGCATAGCTGCACCCCAGAAATCATTAGAGTCAGAACTCCCGGAGTTGTGTGTTGTGACAGAGCCATCACCGTGGAAAGCCGTTAAACCACCATCTGCTGATAAGCAGTGTGGTAGTGATTTTGCTCAAAAGATTGAGAAAATGAGCCTGGCACCACCACCAACACAGCCAAGCGGTGAGCCAGTCCAAGACACTATTGTAAGTGCTGTTTGTGACAACATTGAGGTGCAGATAGTCAGTCTGACAAAAAGGAAAAAGAGGCCAAACACCATGCCCAAAACGTACACCGTTACAAGAGTTCAGAATGTAGAGAAGGACAAACAGGACCAAGAGAAACCAGAGAAAGAGGAAGAAGCCATCACCTCCCCTGTCCGAAAACCCTTGCAGGGCGTCAAATCCCTTAGAAACCTTCATGACCCCTCGCCTTTTGTGTGGGAGTTAGATGGAGTAGAAGACCCGTCGCGGCAGGAGCGGAATGAACGCACACGCAAAGCCTTCAAGGAGCAAGTGAATGTGGCACCTTTCACTTGGGAGATGGAGGAAAGTGAGAAAAATGCTAGCGTGGGTAAGGTCAGCGGTATCTCCACTGCAGAGAATCGGACCAAAGCCATGAAGGAAATCACTTTTGCTGAAGAGACAGACGAAGATAGTTTTACATATGACAAGGAAGGAGGCGAAGTAGAACCTGTGTCGGAGGTGAAAACCATGGAAGGGTCACCAAGCTGCGAGTCTCTTGATCAGGAGGCTAGCACAAAGAAAATCACAAAACCAGAAATGGGGGCGGCTGCAGATTCCTCCATTTCTGCAGAAGCTAGAAGTGATCGAACAGAGGCATCTCTTAGTTCCAGCGACACCACAATGGACACCGCTCTGCTTTCAACACCAACATCACCTCGCAGAAAAGCTGCATCTTTCTCACCAGACAAACAGCTTCTGGCTACGCCCTGGTCAGACACAAGTGATGAAGTGGTTCTGATGAAGACCCCTGACAGCAGAGATGGGTCTCCGTCAATCGGCCAGGCTGCACTGGGAGACAAAACTAGCGTCAAATCTGAACCAGCAGACGCTCCTGCTGCAGACTTGTCGTCCTCTGTCCAGGAGGAGATGGAGTCAGAGCACTCTGAATCAAAACCAAACCGGTCATCTCTTAAACCCAACACCCGCATGAGTCGATGGTCTGCACGCAAACGTAGACTTCCAGATCAAGCGAAGGCAGACAAAACCACGGCAGAAGCGCCTGCCCAGCCAAAGGTTAAACGAAAAGAGGCTGAGAGCACAAGCAAGGGCTTTAAGTTGAACACACGAGCCAGCAGTGGTACCAAACTGCAGCAAAAGAACAGTGGAGAAAAGCAGGAAGCCTCTGATTCTGGAAGCACTACCCCCGTCACAAATAGCAAGGGCAAAATACAGCAGAGTGAAAGTAGAGAAAAGAGAGGAACCCCAGCAGCTGAGAACAAACCTAACAGCAAGACTAAACTGCAGAGAAATGATAGCAAAGAAAAAACTGATGAAACGCAAGAGAACAAAACGTCAGAGTCAAATGCTTCCAACAAGGGAAGGCTGCCACGCTGCAACAGCAAAGAAGTGCAGGAAGAATCTTCGACTTGGATCAAAGGTTCAGACATCAAAACCAGCAGCCGAGGCAAAATGCTGCGAACTGGAAGCAAAGACAGCACTGAGAGTGAGGCTAGTGGCAGAACCAGCAGGTCTCGCCGCAGCAGAGAGAACTCGGTCAACCCTGGAAGTGAGAACGCACCAAAGGCTTTTCACAGCAAAGAGAGCACACCAGATGTTGACTCCCCTAAAAGCGTGCATTCACTCCGGTTAAGGGAAAGCTCTCCTGATGTAGACTCTAAGAGCAGTACAAAGTCCACGTGCAGCAGAGACACCACGCCAAACTCTGACCAGTCCAGAGGGCCAAAAATTTTGAGGAACAAAGACAGCAGCAGTGGAAACAGTACCCAGAACTGTGCAAAGTCTGTCCGCAGTAAAGGTGCAACTCCTCGCAGCAGGGCTGTTTCCTCCAAAATGGGCAGCGCTTCTGGCACACCAGCGTCACCTCGCAGTAGAGTGCGCGCAGCAAGCTTGGAGCTTCGGAGGGGCGTGAAAATGATGCGTAGTAAAGACAGTACACATTTGGACACTCAGAATAACGTCAAAACAAGTCAGAGTAGAGACAGTTCTGCTCGCTCAAGGTTTTCACGCAACAGGCAAGCTGCTGCAAGTTCAGACACTGAGAATAGTGTAGCATCAGCAACTGATGAGGGCAATTCGCAGGGCAGCAAAGAGAGTTCTGCTGGTGAGAGTGGTTCTCAGAGTGTCTCCCAATCAATTGCTCACAATACTCCAAAAGTGCATGATCAGAGTAGGTCAAAACCACGCCGTGGGAGCTCGGGGCGAGCTTCCACGAGAAGCAGTGGAAGGTCTTTGTCGCCCTTGAAGAAGGATGCTGGTCCAAAAGCTATAGCTTTGAAGAGAGAGAAATTAGACAGTGCTGCCTCTCCAGTGCCTGTCAAAAAGGAAAGACTCGATACATCGCTAGCGGTTGTTAAACGAGAACAGATTGACCGGGACTTGTCACAAAGGCAGGTCAAGTCCAGGGAGGCAGGACAGCATCAGCCTTCGCAGCAGACAGCAGAGTCGCGTAGTAGACGACCTTCAGCTAGAGACGCAGGTCAACGCCAGCCCACACAACAGCCTGAAGGTCGTCCCAAAAGACCCTTGCCATCCACAAGAGAGAGCTCTGTACCTTCTTCTTCCCAACAAGGTTCCCCTCAAAGAAACCAGCCAGAGAGCCATCTACCTTCCCCCGAACTAGGCCCACCCCGTAGAAACCAACAGCCGAAGCCGGAGGGCCCAGCCATGGTGCGCCGCCGCCAGAGGCCAGCGCAAGTTTTAAACAGTTTTCCCCGGAAGAAACATCCTCGCACACTCGTGCAGCCTACTCAGCTGCAGGTTATACGAGTGGCACCAGTGAATTCGGAGACCTCCGATCAGAATCGCCGCACCCGCTCTCAAGATATGTCTCCACGTACTGTGCACACTCGCATGTCAGCTGAGGAGTACGAAGCGGCCAAAACGTCCACGCAGAAGCCCGCTCCTGTGAAGTCGGCCTCTGATCAGAAGTGGCTGATAGACTGCCAGGTTGCACACGTTGCACGTAAAGGCATGGCCAAGCAGTGTTATCCATTTGCCTTCAGCCGTGCACGCAATAAGACACAGAAAAACTGACATGCAAGTAGCATATGGACTTGTGGAACAAGGTGCTGAATAGTGAAATGTGATGTGTTAGTGGAGCAGTTGTTACAGGAAACTCTGTCAAAAATCATTTTGAAAAAAAAAAAAGTTAGTAACTTGGTTTTTAATGAGCTGGTTATAATCTTATATAAAAAAAAGAGGCAAAAAAATGTTTTCCACCTCTAAGTGATCAGGGTCCTTTAACCTTTGCTGTATGTCCTATGCCTACACAAGCATAGTTTACTGTGGATCTGCCTGCAACATTTGTCTCAAGCACACTTATGTAGCTAATTTACTGAATATTACTTCCCAGATTGCACAATGTGAGCCTGCACTTGCCCATACTTTCACACAGCAATTTTCAGAAATGTCTACCTTTGTTTATCAAAGTAAATAAGCACATGCATCTTTTTGACAAAGTCCGAAATGTCCATCTCATGTTTTGAATATTGAGTGAAAATGGACAAGTTTGGGAAATATTTTATCAGTGGCATAGAGTGAAGGTTAAGAGTTTACAAGGCAGTTCTCAAATGTCAAATGAAATGATTGAAAGAATTATTTTTCAAAAGAAAAAGTTAAAAGTAACAAACACCTAAACTGTGTAGCTGCATTATGATTATCAAATGCTGACACTGATAGCGTGAATTATTCTGTTCATTTTCACATTTCTCCCAGACCCTTAGCAGCTGTTTTAGAATTTTTCTCAATTGCCTGTTCCTTTATTTTCACTGACACCTATGAGTGAGAGGGGCCTTATAGTTAAAACAAAGATGGATTGGGCATTGACCATTGCAGCAATAACATGCATTTGCAAGTCTGTTTGCTTGACTCGTTCGAGGGCATTACATGTACCAGTGGATGAATTCAATCTGGTGTTTTTCATAGGTTCTGCTTATCCAAGTTCCAGACTCGCGTAACTGATGTACATGCAAGCCTGACTATTCTGATCCTGTGGTTTGATGGAAATTGGTTGGAAGGATTTGTCGGTTGGTTGTTTGGTTGTCCATACAAGATTCTTACTTGGAACTGAATTTCACGCAAACATTCTTATTATACTTGTGCCATATATTTGCTGAGAGGGTTTGTTAATAGCGTTCAGGCTGTTTTACGAGGTAAATGCTCAGCAGTTTCTGTAACATGAAATGTACTTCCCACTTACCAGAAGCCACATTTTTTGTTTCTGTGTGTAAAATTAACTGGGAAATTGAAGATAAATGTTCCTTGCTTGTGTACAGTTTATTGTTTTTGATTCAGTGTTTGCTTTTGGCATTTTCCAGAGAAGGATTAAACTCCATTTTACTTATGCTCAGGATGCGTGTCTGACATACAGTAGGCGTTGGTCACGAAAGTTTTTTTTGAAAGGACTGTTGTAAATCATAATTAGTTGAAGAAGGAAGAAAAAGGTAGTGCTAATGGAACAAAACATGTAGGGAGTACAGTTTGTTCATAGATATTTATGTACAGGTAAATTGCAATGTACCTGACAATGCTGAATTCCCACTCTTTCTGTTACATGTAACTTAAATGTGTGAGGTGTATGCTGTTGTGAAAGCGTGTACAGGTCTGTGTTTGTCTGTTGATTTTGCTTGTGTGACAGTGTGTACACTTCATTGGTATTTTGTTTCTTGTATGCAATTGTTCTACAAATAAATTCCCCATTATAGGGTTAAATGTACATAGGATAGCTTCGATCCACATAATTTCCTTTTTGTGAAACTGGAAGTCGTCCTGATGGCAATGCAGTCGAGTCATTCACTAAGAATCTGTACAGTGTGTGTGTGTGTATGAAAGAGAGACTTCTGTGCAGTATTTGCAAAGAGTGTGTATCAAAATCATTCTCATAATAGTGTTTTGTACCATCTTTGCATCATACCTGCCTAGCAAATGCTTCTCTACAGCTTGTGCACAATCTTGACACCAATTTGTGCAACTTCATAATGATTTGAATGTTGGTTGAATGTATGTTATGTATTTGTGTTGGGCAAATGGACTGGAGTTTGCCATGTGGCAGACCTGCTCAGTTTTAACCAGCGTAGACTTTTAGTAACGAAAATGAGAAAGGCTGGTACTTGGTTTATAGCGTACTTCAGGCACAATCTGTACTTTTTGAAGAGAACTGCTAGAACACACAAATTTTGTTTTCAAAAGTCAGAGATTGATGCAGCCATTGCTTAGCAGCAGCCCCGCTTCCTCCAAATTATGCTTTGGATAAATTGTGACATTTTAGTGTAGGTTGTTGGCCGGATTGTAATGCTGTTTTGATGTAGGTTTTTGCAGGACACTGTCACAGAAGGTACCTACTCAAAGCTGATGGTGCCGTGTCTACTATACTTCGCTGTCAGGATGGTCCGCGGCTTCTTCGATCATGCAGATCCCTCAACAGTATCTCTGCTAGTCATCTAAATATATGATACTGCTGTCGGATTTTTACGTTTTGGTGGGTTTCTGCCATTTACAAATCAAAACTTTCTTTTTGCATGATAACCGTTTATCTGTCACACCATACTTTCGTTCATTTTCCTGGCCTTGGACAGAGTGCTGTATATGGAGATGGGGTACAGTGTATGCTTGCATCCCTTCACCTCCCAGCGAAAATACTGTAAACAAAAAGGCCTTTTATATGCTGCATTAGGAAGGGAAGCAGACCATGAATTTCCACTCCTATAATTTTACACTCCAGTGTCTTTTCTCTTGGTTTACTAATGAAAGAAATCAGAATTGAAAATCATAAGAAAGACTCGAAGTGTGAAAGAATACTTAAAAGACTCCATAGTTTTACTGTGTAAATATTATTTTCAATATCTTTTTTTCTCTTCAGTTTTCATTCTGCATATATTCTGCAATAATTCTGAACATCCCATGAAGTGAAGGAACATACCCAAAAAAAAAATGTCAGAAAAGTGATACATATTTTCTGTTTTTTCCACAGCTGACGAGCAAATTTTATGATTCGCTGATGAGAATTATTGCAGAACAAGTGTCCAGCCATATTCGTTATTTTACCCTTGTTCTGTTCATAAGTGGATGTAGTTTTCTTTTCCACGGGGATAGGATTTGCTCAGTACTTCAGAAGTTTGATTTTGCAAATCCCTGATGTTGGCGAGATGTGTTCGTTTTTTGTTTTTTTTTTTTGTACGATAGAAAACAGCAACATGACATTACATGTGGATTTGTCATGCTGCATTTTTCTAGTGTATTTTAAAATGTTCATGGGTTTCATCAGGCCTATTCTTGGGCAGCTGCTTGAAATGCTTTTGTGTACATATATGAAATTTTTTTAGGTTTTTCTCCATCTTGCTGTTCATGCTAATTATTTTTTGTTTTGGTTCAGAAATCTCAGTTGATTGAATCATGATTGAACTTTGTGTTGTACAGTTGCATAATTTCCTTTCTGCATGGAAGCAAGATATAAACATGTTCATGAATTTCTGTGGGTGGTTTGTGTTTATGCAAGTTATTGAAAGCTGTATGAACACGTGCATTTCAGTTTGTGAATCATAAAGGATTAATGTCATAGACCTGCAGGCAGATCTAGCATGCACCAACAAAGAGGCATTCTTAAAATCGCCGGACCCACTACATGCAGTATGTTACAGCCAGTTCTCGGTTGGAAGCCACTTGATATCCAAGACAGACCGTAATAGCAGTATTTGGTTGTCTGTTCTGTGCGAAGTGTGGCGCTTGCACTATAAAGAGTGTGTGGCGTATCTCATGTCAAGGCCTTGTATATATGTATGTAAAATCATTGTGAAAGGAAGTATGCAAAACATGTTATTGGCATGCCAGACTGTCACACACATACAAATTATTACCATCACATCTGCATCACGCATTTGAAAAGTTAATGGGGACATTTGTTTTCATTTTTTATTTTTACCAAGAACGTTTTTATTTTGCATTTCCACACCATGTGTACAAACAGTGCTGAAATGACCAAGAGATGAATCTTCGCACGTACTTGCAAACAACAGAAAAATAAATGCTCATCCTCTCCTTTGCAACATTGTAAACTTCAGCTCACATGCACATGTACACAATTACAATTTGCAGTCATCCATCTGATGAGACCGTGAACAGATGAAAAGAACACTTAACCGATATTTTCCATGTGGCACCTTTCATGCCTAACTTAAGCCTGAAGTGTATACTTGTACAAGTTGTAAGTTACTGAAAAGTTACAGGAAAAAATGCTAACAGAGCTGTGTTGTAGATTTCACATCCATCTGACATTCCAATAAAGATAAGCATAAATTATCAACAAAGCCAAGCAACCAGTTATGATTTATACAATTTCAATCATCACCAAATGGACCCATCCAAAATTCAACACTTAAAAAACTAAAGCAGCTAACACAGAATCACTGAGGTGGCTTGACTTAAAGGGTGGCTCTGAGGGCTTCCATTTTCTGGTAGATGTCCTCGCGCTTGGTGTTGACACCAGCCTCGGAGTCCAGGTACTGCTGGCGGGAAGCCTTGCCAGCCACAAGTTTCTCGGCCAAGGTGATGGCAAGGTTGATCTGGTCCTTGTACTGCCCATCCAGACGCTGCAGTTCAGCTACCTGGGACACACAATATGAGGGTAAAATTTTAGTATCAGGATTGACCATGTCAGAACCCAAGGGAAGCAAAAATGGAATATCGGAAATGGGAATTTTGTTGCAGATGAGGAATGGGGGCATTTCTCAAACTTATGCAGAAAATTCAGGGCATGAGGGGCAGCTGGTAGTGGTAAGAAGAAATGCCTGAATGCTGAGATAATTTTGAAAAAACTGTAACCAGTTCTCCAATTTCAGCTTTTACATGGTGTGTAGATGTGGTGAAATATACTCCACTACGCATTTCCACGCTCCAGCAGAGTGGACACCCATTTTCTCGGAGTCTACTTTCTTGCACCACACGCACATTTGCACAATGCAATGCCATCCTCCACTACCCTCCTTTCAAAACACAGCAAAAAAAAAAAAAAAAAAAAATCTCCGTCACACACAAACTGTCAGCACGTTGCCCTACCTTCTCAGCAATGTCAGTGCCCTCAGTCTTCAGCTGCTGGTAGATGTTCTGAACCTGAGTGGTCAGCTGCTTGTAGTCGGCATCCACCTTCTTGCGGCTGGCCTGGAAAGCAGCAGTGTCCTTGGTGGTCTTGAAGCGGTTGATGGCATCGTCGTAGCTCTGGTACAGGGCACTGCGGCGGTCCTGAGTGCTCTGCACCTCCTCAACAAGGCTGGCCACACGCAGACGGCTCTCCTTGGCTTCATCCTAGGCAAAAAACATCAAGGTGCTATCGTACATATCTGCACAAAGGCCTAAACAACATGTATGAAAATGCATGTATAAAACATCGAACATAAAAGATCTGCTTAGAAATCCAAGACATTGAGAAACCAGTTTCTGACGCTGAATGTTTCAGAGAGTTAAAATAGAGGATGGTTCTTGGAAGTCCTACCAACAAATCAATCTTGTAAACTTCAACAGATTCTGTCTAAAGAAGCAGCTCAGAAGAAGAGCCTGCCTCCAGCCATACCTTGGTAATGGAGAAGTCGAGGCGAACATAGATAATGACAACCAGGAAAAGCAGGTAGAAAGCTCCGACCACCAACAAGGGCTCTTGCAGCAGCAGCATCCTCTGGAAGGTGTAATGCAGCTGAAACAATGCGAGAAAATCAATATTATAATCCTTTGACCTGCCGATTTTGTTTTTCCTCTACATGAAAACCTGCTCTACTTTCATAGAGCAGAATCCAGTCACTTGTTGGAAGTTGTCCTCATGACACCCACCCCTCTGCCAGACTGGTGAACCTTCAGATTTTCATGTGCTTTCAAAGCACTCTTTTTACCGATTTATTGTCAGGATAACCAGACGCCAGCTTGATGGTAACCCTTCACAAGCTTGCAATTCATGTGACCCATGAATGACCATTACAACTACTGTAGTGCAGTAACAGGGATGTCCAGAGAAAATGCTCCCAAGATCTTTCAAAATCCGCCCAACACCAGTCTACAAAAGAATATACCTCAAAGTCTTGGATGTGCTGCTCCACGAGGTTCTCCTTGCGCATGACCACAACTGGACGGCCAGTGGTGTCCAGGTAGGTGAAATGAAGCTCATCTGGCTCCCGCTTCACCTTGAACGGAGTACGCACCTCTATGTTCCTGTCACAGTTCAAGAAGACAGATGTGTAAATAATAAAAAAAACAAAAACCAAACAAAATGCACTAACCAGTATGTTGGCGCGAATGAGAAGTCAAAGACGATCACACATCCCACAGACTATCACACATCCAAAGGGAAACCCAAGTTATTTGGTAGTGCTATTACACTTTTTTTTTTTTTTTAAATTTAAAACAAATCTCTGCGTTTTAAAAAAGACCAAGCTGAGTATCAGCATGAACATGTATCAACAAAACTGACAGAAAGTTATTCTGACCCCCCCCCCCCCCCCCCAAAAAAAAAACAAAACAAAAACAAATATTGTTATGTTGGATGGAAGCATAGCAACTGTAGAAAAATGTACACCAAATTTACACACCAACATACGCGCTCATAAACAAACAAGAAACAGTGAGTTGGAAATGCTTACTTTGAGCCTTCTGGCAAGATGACTTTCACCACGGCTTCGTCAACAACCATATCATCATAGACATGGTCAACAAAGCGCATCTTTAGGGCATAGCTGTCACCTGCAATAGTTATCATACAAGGTATTAAACCTAAGCAAAGCAGAACTCCCAAGTCTAACTACCTAAAACTTAAAACCCAAAACCACTAATTCAAATCTTGACTTCTTTCAAACTTTTATTACCCGGTAGCACACAGTTCTGTGCACTCTACTTTGATTCCTCGTACTCTGATTTCTTTCCCTTTTTTTTTTGGGGGGGGGGGGGGGGGGGGAGGGGGGGGTAGTAATGGGGTTGTTAACCTTCCGGCTACGTCGCTAAAAAACTTCTTAGTCCTACATTGTGTGAAACAACTTACCCATGGGTTTTAAATAGGTAATTTTCGACTTATTCCTAGTCCTACGTCGTGGGAAACAAATTACCAATGGTTTGTATATAGGCAGATTGCAGCTTATTCCTAGTCCTACATCGTGGGAAACAAATTACCCATGGTTTTTAGAAAGGTAAATTTCAACTTATTCCTAGGCCTACATCGTGGGAAACAAATTACCCATGGTTTTTATATCTAGGCAATTCACAACTTATGCTTTAATTACTCTGCTAATTACAAGTTAAACAACAGAATTTTTGGCATGAACATAGTCAAACCATTTATTGACAAAGTCATGAAATTTCAAAGGTGTGACATAAATACTGACTGAGATACGTTCATCTAAAGCAATGTGTGTGCAACTTTTTACCCACGACGTCGTCCGAAGGTTAAAATGTTGGTGTTGGCACAGCAATCATACTTCAAATGACAAGTATGGACCAACAGCCAAGGTCAGACACACATGTAAGCATCTCCATAGAAAAAAACATTACCTTTGTTGAACAGGTACTCATAGCTGGGCACGTTGTATCCCAGGAAGTACCGAGTCTTCCAGCCACCGAACAGAGGGAAGCGAGGACGCAGCTCCACATCAACAGCATCATCCAGTTCCCGCATGTGACTGGTCGAGATGTTCCCAATCTCGTCTCTGTAGTAGACATCCCGGGCAGAGGCTGGAAGAATGGTCTACACAGAAAAAGGCCACAGAATAAGCACACTTGATATCATTCCTAATGAGGAGTGAGTTTTTAGGGCTTAAAGCTGTGCAAGCCACATTCCTGATGGAGCAATCACATAAAAACATCATACAAAGTACAGCTCACACCCACTAAGAGGACAATGAACCCAAAACATTATCGTTTTCATGTTTTCAAATGGTAATTTCTGATCAGAATAACAAACTGTTCAAGGGGGCAACAGACAAGACAAATTTAATCCCAGAGTTATTTTCTTTCTCTGTCAGTCAAGTGTCTGAAATTAATCTATTTGTCTGAACTTTGTGGCATTGTTTGTAACCAGTAGACCATGCAGATTAGGGGTTTGGAAATGAGACAAGACCAATGTGTACCTTGAATGATTTGATGGAGGAAACACCATCCTGACTACGCTGGTAGTCAAATCGTGAGAATGGTCCTTTTAGAGTAGCTCCCGAATGTCGCAGGTCAACGTGCTCTTCTATAGCGATGTTCCCCCAGTGAGAAACCTCAATGATTCTTTCCATAGATGTCACAGTGAGGAACGGGGAGTTGTTTTCCTCATGCACTCTCAGCTGTGCCTAAAATCACAAAGACCAACTGTACAAATCTTTCAAGCAACCCACATATTCAGGGACTGAAGTTAGTTTCTAAAACAAGGTACAAAACAAAGCAACAAAATCTGCAGAAGTCTTCAAAGTGAACATTGACAAATATTTTAACTGGAAAGGTTCAATATCACTGACAGTAACATGGAATGAAAGTTCTACACCATATTTATTTTACTCATTACAAGGGTGAAAAAAAAACCCCGAGAGACCTGTTTTATTAATATATCAGTTTAGTTCACATTTCCAAATTTTGCTTGTGCCTCAGCACTTACTTACCTCGCTAAATGGAGGCCTGTTTTCATATGGACCATAGGTGATGACATTGTCCGACGCAGAAACAGGTTTGGTTTTTGTGTATGACTCGAGCGTGGATGACGCTGTTGTGACAATTGTCTTCTGGGTAGCCGTCTCATATGGAGAGTAGAAATACAGGTTGCCCTCAAAGACGACATACTGCTTCTCTGCCTGAGTGATCTGCGATGGGTATGCAGACAGAGCATGTGCAAAAACAGCCTCCACCTCCACTGTCACACTCTTCCCAGCGCTCAGTTCCGAACGCAGTGTCACCTTCCAGAACTGTTTGTCACTGAAAACAAGTGCAGCTGTCTTGATATGGCTACACATGTAAATATAGAGGCATAAACAAGAAGACTGAACATGATCTAGCTACCAGAATGGAATATAAACTCATGTTCAAAAATCAAAGCAGGATGTAAATTGTAAAAAAGCTGACAAATCAGTTTGGCGCTTGCATAGGCTTAGCAATGTTTCACACAAGATAAGGGAATAATCATTACCTGTGTCCAGTGACAGTTGTTGGGACCACCTGCAGTTTGTCATCTTTGTTGTCTTTTGTCTGCAAAAGACCCACCAACCATACATGCAACGATACACGTATGCATAGAATCACATTCCAGCACCAATCAAGTAATATTCAGAACATGTAGTGTATAAATCACGTAGTGCACAGGGATTGTTGTCACTCCGACTCGTAAAGATTACAACTAATCTGTGTGCTGCTGGTTTCTGGGTTCGTGCAGACTGAGTTGAAATTAAACAAATTATACACTGTAGTGTTCTTAGTGCGCACACCCACTGTGTCGTGTACATGTGTCGTCTGCTACATGGCGGCTGCTTCCTCATGTCACAGTTTCGCTTAACCCGACGACAAAGAACTAAGTGAATGGTGAATGCATAAGATTTACTTACGACAGCTCCGATGAATGACACTTTGTTCTGCAAAGTTGGGTCTATGACGAACAAGAACGATCTAACTGAGGCCGATCCCTTGTTCTCGATCGTGATCGACGTGTAAGTCTTCACTAGGTGAGAGGCGATGTCAATCTTCCTTTCAACTTGTGTCACCACGAGACTTTTGTCTATTGTGCTAGTGCAAAGCACAGAAGCAAAATAAGGTAATAACAGAATGTAAAATGCTCGCCACTTCATGTTGTAGATTTTGCAGATGCGGCCGGATTTCAATGCCGGTGGATGTCAAATTTGGACGAATCGCCGGTGGACACGGATGGACGCCGAGCCTCGTTTCCAGCCGCCGTGTTGGCACTGGGTTTTATAATTACTGGATCAGGAAAAGATTATTTTTTTAAATTTGGCACTGAAACTCTACCTCAAATTGTAATGGTTAAAAGAAGTAGCCGTTTAGTTGATTTTGTAAACAAATGAAATCGAAAGGGAGATACCTTAAAATCCGAACTTTTAACATAACATAGGGTGCAAAATGGCGGGAGCAGGCGGTGACAGAAACCAGTCGTTGAAAGAAACAATTTATGAAAGCCTTACGGCGATTCTTTCTGCAGATCATGTAACGCGATCGAATGGTGAAGATCAGATTAAGGCGCTTGAGGTTACAGAAGGTAATTCTCCTCAAATAACGTTCTTATGAGCGAACAGTGTGGTGGAAATCCGGACTGGTCGTTTTTCAACTTCGGAAATTTTTAATTTTGATTTCATTTTTCCTCGTGAAAATAAGTTTCCTTTCGAGAAGTGTCAGCAAGTGACAGTACTGCGTTAAAACCCTAAAGTTATTAGAGAATTACAGGGAACTGCATGCCTTGAGAAAAAGGGGGGCCCGATAGAAAAGCTGGTTGCACATGGTGCGTGCTGTACTAGCAGACGACATTTTGTTTGTGCCATGCCGGCGCAACTTTGTGGACATTTGCGTGTCTCAAAGTAACGTGAGGTTCGTTTTGTTTGTTCTGCAGAATTTGGAGTGTACCTTGCAGAAATAACCATTGATCCCAATGGCCCACTAGCCATTCGACAACTTGCGTCTGTCCTGCTGAAGCAGTATGTTCAGTCACACTGGTCAGAGCACTCGGATAAATTCCGGCCACCAGAAACGTCTGAGGCGGTCAGTATCACAAGAAAGTTCCTGCACGTCATTACAGCACTGATCATTCTGTACATGTTGTTATGTTTGAGTTTTCATCTGCAATCTGCATTCACTGCTGAATAATAATAATAATGAATAGTACTTGTTTAGCGCTTAATCTCGCAGGAAAGCAACTCAGTGCTACACACACACACACACACACACACACACACACACACACACACACACACACACACTCTGACACACACACTCTGACATGCACTACCTGGCCTGATGCAGATGAACAATTGCAGTCAAAGGCACTGAAACAATGGCAGACTATACATAAGTGTGAAAGGCCTGACGGAAGAGATAGAACAAGAACAGTTCTTCTAGTTTTGCAATTTCTTGGTTGCTACTGGTACCAAACACCAAGTAAAAGATAAATTGAAGATATTTTTGAAAACAATAGTACAGAATACATCAGGACTGAACACATTTCTTCCAACTAATAAGCAGTTGCAACACAAACCAGTTCATGATGCTACCTTTGCAAAGTAATTGGTATGCTGTGTGTTATACTAATTAGTATTGTTATTTTGTATTACTGTGTTGCATCTTGCGTGTTTTCTGATTTGGGCATACAGGGTGCTTCATGTTGTACCTGGCATTTGGTTGTCAGGAAGAGCAATAAAAATTTATAAAGTCAGATAAATTTTTGTCAGTTAAGTGCCCTCCATCTCTTGTAACCAACCCCCCCCTCCCCCCCCCCCCCCCCCCCCCCCCCCCCGGTACCTTCCCCTGCCCCCCCCCCCCCAACACACAGGCTTTGAGTGGCAGAATCTTCATTTATGAAGGCGGCCTATATATGGAAGAAAAAAAAAGAAGAAATATTTCACAATCTCATAAGCACTGTGTGCTGCTGTGATCAGTACAGGTCATCTCCTATTCTTGCCTAATTTTCACCATTTCATATTTGTACATGCGTGTTAATTTAGATTTTTTTTTTTTCAACGTTTAGGCAAAGGAACAGATTCGCCAGATGTTGCCGATTGGTCTTACAGAGTCCATCAGCAAAGTGCGGTCAAGCGTGGCCTATGCAGTGTCGGCCATTGCTCACTGGGACTGGCCAGAGCAGTGGCCAAACCTTTTCCCACTTCTCATGCAGGCACTAACAAGTGGTCAGCCAAACCCAGTCCATGGAGCCATGCGTGTTTTGTCAGGTACAGAACGTCATGTACTAGAAATGCAGAGAAATCTGTCTGAACTTGGGAGGGAGAGGAAGAGTATCACATGAATATTGACCAGGAGATTTTGCATAGCGGTTAGTACTTACAGTAATAGTAGTAATTGTTAATAGTAATCGCGTAGGCGCTTTATCCCGGTTTCTGACCCAAATCACTGTGAGCTGAACACAACATGCACACGCAGGTGAATCGCACACCACAGCACCCATGGAGAACCGGCAGTCGGCCTAAATGAAACAGTGCCACATGAGTTCAGCTGAAAAATTCTTTGCCCCGAGTGAGACTTGAACCCCAATCTCGCACACCGGTGGCAGGAGATGTTACCTCTGCACCACCAACCTCCCATAGGTTGTGTCATCTGCTATGGATCCTAAAGCGCAGGTTCAAATCCCTTACAGGCAGGAATTTGGTTGGATTTTTCCATGTCAAAATTCAAATCTAGTCAAATTTACATGCAGACACTTTTATACTGCCTCTCTCACCTTCATTCCCACAAGCACGCACAATCTCAAGTGTGTAAGTTGAAGATACTGATCCATACAGGAGGGGCTCTGGATTGGAAAAGAATCACACGCCATGCATGCAGGAAGAAGGAGGGGGGGGGGGGGAACAAAATTTAATGGGAGGTGCTGTGCTATTGCGACCCTTCTTCTGAATTTCCCTTACCAATGTACCATGGTAAGGGGACTCTACGAATTTATGCAAATACTATCACCTTCTGCCATACATCATCGTTTGTGACACTGTGGTCTGTTGCACATCAGTCTTCTTGTCATTAATAATAATAATAATGGGTATTTCAGGGACGCCCTCCCTCCCGCAGGAGCTCAGGGCGCCTTACAGTCAACACGCACTCACTCACACAGAAACGGAAACACACGCAACATTCCTTCACACATACAGTTAACTACAAACACATAATGTGCAGCATCATACACGGTCTCCGCTGCCCCCGGCACACACACACACACACACACACACACACACACACACACGACCAGCAAGATGATGATGTGGCGACAGCTATTGGTTAGGGGCAGTGAAGAGATGGGTTTTCAGATTTTGCTTGAAGAATCATTCACACGTAATCAGGGATGTCACTGGTGCCCGGACACAGGACTATGACCGATAGACTTGGCCAAATGTCCGATGAAAAAACTGTCCAGCAGGACAGATGTCCGATTGTTTATTTCAAGAGGAGGTCATATGTCCGATTGCGTTTCTGTTGATCGCGGACAAACTAGTGACATTTTTCCTAGTGACATTTTTCTGAGTGAGGGCTGCCGCCTTGCGCTACTCGGGGTGCTTGTGTTTATGTGATTCCTGTTTTACAATGCTTTATTGTCGCGCGCCAGAATGTCCTATTGTTTCGTTCCAATTCAGGACAAATGTCGTATTCATCGGCCACCTTCCAGGACATTTGTCCTATAGGTTTCAAGCTTCAGTGACATCCTTGGGTAATACAACTTTTATTGCTCCCACACTTTCTTCTGCTTTCAGAATTTTCACAAGATGTGACAGACACACAGATGAGCCAGGTTGCACCTTTGGTGCTGCCAGAACTGTACAAGATTTACCTGGGAGCGGAGGTGGGTTTACAAATTATTTCATTTTCATCACCCAAGATATGTAGCTTATTCTTTATAGCAAGGTAACCACACGCTATCTGTTATGTTATGAAGCTTTGTAGACTTTAGAAAACTTTATGGTGAATTATTAATGGTATAAGAGTAACAAATACTGATAATGAAATGAATGCATAACAATAATAATAGTAGAGCGCAGTATCCCACTCCCAGCAGATGCTGATTCAAATGCTTTACACTAAGCTTAAACACACACACATGCACACACACACAAGTCACTTCCATAAATTACTGCTGAGCAAACGTCTCCTCTGCAGCGTATACAGAATCATGCTTCTAACATTGTCCTTCAAAAGAAACGCAGAGATTGTGCTACCCCACTTCTGAAGCATTTGCATTGGCTCCCTGTAAAACTGTGCATAGAGTTGAAACTTGCAACCCTTGCCTAGTATCGCTTCTTTCATGGTACACTGCCAGCATACTTGTCATCTTGTCTGACTGCTTATGAACCGCCAAGAACTTCGGGGGGGGGGGGGGGGGGGGGGTCACAGAGGCTTTTAAGGGGTTAAGGGGAGATCAAAGATTTTCATATTTCAGTAATTATGTTGGTGAAATCTGTGAGAAAGAACAAAAATTTACAGTGCCTATCATCTTTGTTTCACGTTCAGGTTTACAGTGTGCGAACAAGATCCAGGGCTGTCCACATCTTCAGTGTCTTTGCAGGCATGATATCAACCATGGAGGAATACAAAAAGGTGTGTGTTTTTTTCCAAGTGTAAAATGGTTTAAGCTTAAACTTTAGTTAAAGTTTGACTGTATTCTTGATCAGCCTTTGATATACATACAACTTTGAATGATAATAGTAAGTGGCATTTGTAAGGCACATTTCTTTAAATAAAACTCAATATGTGCCGAGCACTTACTGACACTCGCGCACATTTTACATTGTGACAGACATACACTGTTGAAAACTGACTAGTTAAACACAGGGTTGCACATTTAAGTCGGTCCCAGGACATTGACCTATACAAATTTCAAATGTCCTATTTTTCCCCACCTCAAGCGGACATTTGTCCTATTAAAAATTTTTATTGCCACTAAGTGGTCAGGACACTGTGTCCTATCACTTTGCTGTTTCCAGGACACTTTGTCCTACAGAAGCTGTGGAAAATGTGCAACCCTGTAAACAGGAAATTACTGGAGTTACTTGTTCGTGGCCTCACACCACTTAGTGA
Source organism: Batillaria attramentaria (assembly GCA_018292915.2). Taxonomy (NCBI): domain Eukaryota; kingdom Metazoa; phylum Mollusca; class Gastropoda; family Batillariidae; genus Batillaria; species Batillaria attramentaria. The sequence continues at coordinate 331,774 of JACVVK020000125.1, read as the reverse complement.
TACATGACCTTCTAGTGAACTTTGACGTCAATACTGTCCATGCTGATTTCAGTCCACAGGAAAGCAGCTACTATTTCCTATCCTGCCACAGTTTGTAGAAGCATTTCTGCAAGGCCTCAAAACACCAGACGGCCCCACATCAGACAGTGGACTGAAGCGAGAAGTCATAAAGGTGCCACTTGTTTTCAGTGTAACACGTACAAGTTTTTGCAGTCTGTTTTTCATCCTTTTTTCACTGTCATCATTCGTTTCTATTTGGAGTTTATCCAAAAGAAAAAAATTCACTATTGTGAGCTTCCTGTTTGGTTTCCTGCAACCAACTTCGGGGGGGGGGGGGGGGGGGGGGGGGATTGCTGTAACTTTGTGACCACTTGAACAAGGTGAAATTTCAATTTCAACAAAAAAAATTCAGTTAGAAATTACAACAAGAAACAAAAAAGAATAAAGCTACAAACAAACAAAAAAGAAAGAAAGAAAAAAAAACAGCTGTTGCAGTGGTCTCGGGTTGCTTGAAGTAAATAGCACACAGTTTGCATTATACACATGTATACATACAGGTACAAGTATCTTGATAAATCTGTCTTGAAAGCAGCCAGAAATTGTCCTTAAAGCTGGATGCACGTTGTCTCGTGTCTTTTTGCAGGCATTGACAATACTGCTGAAAGGGTTCCCAAAGGCTATGGCAGGATACCTTCCTCAGATACTGCCCTGTATCTGGAACATCTTCACACAAAGTGCAGAATTGTATCCTTGTGAACAAGTACCACTGGCAGTTTTGCTCAGACTTGGTTAAAATTATTTTACTGTGGTATTCATGCTTTTAGTCCAGAAGCTGCAGTCATGATATTGTCAACATTTTAGATGGCAAAATGTGGCATTGGCCCCTAAAAAATGTCAGTTTTGAAAGGAAGTATCAGAAATTGGAGGTGTCATAGAGACCTGCTAGATTTTTAAGTGAATGGTTGTATACAAAGTTAACTGTAAACTGCAGAGTCAGCAAGTTACCATTTTCATGTTGTTTGACTAGTACTGGTGAGAGGGGGGGTTAACGGTTAACACTAAATGGCGGAGAGAATGGCTGATGGGACTGGTCAGCAAACTGCTACATGGATCCCCAAAGACAAGCATGATTTTCTTAACAGACTGCAGCTATGTTCGTACAGTTGTGAACAACGTGGAGGATGCAGACGATCCTGTGGACTCTGATGGTCAGTGGAGCACTAGCCTCCCTCTCCTCTCTGTCTGCTTTCGTCGTCAAATCGTAGTTGTTTTTGGTCTCACTTTCCCATACATGTGCATGTTTTGAAGTATTCTGATCTGCCATAACTGTTTCTTGCTTCCCCTTGACTTTTACTGAGCAAACAAACAAAGCAAAATGAAATTCAGTGGACTTGCATATTACTGTATTAAAGGTTCGAACTTGAGGCTGTGTGCCACTGGGGGAGAAAAGCTCTTTTAAATTTTTTTTTTTTTTTAAAGAGTATTGTAGGACGTTATTTCTCAGTTCATTATACAGAGGTATGGTACCATAAAAATGCCAGTGTACACATTGTACGTTAGACTCACACAAAAATGTATTTTAAGTCGCACATTATTTGCAGCGTACCTACCACAGTAGACCAGGATACCCTCAACACTGTTTCATTTGTGGGATGGGTAGGATAGTGGCTCTTGACCTAATGTTTGATGTCCCGGCATAGTAATCGCAGTCATATGGGAAGTTCATTGTGCCGGACTTATCATGATCTTTTTAATGATTTTTTTTTTTTTTTTTTTTGCGCTGACCTTCCAGGTGAAGTGCTTGGTTTTGAGAACCTGGTGTACAGCGTATTTGAGTTTGTTCATGCTCTGATCGACACGTCACGGTTCCGAAACACAGTGAAAGGAACCATCGATCAGATCCTCTACTATGTGATTGTCTACATGCAAATGACGGAGGACCAGGTGCGTCATTGCCTTTTGGTCTTGCTTTCCAGTACCTAGAAGGATCCATTGTAGGCCTGGAGAAGTGGTTAAGTTAGGGGAGTACATGTTTTGAAATTCAAGTTCAACAAGGGTTCTTTGTGGGAGTAATATTGTCAGGGCACAAAAGCTCTGGGTTGTTTTAACTGAAACATATTTTGCTTTATTTCTAGACATGGCAGCACACAATTTGGTGAATGTCGTGTGTATGTGATAGTGATAATCTTTGGTAACCTAGCTATGACATCAGTTTTTCTCTTGCATCATGCATCACAGTGCCCAGTTGGTTTCGGAGATAAACGAGAAGAAGAATTGGAAAAAAATCCCCCGGATTTTGTGTGTGCGTGTTTTCCTCCGGAGTCGTGAGTTTTCACCAGTGTTTTGCTTGCAACTTTTTCAGATCCGTCTGTGGTCAAACAACCCAGATCAGTTTGTAGAGGATGAGGATGAAGATAGTTTCTCCTACTCTGTTAGAATCTCTGCTCAAGATTTGCTCTTGGTGAGTTTCACGATTTGAGCCATAGAAAACCAGCCTTACTGGCCCTTGCTGTGTAGTGGTTAGCACTTTGGACCGGGAGACCCAGGTTCAAATCGCAGCCGAGGCAAGTGGGCTTTTCCCTACCTAGGTTGGCTCTGACCCAGAGCAGGTGTGCTATGGGCCCAGTGGGGAGGCTGTTGCCACAGCTGAGACTCATCTGTTTCACAGGTGCAACTTTGAGGGTGCTTCCTTGGTTATGACACATCTCATGATGTGCATGGATGATCACAAGACTGGCACCACAGGTGCCGTGGTTCCCAGGCCTGGTTAATGCCAGGATAGTTATGACAGGAAGTGTGGAAAGCAGCCCTGTCACGCAGTTTCCATCACATGGATCTCCATAGCATCATCATATATAATAATAAAGTTTTTCCCAGTTTCTGAGCCCTCTGTGGACTCTACTACCCATGACCTTGCAGAAATACCACTGGAGCTGGCAAAAGCGTCACGGTATAAAAATCCTAGGCCACTTCAGCCAACCTTCATTCCGAACCAATTTCAGCTTTGTATGAAGACATGAAAAAAGCATCATACTGAGATTTTTATTTCTGTTTTGTCCTTTCCTATCAGTTTTAGTTTGCTCATCTTACATTAGTCATACATAGTGAAGCTGCTTTTTAAAATAAACCCTTTACTTTGTTTATTCGTGCCCCTGGTCAAAACACAAATTTGTTCTTGATGGACAATAAAGTCATTTGAATTAGTAGCCACAGTCCTCACAAACAGTATGTTGTGAATGCTCAGGCCATGCCACTGCCTGCATGAAATGAAATGGTTCTGTTGCAGGCACTGTGCAGTGAATTTAACAAAGAGTGTGCCCCTGCGCTGTGTCAGTCTGTCACGCGACACCTGCAGGAGTCGGACGCAGCCAAGAATGCCGGCAGTGAACACTGGTCAGCATTGAAGTACAGTTTTACTTAATTCAGTGTGCCGTAGAATGGGTTGTAGTACAGTCAGCTTAATGGCTCCCAGTAGAAAGAGTTCCTTGGTTTTAGCAAACCTGATTTTTGCATTACAGGTTGTAGGCAACTGTACAAATTCTTACAAATTCAAAACAGATTATTATGCTCCGGTTTTCTTCTTGAAGATATATATATATATGGAAAGTACACTTAAGTATGATTCGTTTGTTTCCTGGGCACACCAGTCGTAAGAATCGCCATCTAGTCCAAGCTTCAATTTATGCTCCTTTACAAGACTGCTTTGGGGCACGCACGCACACATGCACTCGAACACACAGACACTCAAACAGTCAACACACAGGGGGGAAAAACACCTGGCCATCTTCAACTCACCCAAAGCATCTATTACCCATCTCCAATGAATGAGTGGACAAGGGCATTTTGTCAGCCCTGTTAGCACATTATTCTAGTCGTTTGTTGGTTTGTGCAGGTGGAAGATCCACGAGTCCTGTATGCTGGCCATGGGGTCCGTCCAGCAGATGGTAGTGGAAGCCATACAACAAGGGAAGGTCCAGTTCTACCTGACTGGCTTTCTGCAGTCAGTCGTCCTCGATGACATGAATCTCTCTGGTATGTTGGTTGATTCCATCACATGTCATTGGGTCAGTGAAAATTTGATTCTGAATATGTACATGTACATTTTGGGAAAGGTACAGTCACAACTGTCTGGGGCCTTAAAATTCGAACAAAATCATGACGGTCCTGATTGTGAAGTGATTTTCAAGATAGTCTTGCTCTTTGCAGACCTTGCAGAAAAAGTTTTTGTGAGTAATATGTGACCCGTTCTCACAAAAGGGACCATAAGTCGAAAATTATCAATTTTGAGATAAGTATGTATGTTATGCAGTTTAATTCAATGTAAGAATGAAAGCTGTACTACTAAAATTGACAGAGATATCAGCAGCTGAAGTTGGCTACTCACAAGGCGGCCATACTGACCCCCGGCACTCTTTTCGCATGAAGCGGCGTTTGGCCTAGCGCGACTTACGGTCCCTTTCGCGAGAATGGGTCACATATTACTTTTTCAAAATAGGGTGCAAGCCAGGCACCTTTCCGTAAAAACTGGTTATAAATACACACACTGCAGTCTTTTCAGATATGAAATATTGCTTGCTACACAAGTTCTGACCAAAACTACAGTTTGTGTTTTGTGTGTCAGTGTCACCGTTCCTGATTGGTCGCTGCTTATGGACAGCCAGTCGCTACACAGAAGCCATGAACACAGAACTCATCAGCAGGTAAAAAGTGCTCAGACTCACAGTGGATGTAAATGTGTTAGTCAGTTGCATAATTTTCACAATGTTACGTACATATTATGTTAAAATTGCTTTACATCTTTCACTTAGAGACAATAGTTTGTCCAAGAGTTGGGGGCATGGATTTCTTTTTTCTGGAAAACATCTCTTTGGGGTCAAATCTTTGAAAGAGTTTGAAATAGATTATAATACTAGACTAGTATGTGGCACCCAAGACACAAGACACTTTATTGATATGCCGGCGGCCCCTACAAGCTCTGGTGAATACATGACCAGATGGTTGTGGAGGAAGCAAAAGATATAAACAACAGATTAGACATACGACTGTTCAGAGTAATGAACACACACACACACAGACACACACTCTGACAGTGTTTGAAATAGATTAAAATATTAAACTAGTATGTGGCACTCATAAACTTGTGAATTAGTCTCCTTCCTTCCTTACTTTGTCCCCTACTCTCAGGTTTCTGCAAGCCACAGTTGGTGGCTTACATCCAACCCAGCCAGCCAGTGTGAGAATCGGTGCTGTGCGAGCAGTGTTCGGCTTTTGTGACCACCTCAAAACCACCAACAACATTCAGCTGCTGGCACCGTACCTCGACAATATTCTAGATGGTCTGGTTGCTGTCGCTACACAGTTTTCGTCTGATGTTCTGGGGCTTTGTCTGGAGACTTTGTCAGTTGTCGTAACGGTATGTTTTGCTGCTCATTCACATAAAACTGCATTGTGTTAACAAAAAAAACAACAACAAAAAACCCACCAAAAAACACACAACAATCAAACAACAACCTAATTCCAGTAAAGTCTTTTCCTGGAATAATCTGGACTTTTGGTATCATTTTGAAGTTTACAATGTGTGTTGCACTTGCAGTGTTACAACGTAAATTCTGTCACTTGCTAGGTTTGACCTGCCTTTGTTTTGTTCAACAGGTTGATGCTCAGTTCACCGCATCTCACGAGAACAAAATTGGTCCACTAGCAGTTGCAATATTCCTCAGACACAATAGTGGTATGTACGGGAGATTGATTTATAGAACATTAAAAAAAGAAAAGAAAATAGTTTTAAGTATATAAAATTATAATCCTTCCCCAGAAGCTCAGACACATGCAGAGATACAGTAACTGCAGGACAAAATTGTTTATCAGTTTAAACCGGAGAAATTTTGCATGAGCAGAGATGTGATGATGATGTATCTTTCTTTTTCTTTTCACTTATAGTCATACCTTTGTTCCTCAGAAAGGCAAAGGTAACACTTGAAATTCAACCTGTCTAGGTGTCTGTTGAAGTCAAAGCAGACATTTCATGCCTGTGTACGTAATGTTACTGGATAGTACTTCTTGAGTTCATTTTCAGCTTGTCAGTATGTCACTAGATCTTTTTCTCATTTAGACACTATGTTTGTGTCCAGACCCGTTCTTGGTGTCACTGGTTCAAGATGTAGTGAAGGAGCTGGTGGCAAACCCAGTGTGTTCAGCCGCCATCCAGGCCCGCATCTTGCCGACCTTGTCCAGCATACTAACAGCACCTGCTGAGAAGGTTTCACCTGGGATGACCTCGGTGGGTGACGTCATTTCCGATGGAAATCATCCGTTGACATTGCGGAATTTTGTTCGAACTTGATTTTGACTGTGTTTAAAGTTTCCGTGTTTTGGTTGTGGCACGAAAATTACCAACAGAAATGTGGCTGTTTTCAACAGAAGGAAGGCTGTGATAAACATGGATAAGAACTACTCGTCTTCTCTGGTTTTATGATTGTGTGTTTTACTTTGTCTGTCTAGCCTAGGTGCAACAAAATTCCATGACGTCGGGGTGTTGTGTCAGATGCGGAAGACCCTCATACTTGCATGTATCGATATTATGGCACTTTGGCATAACTCAGTTTTGAGAATAGTTCAGGACAAGTGGAGAAAGTCTTGTCCTGAGAGGTTCTCAAAATTGAGCTACACCAGAATACCACAAAAGTTCCTTATTTACGATGTGATTACCATCTCAAGTTCCTCTTTTTGTAGACACACTCAGTCTAATTTTGAAATTGGTCCAAATGCTTTATTTAACGGTTTGGCTTGAGTGGCAATACTAACTCATTTTTCTGTTGTACAGGTGGCTCTTGATCTGCTTGGCACAGTGGTGCGAGCTAGCTCTGTACCTTTGTCGGACGGCATCATGTCTACATTCCTGCCAGCTGTACACTGTGTCATGAAAACAGACGACAACTCCACAATGCAGGTAAGCATCTGTAAGAATGAGTAAGCACACAGAGAATACGGTGACTGGGCGATTTGCCGGAAGATAGTTTGCCGAGGACAATTTGCCGACAGATGATACGCCAATGGACGATATGTCGAATGGACGATGTGCCGAACAGACAATATGCCAGACGGATGATACACAGATTGGACGATACACCAAATAGACAGTACGCCGAACGGACGATACACCGAATAGCCAACTGCCCCTTGTTTTATTCTCTATGTATGTTACCTTTTTCGTACATTCACACCCACCCCACTCTGATTGCACTTTATTTGGCTGTGCTGTGCTAATTGCAGCAATTTAAGTGTTTATTTCAACAATACAAAGCTCATTAGAAAAGAAAAGGAACGTAAAACTAAGAACGATCTGAGAAACAAAACAAAAAACAGCAAACAAACAAACAAAAATTTGAAGAATTGAAAACAGTTAAACCCACCTAAAACTTTAAAAACGATCTGAAAGCTTAAAGCGATAAATGGTTTAAAGCCCGCCTGCCATTACCGCTATTTGGTGTAGGTTCGGCGTAATGTTTGTCAGCATATCGTCTGTTCAGCATATCATCCGTTTGGCATATAGCCCGTATGACCATATAGTCTGCTCGGCATACCGTCCATCAGCAAATCGTCCATACGGCGTATTATCCATCGGCAAATGGTCGGTGTATTGTCCATCGGCAAATAGTCTGGTCACCGAGAATACAGTTTCAGGGCTGTCAAGTAGACTCTTCTGCTCACCAGTGGTTGGTTAAGAATTCATTAGGCTAGTATTCTACTGGCAAGCCCAGTCGGTGACCTAAGCTTAACAACTAATAAGTTAATCATCAAATTGAACACAGGTCACGTGCTTGTGACAATGCGGGCAAGTGTAAGGTTAGTCTTGTGCACAGCATGCATTTATTTTTTAATATCCCATCCAAGGGACTATCAGTATCAATATGTCTATTGCTATTGGTTGTCTGTTCAGGGATGAAAAGGATTCTTGTTTGCTGGGGTGCAGGATGACTACTCAGCAGGTGTAATTTTCTCTGATTTACAGTGAATTTCAGTTGTGTGGTTTCCTTCATTGCTGTCTTTATCTCGTTGGCAGAGTGGTGGAGAGTGCCTTCGGGCTTTTGCCTCAGTAGCCATGGATCAGTTGATAGCTTTCAGAGATGACTTTGGTGAGTTCTGAAGAGAATACTTTTTTTTTTCTTTTTTTTTTAAATCTCTTTCTGCTGAAACCTCTCCCTTAGCATCATGAGCACTCGGTGTGGAGCCGTGCACTACACCAAGTTTCCATCTTCGTCATCAATTGTAATTTGCATGCTGCACTTGAATCTATTGAAATGTCACTTCTTCTTGTGCATGTTAGATACTGCTGAATTACAGAATATCTGTGCACATCTGAGATTTTTTATAAGTCAACCAGTATGGTTTGAGTTGCTTTAACTGTGATGATAACAAGTCGTTTGGTAATCAGGCAACAACGGAGTCCACTATCTGGTACAAGTTGTCAACAAGCTGTTGGACCCTAAGACATCAGAGTACACGGCAGCATTCGTGGGTCGCCTAGTTGCCGTGGTTATAGGGCGGTGTGGGGCGTCGCTTGGTGACAGTCTGGACCTGATGCTTCGCAGCGTGCTGAGCAAAATGCAGCAGACGGAGACGCTGTCTGTGATGCAGGTGAGTTTGATAGGTTAATCTTTCGTTGTGAGCAGCTGTCAAGCGATTCCGGTTATCAGAGCCATATGGACATGAAGCTTAGTGCTTGCTTTTTTCCATTGTCATCCTACAGTCTACATCAAGAGGTGGTGTGTATTTCTTGAATTTTTTTTTTTGTGTGAGGCGAAATTGGAGACCTAACCAGCAGCAGAGATGAAAGCCGTATCATGACTGGAAAGACTGTAATAGGCCTGCCCAAACATTTCTAGAACAATTCTTGTTCTTGCAATTTAAAATTCCGAAACCTGAATAGCTGAGATGACCCTTCGCACCACGTGATTGTAATGTGTTCATGTCCAGTGTGTGTGAGAATGCATATGATTCACGTGAGCGTGCGTGTTGGGTTCAGCGCGCGGCACTTTGAGCCAGTTCAAGAAATTGGGTAAAACACCCACACAATACACAATTATTATTATTATTATTATTATTATTGCTGGCTGCATTTTGTTGGGATCTTTTAGAAGCACAGGGATACAAACTGTATCCTCACTAGACTTTACATCCTTTGACGAGTGCAGAAAATGACCAGCTGCCAAGTACTCCAGAATCAAGAGTTTAAGAGTTACTCAAATGTTGAACAGATGCTGCGTACTTTCTTATAACAGAGTCTGCTGATGGTGTTCGCTCATCTGCTCAACATTCAGCTGGAGCCTGTCCTCGAGTTCCTTACCTCGGTCCCCGGCCCGACCGGCAAACCAGCGCTCGAGTTCGTGCTCACAGAATGGTGCTCAAGACAACATCTGTTTTATGGGAGCTATGAACGTAAAGTCAGGTGAGGACTGAGTCAGTCTACCATGATACAAATATGCATTGAAATCGCTCATCCGTTCGCCATTCTCTTGCACACTCTATCGTCATTCATTGTCGTCGTCACCGTATCGTGACGACAACAATATCTTCTGATTGCTAAGTTATTCTTTATTCTCAACAGTATTGCAAATGACTTTGATTGACAAGTTCAGTGTTCGTCCTCTAGCGCCCTGGCTCTGGCCAAGTTGCTCCGTCACGCCATCATGACCAATGACCCACGACTCCAGAACATCACTGTGCAAGGGGAGCCTATCACAGACGCCTCCACCGGTCCGGGAATAAGGACTCGATCCAAGGCAGCGAAATGTGAGTGACCGAAAAGGCGTTCAGTAGTACCCACGTGTTTTGCCTTAAAAATCTTTGGTCAAGAGAATTGTTGGGTCTTTATTCATGATGTTTATTGGAGGTCTGAGGAGATGTTTGCTACAAAAATGAGTCTGATAAACATAAAGCTGTGTAGGAGAAAGATTTTAACTGCATGCCTAGTTTTTTTTACAACTTTTGTTTGAAGAATAATTCTTGATAATGGACATTTGATTATGATCATGATCATAGCATTCAGTTTCATTCCAGCAGCAAATCGCGTGTTAGAAATTGTGCTTCGTCGTCAAAGAGTTAAACGACAGTCTTCAGCTCTTTTGAATGAAAACTTATTACATTTTTACAGGCAAATGAATTTGGCAGTGACTCTTACAGTTACACAACTGACGTTGACCATTGGATGTTAAAAGGGTCCAAGTGTCTTCAGATCCATGGCACTGGGCCTTTTCCAGTGTTCCTTACGGCTTTCAAAACTGAGTCACTTTGACCATCTCTGTCAAATTCAGAGGGTCATTTTTTTTTTTAAATCAGTGAAGTACAGCCTCAAAATCTCTGCGTCAGATTCTCAAATTTCTGCGGAAATGGCACACACATATATGTGCGTAATAAGGAACACTGCTTTTCACCATATGATGATGGATGTCAAGGACAATCCTTAGCGTACTCAGTCATTGTTGTAAAAGTGACCATGGCGAACCTCATACTCAGTCATTGTTGTAAAAGTGACCATTGTGAACTTCAACTCTGCACTCAGCCCCAGATCAGTGGACGACAGTGCCTGTGTTGGTGAAGATCTACAAACTGCTCATCAACGAACTGTCCAATCAGCTGGAGGCTGCCCTCGCCAAGAACGAGGAGGATGAGAATGATGATGACGAGGTATGTTGTAGCGCCACAGCGTTTGAATGACGCACCCAGGACTGTCTGATGGATGAGAACTGTAGTCCACTAGAGTTGTAAAAATGATGGATAGTATGTCTTGTCAAGTTGTGCGACAACAGTAAATCCTTCCAATAATGGTCATTTTTGATACAGGGGGGGTGGGGGGGGGGGGAAGGATGTTAATAGTGATGGTTGGTGTTCTTGGTTGATGTTGGGCCTCGTTAGTTTGGTTTTTTTGTTTTTGTTGTGTAACAATTATAGGCGGCTTCTGTTTAGAAATAGAAGTAATGTTGACAGTTAAAAAGTAGTGATTATTAAAGGCAGGTGTACGGACTGTGGCTCATCAACTATTTCATGGCATCAAAGAATCTCCTGAACATTTCACTGCCTAGAAGTAGAAACTTTGTGTTGTTGCAAATTGCTTGTGGTAATGCGCTAAGTCAATGTAATACAACTTCAACCGCGTGTTCATCATACAGCTTTAAGATTCAGCTTGACTCCATGCTCTTGGAAATCCAATATAGACAGTATAGCTCGGGGCCCGTATGTAAAACTCAAGGTTAATTTAACCCACGGCTGCTGGCCTAACCAAGACTAGGACAAAAGAAGCCTCAAAACAATATTAAATGAAAAAGGAAGCAAAGAAAGACAGACAAAAATCCTTCTATAACGGTGTAGGCACCTTGCTGGAATGGACCCGCTCCCTGATTTAAAACAAAAACAAAAAACCCCCAGAAAATTCAACCCCAGAGCTAGTTTAGTTCGAGGTTAGACTCTAACCCAAGGCTTAACTCCCTAACCCCGACTTTTACATGCGGGCCCTGATACCTTCATATTAACTATATGTTTTCCCTTACATTCCCTTTAGAATGGGTTTGAAGACGAAGATGAAGACGGAGAGGACTTGGAGCTAGAAGATGAGAGTGTGGCAGGCCAGACTTTGTCCAGCTTGCTAGAAGAGTTTGCAGGCAACTACCAAGGTAATGCAACATTTCTGTGTCTTCTGTCAGTGCCCTTTGCAAGGTCAGGCAGTTGTGTCTGGTTGTCCGTCGTTATTGTCAGCCCAGGTCTAATGCAGAATATGTTCACTGTTCTTGGCAAAATCTTTGTTCTGTTGTTGACAGCCATGGGGCTTGAGGAGGAAGATGACGATGATCCAGATACATTGAACGATCCCATCAGCCAGGTTGATCTTCAGGTCAGTTGTTCTGTGGTGCTGTATTCACTTTATTGGATGCTCTGCTTCTTTCTTTCTTTATTTTTTTTATTGATTTATTTATTTATTTATTTTTTGCTGTCCCGATTCTTTGCTGGCTCCAGTGGTGTTGCTCCCAGGACCTGGGTGAAATCCATAGAGGGTTTGGAAGTTGAGGCAATTTTTATTATGCATGATGATGGACATTAGGAGGATGGTATGATGAGGCTATGGAGGTCTGTGCGGTTTGGGACTGCAGGACTAGGCCAAATACCACACTTCCTTTCATAAATATCCTGGCATTGACCAGGCCTGGGAACTATGGCACCTGTTCTGGCCGTGTAATCATCCACATCATGGGAAGCACCCCCCAAAGTGGCATCCGTTTGTGTGAGTCTGTGCTTTGTGGCAACAGCCTTCCCTTGGTGCCAATAGCCTACCCGCTTTGGGTAGGAGTGGACCTAGGAAGGAACGGCTTGCCTCAGCTGAGATTCGAACCTTGGTCTCCCGGTCCATGAAGTGCTAACTGCTACACTATCGGGGCCAGTTCTTTTTTTCTATTTTTTCAGTTTATTTTTATAGTCATTTCTTTCTTCTGTTAAGTGCTGTTGCAGTTCACTATTTTGGGTCATACATGGGCAGCATCTGTGCAGGTGATAGATATGATAATTTATGCCAGTTTGTTGTTCCACTGTCAGTAGTACAATTAGCAGTCATGCAGTTTACGATATTTCTCATCACAGGCGTACCTCACCGAGTTCCTTCAGACCCTGTCAACCCAGGCCTGCTATAGCATGTTCAGCGCTCACCACAACCCTGCTGAAGTCCAGGTTTTACGAACCATCAACATCAACGTCTGACCACGACGTGATCTTCCAGTATTAGCTGTGTAACCCAGTCCATGCTCGCACGCCAGCGCATCTTGTCATAAACTAATTTAATATGTGTATTGTTCTGTCATGCCATAAAACTGATACATGCTCACCATATTGATAATAGTGAGTTGCAAGTTGTGTCATTATTCTGTACATTATCCACCAAACAGTGTAATCTACTGGGCAGAAGTAACAAGAAGCTAAAAGGAACACAAGGGTTTCATTGCGATGTTTGTTAACTATGGTGCACAGTCCTTCAAAAATGCAGCGCCAAAATTGTGGAACTCTCTTCCTGAGACAGTGAAGGAGGCAGTCAGCATCACCGCATTTCTGAAGCACCTGAAGACTCGTGTCTTCAGTGCTTCACCGCAGTATATACTAATCGTGCACTTTTTTCTTTTTTCCCACAGTATCTTTCTTTTCAAAACCTCTCCCTAAGCGCCATGAGCACTCAGGGTGGAGCCGTGCACTATACCAAGTCCCCGTCGTCATGATCATCATCAACTAAGACATTATCTGAAATGCGGTGATGATGAAGATATTGTGTAGTTGTGTACTGCATTTGATGTTCCCAGGTGCTTTCAGTAGCAAGCAGCTCCCTCTTCCATGTGGCTGTTAGCAGTTATTTGTGTGTCTTTTAATGTTAAGCCTGTTCTTAACTGGGCACAGCGTGTGAAACACACATGCGCCACATCACAGTCGTTGCGCTCGATGTGTCTACTAACTACAAAACTGAACAAAGGCAGCTGTGCATGGTGATGTACAATCACGATATGATACCATCTGACGCCCATACCATCTGCAGTGGAAAGTAGATGTCCCAAAGACATAAATTTTATTTGTTTCCCTTGAAAAGGTCTGTCAATACTGACAGTGCAGTTGAGGATAGCCTGTCCGCCATGTTTGTGTGGTTAGTGAGGTAGTACAGCCAATCAGAATCTGTTGTGGAACCCACAGTCACAGCTGGGGCTATTTAAAATCCCAGCAACTGTGATGACGCCACGGCGGTGGAAAGCCCCAAAATCACAACCGTGTCGTGTGTGTGCACAACACTGTGGCGCTGCCCAGTTAAGAGCTGGCTTTAGTAGTGAATGAAACGTGGCGCTTGAGTTACTATTGTTATCTTGCACAACTTAATGACATGCTAGATCTTCTTGTAAAATACTGCTTAGGTTAAATTTTTAAGTCAACTCTGATTTGTTTTAGGATTTTAAAGTAAGAATTTGCCAGCCTTTTTACTTTTTTTTTTTAATACTCTGAAGAATACTGCCCATACAAGACATGCGCGGGGAGTACTTATTCATAAATAATTGCAAGTCACATGCACTTTGGGGCTGTTAACCTGTCAGCCTGTCACTTGCTGCCAGCAGGAAGGTAACGAGGCAACCATGTCAGGTTAGTGTACTGATGTGTCATACAGGGTTTTTGCAATTGCTCGGGTGACAGTTTCTCAGAGCCCTCATTCTTAGTGTTCATACATTTTTGAATGAATTTGGGTGGCATCTTGTTGAGATTTTGTTCCTCTGAAATAAAATTCATCATAAAATATGTGGGGTTTTTTTTGTGTGATTTAAGTCGAGCGCCTCCTTATCTAATCCTGGTTACACTCTTTCTCAGCTTGTAGCAGGACAGAAACACACACCAAACTGACAACAGTGTTTTATTCACACCAGTCAACAACAAATCACCTGTCACGATGAAGGACGCGATAAGTACGAATGCAAATGAACAGTGAATGACAAAATAGTGAGCACACTACCTACACCAAAACGGCATTCCAGAAAAAAAAGAGGCCTCCCCCCAAAACCTACGACAAACACAGTCCATGTGGGTAACTACACTGTCACGGTTACCATGAAACCAAAATTTACTGGCAGAACAGTTGGCCCAATCACAAGCGACAATGATAATTTATGCCACTTTACAATTTGGTAACTTTCCGGCAAGGGATGAAAGTATTTTAGTCCAGGGGTTTTAAATATGGATCATTTTTCCAGAAAACCTCAATTTTGCTGCACCTTGTTCCAAAACTATTCTACAGCCTCCAGCCTTTGGCTTCTGGACTGATTAAATAGTCCTGAAGAGTGAACATGCGTGTAACAGCAATGCAAAGTGTAACGAACATGACAGAAGTGTGGCAGTGTTCTTCCAGTAATCCCAAAACCCAGCTTATTATGCATGTGCTAAAGCCTGAGGTGAACTTAAAGACAAACTTCAGCAGTTTCGATTTTTTCCCTTGATGGCAATGCAAAATGGATTTAAAACTACCAAACTCAACTGTCAAAAAAAAAAAAAAAAAAAAAGAAGAAGAAGAGAAAAACCAACTGATAGTGCACTGCACACAGCTACTGAAATGAGGTCTGGTAAAACTAGATCTAATGTCAAATCTGAAATGGTAATAGGATGTAAGTGGTGACGCAATCCAAGGTGCTTAGGCCATTTCACCTTGTGATGGGAGAGATGTGGCCTTACCAACCTCCTATCAACATGCTGACAACAGTATACGAGGCTGAAGACTAGAGGTTTTACATGAGATCAGGAGAGCAACACAGTATGGTAGTTTGTATCCCAGCACACTAAACAAAAATAATCTGGACACTCACAAGGAACTGTCAGATAACGTGACAGAAAACATTAACACACGGTAGCTGCCTTTTCAACACAAATGCAAGATACTGTTGGGTACAGGCTGATGTTACAAGTACACAAAGTAATGCCAGAAACCTTGTCCATTTCATCGCCAACTGTACATGATCTGTAACTGTACACATGGAGCAAGTCGGCCAGTAATTGTATTTTGTTGTACAATTCTTGGCTGGTTATTATCAAACAAAATTCCTCGTGAGAAATTCCACCTGTTTTGGGGCTTTGCTGTGTGAAGACGTGCCCGTGAAAATTTCACATACAAGCTCACCACAGATAACACGTTGCATACATACACACAGAACCCATACAGTCTTCTTGTTTTGTTACTAAGAAGTATCACAAACAAAACTCAACACAAGTTCTCACTGCCAAGTTAAAAACAAAAATCACAACAGATACTCACATTAGGATCAGAGTATCTGGTGGTGTGCACACAATGAAACTAGGTCACAATACATGCAGCTTGAAAACACATTGCTGCAGTTCTACTGAAAGAAAACCCTAAAATGTCTTGCATTTACTGGCCTTTTCAATATATGGAGACAATGCTCTAGAGATAGGTAAAAATTCATTCATTACATAGTTACTCAAGCCACTCAGATAAGTCAATTGTGCACTCGTTGAAATCAATACTGACAGTTCTTACAGCTTACAAAACTTGAGGGTCACTTTGGCCTTCTTTGTCAAATTCAGAGGGTTCTTCTGTAAAATCAGTGACATACACCCTCAAATTTCTGCGTCAGATTCTGAAATCTCTGCGTAAACTCTGCGTACACGTAATAAGAAACACTGACCGACACTTGACAGTTTCTTGTGTGTGCCCCTACGCATGCGCACCAACTTTACACATGCTGTCCTAACAAATTATTCCACGAGATGTTTCATTCACCTTATAACCACATACATTTTTGGTCCCATAGAAAGCTTCAGCTGACAACTATACCGTATGCAACACATTGTCTAAAAGCTCAAACTGCTTCATGAACCTACAAATCTTGGACAGAATGCCTTTGCCCACTGTCCTACATCTTATACCTAAGCACATAAATACTAAATTACTCAGACCCTTCACTGATAAAACACAATTGAAAGTGTTTTGGTGTACAGTAAATAAATAAAGAGGTAAAACCACACATAGATAATCAAAGGATTGTTGACGTAAGAGGTCAAGGTCAAAGTACTTTATACTAGCGTATCACTGCAAAAGCTGCCGTTTCCAATCTCTATAATTACCGCAAGACAGACTCTTTCCTTATCCAGTCACATCTGGTAATCCTAGAACAGTTACATAGATAAACTTACACAGAACCCTACAGTTACATGGATAAACTTATACATGTATCTACCCTACATGGATGACCCCAACTTCACTGAAAGTTACCACATACAAAACGTTTCTAAAAACTACAGCAAAAGTGGTGCAGACTGAAGTGCTGTGAAAAAACATGGTCCATTTCTTTCTTTTTTTAAGCCACAGCCATTTACCACAGACTACAACTAGTACAAGCAAAACTTTCAGCATGGCCAGAACTAGCGAGAAGTCTTAATCTGCAAGTGCTTACAAAACCAACAAAGTACAATCTGCAATGAAAATGAACTGGTTGTAAGAATGAAATCATACATGAACACAAACATCATCAAACCATCACATATGCTCAGCAACACTTGCGGGCAGTGTTAGTAACTTAGTTAGCGAAAATAGAATCATATATCTCTGTATTGAAACTGTCAGCATACACGTTTGTACAAGAAACCAACAATCTCATAACAATACTCATGGTTCACAGTAGCAAGGTTAGCATACATAATCCGGCGGTGTCCACAGTGAACAAAATCATGTGATACCTGTTCAAAGAAACTCATGATTGTTCACAAAACTACAGTCTTTTCCATGGGCTGTGTTACTACACCAGAAAAAGAACACACTCCTGCTTTCACTGCACAATATGAAAAAAAAACAAAAAAACCACAAGACCATGCACAAAGAACACAAGTACATGTACCCATTTACATGTATAACAGATAATAGGGAGTCTGTCAGAAACAATGCACACGGTTCACATATCAAGACAAGCAAGCATCAAGCCCTATGAAGTCAGAAACTGGGTATCCATCTTTTGTTTGTCCAAGCAAGCATTAAAAATAACATGGTGTTCACTTCCAAACTCAACACAAGGGATTCTTGGGCAACGCCGTGCACGTCCAGAAAAACAGATTGCATGAAACTCACTGTTTCCCTCAGATCTGCTGCTATTTCTTATGTCACCACATCAACTTTTAGTGTTACACTGTCAGAAATGGACTCCACCCAGGTTTTATCAGTAGACCTGAAAAAGCATTAGAAAGTAATGCGCTGGTGTTTCACTCACGTTTTGAGCAGATGGCAGTGAAAGTGCAAAGGCTGACCAGCAGGTTTTACAATTTCATCAAACCTGCATCAATTTTTTGCAGGAAAAAAACCCAAACACACAGAAAAAACCCACCCTCCTCCACCCACCCCACAGGCAAGCACCCAAGTCTTCTGATGCATCAAAGAATTCTGTGCATGCACATCTGAAGAGATCCCCCCCCCCCCCCCTTCAGTTTTGTATTTGTACCGCCAATTCTTCATATATTATATATATATATGTTTGTAGTGTTTCAATCCAATGTTCTTCTAGTCAAAGTAAATTTCTGGCATTCTATATCCAAGCTCCTGCTTACCTACGTAAGCTCATTCTATTTCTGCATTTTTACAAGTCATTAGACCTCCAAGCAAAAAAAAAAAAGCTGACGCCTGAAAACTTTCCACATCAAAGCAAATAAAAGCTTATGAGATCAGAAACATCTTACTAAACTTCACCGTCGACAGTGAAAAGATATCACTTTTGTTGAAGTCAATGCACAGCACTAACAAAAGCAGCCAAGTACAAGAAAAGTCAGAAGAATTTTACTGGAGAGTAAAATGGCTGGATCATCTTCTCTTTATTTTTGCCCCAGGCTTGTTCCGTGTCCTAGGAAGCCACTGGTCCACAAATGTACAGAACTCTGAAACCCTGACATATAATTTCTAAATCACGAATCTCATTCAACCTTGCTTATTGACCACAGACCTCAGTCGATTTAGACTTTAGGCTCGTCATCCTAAACTGATACAGGTTCCTGGGACCCATCAAAACTTGTGGTGTTTCCAGCGATGATCTTGGAGTTTGTGGTGAATAGCACGACCTACTTCTGCGTGTCCTTCATCAGCAAAATGGCTTGTAGCTGCCGATCTTCTCATGACTGAGTTTTCCCATGGTTTTGAAGAAATCCGGTTTTGCGAGTTACCACCAACCTGTGCACAATCACAAGAAATTCCAGAGGGTCTTTGTCTTTAGGACTCAGGCGCTTGTGTTTTGGTGTTCCCTTTGTTCCTCCTGTTTGAGCTGCCATGGGTTCAACCATCACACTATCTTTCTCCTCTTCCCCGAGCTTCAGCCTGAACAGCCCAGTTTTTCCTGTCAACATCAAACAGGGTTCTTTTTCTTGCGGCCTCGTTTGCCCTTGGGTTTGAAAGCTTTGGGTTTCGCCCGCGCCTTGGCATTACATCTTGGGCAGTACCACTGCTCGTCCTCAGGAGGCTCTTGAACGATGTTCACACACACCCTGCAACGCAAGTCAATCAATGAAATTGTTGGAAGGTGAATGTGTTTTCATGGTAAAAGAAAAAGGGGAACTCCAAGAGCTTCTCTGTCCAGCATAATTTATTTGTAAGCAGGGTCTTTTAAAAGAACAGCTTCATGTACCCCCAGCAGGGTTTTGAAATAAACATTTGACTTTGACTACAACCGAAGAACGGAATGTCTGCCCTTGAATTATTATCTTCGTCTTAACCATCACCATTATTATTACAGTTAATCTATTCAGCACCTTTTTCAGTGCTGAACATTATGTCTGTTGACTGATTGCAGAGTTAAAAAGATAAAGAGAGAGAAAAACATGGATTTAAGTAATAGAAGTAAAAATTACTAGTCTACATCAGCTGCTTACTCACCAATGATACCAGTCATCACACTTGTCACAGCCAATCATAGGACTGCCATCATCCTGCAGCTTACACGCGGGGCAAATCCAGATCTTCTGGCCGCTCTCATCCTGGTAAAAGATGATGCAAACATATATTCTTCTCATTTACATACCAGCGGAGGGGAAAGAGATGCCGTTAAAAATAATACACGCAATACAATGAGACTTTTGGTGGTTTGAAGTTTTAGATGATCTGCACAGTGAAAAGAGTTTGAGATAAGAAAAATAGTGAATGACACTCACAATGAAGAATCCTACTGTCTCGGCCTCCACTCCACTCCTCTGTCCCCGTGACGACCCACCCGGCAAGGCTGGAGACGGAGAACCAGATGGGGACAGCTCCAGCGCAGGAGGCTGGGAATCATCAGCAGCGGACGGTGACGGCAATGACTCTTCATCCACTGACTCCATCCTTGTGACCTTCGGTGGGGAGATCTTGGGTGCTGGTTTAGGTTTGGGGGGAGGTGCTTCTGCTGCTGCTGCCAAAGTTTTAGCTTTCGGGGGACGGCCAGGCGACTTGCCCGTGCGAGCTTTCGGGGATTTCCCAGCCTTGGGCGACTTGGGGCCCTTGGGCAATTTGGCCCTAGGAGAGGTAGCGCGTGGTGACTTGGAACGCGGTCGTCCGACCTTCCCTTTGGGTTTGGTGGAGGTAGTCTGTGGTGGTTTGGGTTTCGGTTCTGGCTTGACTCTGTCCTCAGGGACAGAGGCGAACAGCGGGGATGGTGGTGGGGAACTCTCTCGCTCGGGAGTCCCAAACAGCGGCTTGATGACAGGTGGCGGGGAGGACTTTTTCCGAGTTGGGGAGTGATCTGAGTGGGCCGGAGACGGCTGATTGTAGGCAGGAGATAATGATGGAGTTTTGGGGGTGGGTGTGGGTGACTTGTGGCCATAAGAAGGCGAGCGCTGAAGCGGTGATGAAATGAATGCGGGGGAGCTGGGAACACGTCCGAGGGGTGAAGGCGTTTTTGGCATGGGTGATGGAGACTTTTGAGGGGGTGATGGAGTCCGAGGAGGGGGCGTGTGGCTAGGCCGTCTCCGCACCGGTGAACCCACAGGTGAAGAAAATGGATCACGGACAGGTGAGGTAGGAGATTTGACAGGGGATCTTCCTCTCATGTCAAAACTGAATTTCGATGGACTTTGCTTTGTAGACTTTTCAGTGGGTGAGCTCACAGGACTGCTGTGTCGGGGACTTCGACTCCGCTGCCTTCTGGGAGAGCTTGCGGTCGCTTGGAAAGGCGGGGAGGGCAGCAGTATGGGTGGAGGTGGCGTCACTTCTCGTTGGAGTACCGGAGGTGAGTCAGAAGGCTCCATCTTCATTGACGAAAGAGTAGGGGGTGTCGACTTGGCCAGCCTTGATGTGTGCTTCTTCTGAGAGCTGCCGCCATCGCCAGCATCACGCCGAATGACCCTAACAGAACACATACTGATATAATCATATGTAGTCATATGACACCGACTGTGTGTGATGGTGGGTGTGTGTGAGGGGGTGGGGGATGTCATGAGGACTTGCTAGTGCTACAGCAGAGTTGCACATTTAAGTCGGTCCCAGGACATTGACCTATAAAAATTTCAAATGTCCTTATTTTTCCCACCTCAAGCGGACATTTGTCCTATTAAAATTTTTATTGCCACTAAGTGGCCAGGACACTGTGTCCTATCACTTTGCTGTTTCCAGGACACTTTGTCCTATAGAAGCTGTGGAAAATGTGCAACCCTGCACAGTAAACAAAATGCTATCACTAAAGAAGAAATATATACCATTCACAGCCGTCATCAAAAACCATTCAGCAATTCTGCAACTCATCAAGCAATCAACTGACCGATGCTTAAAGCTGAATTGCCACAGACCTTCGTAGAGTGTATTCTACTTTCTAGCTGCTAGAACTAAAAGTAAAGACAAGCACAACGAAAGACGAATACTTATCTAACCACATGACCATCAGGATGTACTAAAATGTGAAAATAAACTTCACCGCCGTAAGATCATCAAAAGATATGGTAACTGTTAATGTGAATGGTATTGAAATAAACAATGCAAACTAATGGGAAACGGAAACCATGCCTGCATGCAGCACTGATCTGCTTAGTTATAGATTGTCAGCTAAGTACACAGACTGTCAGCTCAATTTCTCACAATATTGGGAAAAACAAAAACAACACTGCAACACTCACAGTTTAGGGATCTCTGGTCGAGGGGGGGAGGTGACAGTCTCTTGCTTGACGGCAGTATCCACGGGCGAAGCCTTGTTTTCTGTCACGGTGACGGACGATGAACTTCCCCCTGCACTGCCCAGCTTGATCTTAATCTTGAAACCTGGATTCTCCGCAACTGAAGACTGTAACAGACACAAACACACACACACCTTCCATGAGACAACTGTTCAACATTTCTTGGAAGGAAAAAAAAAAAAAAGTTAAATGGAGAGTGTGTTTTAACAAAGACCATGTCTTGTGGTGAGTTGTGCCTTTCAGTTTTTCACCTTCCATCTCGTATTCCATTCCTCAGGTTTTTAAAGTCCTGCTTTACCGTATCAGTTTCTGGTGGTGAAAACAAGACAATGTCGTTCTGAAATGAACAAACAATAAAGAAATATATACAAGGAAAGAAAGGGAGGAGAACAAAGACTCACTTTGTGAGCACACGTGAGCCAAAAATGTCAAACACACAATAACCTTCTCGTCTTTGGATCTATCGTCGTGGTGTTTCTCGTGGCGGTCCCTGTCACGATCTTTGTCTTTGTTCTTCTTTTTCTTTTCCTTGTCACGTCGCTTCTTTTCCTTTTTCTCCTTATCCTGAATCAAATATGAGAACAGTTATGTCATGCATAGCAGCTCCATTATCTCGACTAATCAGCCTCTCGTGAATTTTGCAAAAATCACACACACATAATCTTTCAATCAGACAGACAGAAACACACCCACACACCATACACATGCAAGAGCAACCTCAGCAGATAGCTTTAGTTTAAGTTCATGCTCAATCACTCAAGGAAAGTCAAAATATAATGAAGTACAGGTGAACGCTGCCATTAAGTAACCAACTCTTCTCTTATTAAGAAGAATGGCTACAGCCTAAGTTGTGAAAAGCTATTACTAATAGTATTAGCGGTTTAGAAATCATCACGGGCAAAACTAACTATCCCAAAATTGTTATAAATATATTTAAATAAAGGCATGTAACTGAAGTTTAGCCTGTTTCTCACCATCCAGTTTCCTGGGTTATGTCTCAAAAGTTTTAACTCAAGAGAAACTGCATGTAGAGGTGGTGGTGGTGGTGGTGGTGGTGGTGGGGGGGGGGGGGGGGGGGAGATTTCCAAACCAGACAGTTAAAGTCCTAAACCAAAGAAGCAACCCAGCTTACCCTTGACTTGTCTCGGTCTTTGTGCTTCTCCTTCTCTTTTGGAATCTCGATTTTGAGCGGCTTGATTGGCGGCTGGTCGGTTGAGGTTACGGATGAGGTGGAGGCGGAGGAGGCCGCCACAGCTGTGTCAGGAGTCGGGGATTTGATCAACAAAGGCTTCACATCCACGGGCGATGTGACGACCACCTCTGCAGCGGGGGAGGTAGACACAGGAGGGGGAGAAGCAAGTCCCGCAGTGGACGAACGGCGGACAGGTACATCCAGTGGGCTGCCTGGAGGACTCTCACCAAACTCGTACACACGCAGTTCTTCCGAGCTGTACTTGTCTGACACAAAAGGTTTCTGTTCTACTGCGGGCAGAGAAGGTTCTGCGGCTTTCCCGCTTTTTGGCTTGAGCTTCTCTTTCAACTTTTTCTTCACAGCTGGCGATTTGTCTTTCTCCACCTTCTTCTTCTTCCCTTCTTTCTTTGCTGACTTCTTCCCTGTAGTCGGCTGGGCCTGGGCTGGCTCCTCTGACTTTGCGGTTCCTGAAGTATCTTGGGATGTGTGCTCCATGCCCTTCCTGATCACAGCGTTGATGGTGTCGTTCATGGACTTCTCCGACCTGGCGGTCATGTCCTCCTCTTCCTCTCTCTTTATCACATCGTCGTGCACAAACTCGCTGCTCTTCAACTTCACCTTTTCCTTCTGTTTCTTGGTCTTTTTCTTTTCTCCCGTTGCAGAGGCTGGACGATTAGACGTGGAGCTCTCAGCTCCCTTGTCCCGCTGGTCCACCTCAAGGACAGAGTCTCTGATCACAGTGCTGATGCTTTCATCGATGCTCCTTAACCGGGCCTGCCGCTCCTCCTCTCGCTCCTGTGCCCTGCCTTCCGCCTCGGCTATCACCAGCTGCCCTGGTGAATTTTCGTGGGACGAGTGGCTGTCGAAAATGTCTGTGGGCTGGAAAGCCTGCCTGAGAATTTGAGCTGAATCCGGAGATGGGGAGCGTTTGGTCTTGGACGGTGACGCCGTAGCCGAGGGACCCTTGCGCTCGACGTCGGCTGGTTTTTCTTGGGTTGTCAGTAGCAACTCTTTCAGCCTGCTTTCACCAGCGACCTCATCCGCTGACGCAGGTGGGGGGCTCACCAAGAGTTTCTTCTTCACAGCTACTTTAGTTTTGACTTTGCCTGATTTTGTCCCTTTACCCTCTTTTGTTTTCAATTTCACAGCCTTCGCTTTACCTTCCTTCACAGTTTTGATTTTCTTGGCAGGGGCCGGCACTTCTACACCAGCCGCCGCAGGTGGAATTTTGTCACCCACTTTGAGAGATATTTTCACATTGGGCGTCTTTTTCAACTTTTTAGCTTTCGCGCCATCCTTCGCCTTTTTCTTTGGTTTGATTTTCTCCCCTTCAGGTTTGCCACCGGCATCTCCACTACCACCTCCGTCATGGGAGGTGACGTAAATGGTCGGCTCTTTTCCTGCCGTCACCACAACACGCACTGTTGACTCTTTCCCCGATGGCGCCACTGCGTTGTTCTCCTTGTTTGCCTCAGACCCATCGACTGCTTTGTTCGAACTCACTGGAGTGTCCGCGAAGGTCAGAGCATGACGGATGGTCGGAGGAGGAGTGCGGGCATCTGGAAGACGCCCCTTACCCCTAGTCGGGGTCAGGAATCCGTTGGACATCGTCACGCTTGTCATTTCGTACTGTGAGTGGCCGGCCTCCTCTGGTAGGTTGGACGCTGTCATCCTGTGGATAAGTCAAGAGATAGTACTCAGTCCACAAGGGATTAAAAAAAAAAAAAAAAAGCATCAACATCTGTCATCTGTACCTAAGCAACCAGAAACCCCTGAATGAATCCAAGCCAATGGATGAGGCATCAGTCAATAATTTTGGAAATTTACTTCCATTTTCCTGTCTACTTTTTCTTACCGAAAAAAATACCTCTGGTGTATGATCTGACAAAGTATACACAATCAGCAAAACAACTGCAGATTCACATTAAAAACAAAAGATAGACATTACAGCAAAATTCCAATCATGACTTCAGCTTCAAATTAATTCGAATCAAGAACTGGGGTAAGAAGATGCTATACCTGGGTCGTTTGGAGGGTGGCGCTCCTTCCGCAGAAGGAGCAGCTCGCTTTTCCCCAACGGGACTTCCTATATCCATGGGCAACACATCCTGCACAGGAGGCTGGGGAGCAAGGGCTGGTGATGCTGTGTTTTCCACAGTGGCTTGGACCTCATCTACAACAGGAAAATGTACGAAGTGTGTTACAACATCATCATCGATGCTGGCAATTGTGCAACGATGCTGGCAAACTTTTAGCACGACACAGCGTTCCCTGTGAGTTGAAAATACAGGGGTCCCTGGGACCCTCTCTCCGTATTTTTGAGGGTCCTTTTGTATTTTGAGGGTCCATGGTCTTTTGGTAGAAAAAGTCTGAAAGTCAAAAGCATTTGTTGTTGTTGTTATAAATTTACAAAAGTAATCAAGAGTCTGATGCTCAATACAGATCGCCTTTTGTTTATAAAGTTTCCGGAAGAGCGTTGGGATAAATACTTTTTGTCACGGCGAAACGAAATACGTGCACCCCCTGTGACGTGCTTTCCTCAAATTTGTGCTCTAAAGTCTAATTTCAGAGTTTTGTGCGCACAAATATGCACACCAGTCACCTGTGCGTAATCGGGAATACTGTGACATGGTGTGCACATACACCACCATCCACACACGTCCAAATTCTCACAGCTACATTAAGTGGAACTTACAGCTAGAGTGGCTGCCCAAATGGGGACCTCAAAATCTGAAGCAAACTGGAACTGTACAACAAAATAACACCATGTCTTCTTTCCAAAAGTCAACCATAAAGAAGCATCACTGACAAATGAACCACTGCTTCCTCATTTGAAGTTCCTTTGTCACAGTTTTGCTGTTTCCTAATTTGTTCATTCATTATCTTTGCTTGATCATGAAATGCAGTCGGTGGTGTGGCAACTGTGATAGCGCTGGATCGAAAGTACTTTGCATACCCACTCAGCATCTGTTATTCATTTTCATTGAAATTCATTGAAATTTTCATTTTAAAACTCAACACAGCAATTAGTGCTGGGTAAATGCTGAAGTTTGTACTGGGCTGCCATACTAACTTTCCAACTTTGGTCGCCAGCCTGACTACCTGACCTTGCGGCTTTTTGTAAGACCTAACCCCTGCTCTCGTACTGTACTGTGTGACCCACCTTCCATGCCAGGGAACATGTATGGCAGATGCTCGTGGACGTGCTCCTCTCGGTGATGCAGGATCTCCCGACTGTGGGGGTTTGGGAATTGCAAGTTGTTATTCTTTGTAGCGGGAAAGGCCACCACCTCATGGGCAAAGGGAACGGGGTCAACATGGCGCACATAGTCCTCAAGCTCTCCAAGGTTGATACCAAGATGTCGGAATGTGAGGCCGAGATCGTCAAGGTTGGGTTCTGTCCTCCCAACTGATGACGAAAGAGGAGTTAAAACTTCAACGGTTACTATTCCATTTCCAGGAACAACAGCAACAACTTCAACATATTACTAGTACTAGTAGTAGTAATCAACATACGTGTAGAGAGAAAACACACACATGACACAGATGACAGAAGAATTAAACAGGTCAGATCCCAAAATCATAGGCACTGACTGACTGAGAGTGATACTTTTCTTTTTTTTTCAAAAGGCTGAGAAATGCAACCCCCCCCCCCCCCCCCTTTTTGTGTTCTTTCAAGTAAGCTTGTTGTTTTAAGTAAGCAATATGTTCTCACACTCAGACCTAAAAATTTAAATTTAAATTAAAAGTTACCTGGAGGTTAGTTGCCAAGCATGATGTACATGTACTTAATAACTTTAGAAACTGGAGGGAAAAAATCTATAAACTGTACAATTTAGCAGCAGCCTTCTGTCAATCTCAGTGCCATAATTTTAATTTTCCGTTTACCCCTAAGACTGTTTGTTTTGGGTCTCTGGGTTTTTTGGTTGTTGTTTTTTTTAAAGCAGCATGTAACTATTCAAGTGATTGTACTATCTTATGGAGCTGTCATGTCAAATCAAACCAAACCTGGCAGTAGAAAGAAAAGCTGCCATTCTCATGAACGGAATTTATATGAGCTGAAGAAAGGATCAAACATTTGAAAACACTTACACTGCTCACAGTAACGGTGGGACACTTTGCCCACTTCCTGTAAGTAACGCTCCAGCACATCTGTCAGCAGCTCTAGAGTGGATGACTGTGTGGCATTCCAACCCAGATTTTGGCAAATCTGTGCCACAGACACTCGCAAGATGCTGCGGCAGTAATCCTTCTCTGAGGACATTCTGGGAGTGAAAGGATGAAAACAAATTTTGTTAAAGACTGGTAGTGGTACACAGCACACACAAATAGTATTTGTAAATCATTTAACATTAGGATCACCTGCATGTGAACAATACCAAATTAAGATCTCTGTGCATAACCACATCAACTGATGAACACTATACACACAATACGGTTACTGTGTAATCTGCTCTCAAACTTTATCCTCTTCATAATTACCATAAAAATTTTACAAAACCACAAACAATAGTTGTCATATATGATCAAAATGATTATCAGCACTACTACTGCATACTAACTGGTATTCAAATGTTGCCTTCTACCTTTCAATACATGAATAATATGGGCAATACATACATATATGTATACACATGTGATAAAAAAAAAAGTTGGCCTTGTCACCAGCCATGCTGAAGTACCGGCAGCATGCCCTAGATTATTTTCTGATAAGAAAACATCTTACCTGCAGGTTTAGGTGACAGAAACTATTGTAATCCACAACGCAGCTGTGTTTGTTATGGAAAGCATCGCTTGTGTATCAACTTTGCATTGAAACACTGATACAGCTGAATTATGTCATGGTGTTACAGATTCGGCTTTGGAAGCCGACACGAAGGGGACGATGCTTTGCAAAATCAGCCTATCTTCAGCATCTACTCATCAAAAGAACTTGTGTCCTTGGATATAATAAACCATGAAGCAGCTGTAGCAAGAGTCCAAAGTCAAGATCTTTTCTGCAATAAGCATTTGCACGCAAAAACATGTAAATGGTTCGAACTGGAATAGCGGAATCTCAAATCGCTGTGCATTTCATTTACTTCCCCTTGTATCCAATACGCATGCGCACCGTGTAGCATTCTGGGAAATATCTCTCCCGTCACGAATGAAAACATCGGCGATGGTGGTTGATACAGACGCCAATTTTGTGTAAACTCGATCAGGCTCCGAAGTCTGAAGTTTTCCGCGAATTAATCGCGCTCATCAGTGTTTGAACCTCCGTGTCGACTGACTGCTGACACTGTTTTGTCTTGAAATCGTCTGTATCGGCTGATTTGAGGTATCTAAAACCGGCAAGCTGCCAAAGTTGGCTTTGGGAGTTTAGATACTGTATCGTAGATCATGGGCTTCTTCGACACACTAGCGCAGTGGCTTGGAGTCAAAAAGAGAGAAGTTAGCGTTCTTGTGGTTGGCCTGGACAATTCAGGAAAATCTACCATTATCAACCATTTCAAACCCAGCGAATCAAAGAACCACGACATTGTCCCGACAGTCGGGTTCAACGTGGAAAGGTTCAAGTCCAAAGCACTGGCCTTCACTGCGTTTGATATGTCCGGTCAGGGACGTTACCGCAACTTGTGGGAGCACTACTATCGTGAGTGCCATGGCATCATCTTCGTCATTGACAGCAGTGACAAGCTGCGTATGGTTGTGGCCAAAGATGAACTGGACTTGCTTTTGCAGCATCCTGATCTGAAGAACCGCCGCATCCCCATCCTGTTCTTTGCAAACAAAATGGACTTGAGAGAGTCGGTGTCCAGCGTGAAGTGTTCGAGCCTCATGGGGCTGGAGCAGATCAGAGACAAACCATGGCACATCTGTGCCAGCAACGCCGTCACAGGGGAAGGTCTGAGTGAAGGGGTTGACTGGCTGTCAGATCAGATCAAAGATCTTATAGAGAGCAGAAAGAAGTAGATCAGCAAAAAGGACAAATATATATATACATAAGAATATTATTTAATCCAGTGCAGGTGCCACTTGCTAACTGTGCTGTCATCGAATTAAAAAGTGTTTGCCAGTCCACAAGGTATTATGTACCAGTGATGCACATATCTCTGAAATGTCTGTGGACACATAGAAGTACATATGTGTAGATCCCAGTGTTGTGCAGATGTGCATGCATGTGATCATAAATCTTATGGCCCACTCTGACTGTCTGTTGACTCATAGTCATATGTTTCTGCTGCTAGAAGTGCAAATACACATCAGAGGCCAGAAATCCTTGTCTGGTCGTTATCTTGCACTCGGTTGAAAAAGAGATCTATATAATGTGAGAATAGGAAGTTATTCAATGTGCCACTTGACTTCTCCATTTAATTTGCTTTGTTTTTTAGTCTTACAATTCATTGTTCTTTGTTTGGTTGAGAGTGCTCATTGTCATCTCAAAGTGAGAGTGATAAAGATACACATCACTAAGAAATTGTTGGTAACCGTGTGCATGTACCCAACAAGACAAAAATATGAGTGATCATCATTACTGGTGTGAAAATAAAGTTGACTCCATACACATGCAGCTTCACCCGCGTGAACCAACACTACTGAATTTCTAGCAGCTGCCTGTTGTTACTTTGAGTCATGATTGTCAGCTTTTTCTTTGTTTTGTTTTGTTCACAACCATAGGTACAGCTTATACAGCTGCCTGTAAAGGACCATATCTTCCTACAGACTTGGTGGCCACCACTACATAAACCGGGATCCAATCTGTATGCACACACATATATGTAACATTTTGTTTTGTCATGTACTCTCTTTACTTTCTTTTCAATGTTCATCAGTATTGTATTGTGCTTGTTATGCCTATCTTCTTACTGCCTGCTTTTTGTTGTGAGGAATATCAGGGAAATATTTTTAGTTTGATGTAACGAGGTGGTATTGCATTGTATGCCAAAATTTAGTGGAGATTTTTTTATGGATCTTTCCTAGACATCTCTCTCTCTCTCTCTCTTTCTCTCTCTCTATCTCTCTCTCTCTCTCTTTCTCTCTCTCTCTCTCTCACACACACACACACACAACATTGACAGACTAGTTTGGAAACGTACACGTAAGTTTAAAAAAACAAAACAAAAAAACATTCCAATAAGTTTGTTTTGCCGTGAGACCTTTCAAACAACAAAAAATACACTTATTTCGTGTGTGTAAAGGTATTTATGCAGTTTTTCATTTCAGTCTTGTGAATGTATCTCTGTTGATAAAGTCTGGTGATTTGGTCAGAAGGCTTCTGTTGATATACTCAGTGTATCACAGAGGCCTTGGAGAGAAGCTTTTGTGTATGATTTTTAGCATTGCCCATATTGTTGTGTGTTGAGTGATAAAGTTTATGTGAAAGCATAAGTTCATACATGTACTTACAAGTGCACAAGCTGCCTCAGAATAGATACACTGGTACTTTTAGATACCACTCTGTATCTACATTGAAAAAAAAAAAAAAATTCTGTACTCTTCATCCGTCCAATGTAACATAATATACAACCAGACTGAGGTCAGTGTACTAAGGAAGTAAAGTCTCTGTGAACAAACTGTGCCACAGATCATGACTGAAATATTTCCTCATTCCTTATTGCAGCACAGCAAGCCTGTTGATATCACCAAAACTGCCCCATCAGATCAGGGTTAGAGAATCAGGCAAGTTTGTTCACACTGATTTAACTCCCTTAATATCAAGATCTGAACATCTGTGCTTTGCCTTGCTACCTGATGCCCACCGCACAGCAGGTTGTGAAAATCCTGACATATCATCAGCTACATTGCAGCCTTTTATCTTTACAAAAGAAACGTACAGGCAGATGAACCTCAGTTCATTAATAAATGATAATCATTGCATTAATGTAGGCGCTGTATCCCAAATATTTGGCTCAAAGCGCTGCAAGTTAACTCTTAAAGCCCATGCGAAAAATCAATCGCAATTTTATGTGAAATCTTCAGATCACTAGAAGCCACTTCAAGCCACTACTATGCAATCTGCAGCGGTCTCGGGTCTAGCGGGGAAGGCCCACGCCTTGAGTAGTAGTGGCTTGAAGTGGCTCCTACTGGTGTGCAGTGGCCTGTTCTTTTTAACCTGTCTTATCATATAGTGGGCAGGGGGTGGTCGGACTTTGGCTCTTAAGAGTTAAACCCAGCACTCTCGCTCACGCGATTCACACGCATTCTCCCCGACACTTCATTTATCCCTTGAGGGAATAAGATATGAAGCACCTGCCCAATTTCCCCTAGACACCACTGGTGCAGTGCCGGAAGTTGAGGCATGGTTTATGACAATTGCGCTGTCAGTTTGAAAAGTACAGCCTCTGTTCATTATGAAAGCTGACTTTGTGTGTAATGTCTTCAAAGTGATTAAAGCCCCTTCCTCCCTCCCCCCCCCCCCCCCCCCAAAAAAAAAATAAATAAATAATAATAATAATAATAAAAATAAATAATAATAAAAAAAATATATATATAAGCAAGTCCATAAATATAGCAGAAGTGTCAGACATATTCGGTAGAAACACTAGTTTTCGGAAGGTCTAATGCAGACCAGTTTGAATTGGTGTTATGCAGTTTATTGAGATTTTTTCCTCTGAAGGTTGAACAGTTGAATGTGTGGAAAGTTGTGGTTGGTTCGTTTTCAGACGACTGTACTACAAATGTTGCAGATGTTATGAGTATCTATTGAAACAGAGATTTCATGATTCAGTGATCATAAATCCGGATGAGTTGTCCACAAGTTCATATTATCATGTACCTAGTTTTGTCAGGTGATATATTTTTTTTTTTTTGGAATGAATTGATCTGACATCGGTTTAGTGATTTGCCTTTCTTTGGTGAAATACTTATCTACACATTCCACATGTATTGTTTTCACGTTTTAAATTTGTGTGTTCTCAAATGTGTTGGCTTCAAAAAGGTGAGAGCCTTGTGTGTGTGTGTGTGTGTGTGTGTGTGTGTGTGTGTGTGTGTGTGTGTGTGTGTGTGTGTGTGGTGTTGTTTTGTGTGTGTGTGTGTGTGCGTGTGGTTGTTGTGGTGGTGGTGGTTTTTATTGTTTTGATTTTGGAAGGGGGGGGGGGGGGAATCCATTTTGTGGACAACACAAGCAAACTTGGTGTGGTTTGTTTTTCTTACAGTATTACCAAGTTGAACTGGTCAGACAACAGTTTTGTAACACTTCAGGAATTACACAACATTCAACCTAATATGCTGGAAACGTTCCTGAACACGTGAGCTGCTCGACATACGGATGTTTCACAGGCTGCTGATAAGGAATTTGGACAACACTGAACAGCAGTGGCATAGAATTCCTTACCACAAAACGGGTTTTCAAGTCCAGTATAGTGGACTGGTATCTCGAGGTCGTTGCACTTACAGACATCAATACATTGACAATGCCATAGTTCAGGTCAGAACTTCGTAACAGGCTATAAGTAGGTCACTGTTTCTGAATACAGTTCAAGACAAACAATCCCCCCCCCCCCCCAAAAAAAAAAAAAAAAAAAAAAAAACCGCAATAAAAAGAAGCTTATCAAATCCGAGTTTCGGGGTCAGGTTTTGCAGATGTCTTTGTTGTCAAGTAACAAATAATGCTAAAACTAGACAAAACACAGGCAGGCACACACACACACACACACACACACACACACACACACATGTATCAGTATACATACGTACATACACATTCAAATGTTTGCTTTTAACAAACCCAACCATTGTTGAACTCCCATGAGCCTTGAGACAGAAAGCTTTTTGCACATGTATAGGTCTGGGTTGATACATAATGCATATGTTTTCCCTTTTTTTAACCCTGTGCAGACATTCATGACGTTGACCAATCAAGCACGCCTTATAGGTCAATCCAGTATTCAGGCCGGCCATACACATGACCTTTGCTAATTTAATCTGCCACGCACGTGATCACAGACATCTGCATATTTATAGGAACTTGAAGACACAATTCCACACTCAGTTATCACTACTAGAAGGGGAAGAGGCCATCACAGCTGAAAAGACAGGTACGTTGTGATACTGCTTACTGCTCTAAACCTAGACAGTCAAGTTTCTGCGCTGTCGTTTATTTGTTTGGGGTTGTTGTTGTTGTTGTTGTTGTTTGTTTGTTTCGAGTCCGTGCCTCCTACTCCTACTCTTGTCACCCTCCCCCGGCCAGTTCGACCCCCCCCCCTTCCCCCTCCCCTCCTCTGGTTGGCACTTCCCGCAACTCGGAGGTTTTCCCAACCCTGTCCCCGGGACCGTTCGACTACCCTAGGGTAGCGACGGTCCCGGGGACAGGGTTGAGGTTTTCCCTAACATTAGCTGACTCCGCCTTGCGATCGTTTGCACAACCGTTCATGTATAAACGGTATACGTTCTTCAGCTTAGCTTGCTTTGGTCTCCACTGCGTTAGGGACTGGAGACGGCCATAACTGGCAGGTTATGGGGGACAGGCATCTGCCAAAGCTGAACTCCAGCCGAACCGGCACAATCGAAGTTTAATGCAGACAGACGGCCTGGTCTGAAACATTTGAGATTTTCCTTGATGCTGTAATAGTTCAAAACTTCATGATTTGCGTTATCGTTTATTTCTTTGCTTTTGTAATTTCAAGTCATTACCATAAACTTTAGAGTTTTTTTCTTAACCTGTTATTCAGTATTATTATTGTCAGTAGTAGTAGTATGTTAGGGAAACCGGCTACGGAAACTCAGTAATCTGGGTGACGTGGGCCGCACAAGCCATTGGCTGGCTTGAAGATATAAAGATTTATTATTTATTTTGATTTCATTATTATCTAGAAATAACCACCGCGATGTTCGGACTGCTACTCATCTGTGCGGTGACCTTGACTGTCGCTCCCGTCCATGGCGACGACCTTCTGGCCGTTGCCAGTGCCAACGGGTGTGGAAAAATCGTCGGCCTGATCCAGACCGCCGGGCTTGCTGATACACTGAAAACGACACGTAAGTCCAGGCAGACTCTGACAATTATTAAAACGCTAATATGCTCATTGCTGTCTTCCGATTTTAACATGTAAAATAATGCTGGCCATAACTAGCTACTAGAACACAGCGTTTCAAACAACAACAACAACAACAACAAAACAACCACAAAAACTGAAAGGTCATTTATCCGCTGCGAGGGTGATTTTAAAGGACAAGGGACACAGGACAAAAGGCCTGTACAGGTTTACTCAATCGCTATCTGGATGATGACACTGCAGCATGCAGGCCTATATTCACAGGCTGGGATTTCTTTGATAACAACCCCCCCCCCCCCCCCCCCGAAACCCCGACTCTAAACAACAAGAACCGCCGGGGTGGCTATCCGCATCCCCCCCCCCCCAACACACACACACTGACACACACATACACACACACACACACACACACACCGTCACACACACACACCGTCACACACACACACCAGATCAGTGGCACGATTATCAAAGGGAGAAAAGGCGGTTATGGTTTTTCACCGCATTTTATTTCCGTTTTACAAATATGCTTTAATTTCATTTTGATTGTATCGCGTGCAGAAGACCTGACTTTGTTCGCCCCAAGAGACGAGGCTGTGGACATGGTTCCCAGCGCTGTACTGAATCAGCTGCAGAGTAACATCACACTGCTTCAAGACGTGCTCAAGTTTCACGTGCTGGGTCAGGTCACGCGTGCCGCTGACATCACCAATGACCTACTTGTGCAGCCGCTGTTTCAGGGCGCTAAGATGCGTCTGAACGTGTACGAGAACCGCCGTGTGTTGACTTTCGTCGATCTGCCAACCCATGTGCACGTCTACAATAACGTTACAGTGAGTTACCATACCATACCATACCATACCATACCATACCATACCATACCATACCATACCATACCATACCATGCTAGTACCTTCTGCAAAAACATAACGGTGAGTGAGTGCGCTGCAAGTAATTAATGCTGTTCGTTGAAAACGGAGGCCATGTTTGAATTTCTAGTGTCTTTCCGTCGAAGCGCGCGCGTTTGTTTGTTTGTTTTGTTTTGTTTTGTTGTTGTTGTTGTTGTTGTTGTTTAGTTTTTGTTTTTTAATGTCTGTCCTAGACATAAAGCTTGCTGCAAACAAAAGAGCAAAGAGAAACAACAGTGAACAGTTTTGAAAAAGGTCTCCATCTAGAATGACTAGTTACTGGATCGACTTCTTGTGCAGGTTGTGACGGCTGAAGGAGCACTCATCTCCAGGACGGACCTCGACGCGGACAACGGCGTGGTGCATGTCATCGACAAGGTCATCTACCCGCTGCCCTTGTACAACCTGCCTCTGACCATGACCTTTGACAAGGACCTCGGTTCACTC
Source organism: Batillaria attramentaria (assembly GCA_018292915.2). NCBI lineage: Eukaryota > Metazoa > Mollusca > Gastropoda > Batillariidae > Batillaria > Batillaria attramentaria. Next base: position 296,570 of record JACVVK020000125.1, on the reverse strand, counting down.
GCGTACATGATCTACCAGGCCAGACTAACTGAAGCTCTTTCCAATGAATGTGAGTCCCTTCCGTCGTTCCCTTATGCACCAAGTGTACATGTATTAATTTACTTCTTGGTTAAAGATCCTGGTCGGTTGGCAGGTTGGCTGTAGGTTGGGCGGAGGGAGGTGGGGGTTAGGTGTGTGGCTGGGGGGGGGGGAGAAGGTGTGTGTGTGTGTGTGTGTGTGTGGGGGGGGTGCTTTGTGTGTGTGTGTGTGTGTGTGTGTGTGTGTGTGTGTGTGTGTGTGTGTGTGTAGGTGTGTGTGTGCGTGTGGATAATATAATATTAGGGACAAAGCGCCTATATTAATAATAACAATAATAATAGTATTGTATAGGCGCTTTTCCCAATTGCATGAATCGGCTCAAAGCGCCGCGAACTGAACCCAACACGCACGCTCACGTGAATCACACGCATCCTCTCACATACTGGACATAAACACATTACAATCACGTGGTGCGAAGGGTCAGCTCAGCTAGTTAAATTTCGGAATTTAGAATTGCATTTATTTTTCAAATTTGGTGGGCTGAACATTTTCCAAAGCAGAGGGGGAGGAAGCCGGAGTACCCGGAGAGAACCCCCGACGATCGGCCCGAATGAACGGTGCCACGTACGAGAAGGAAGAATTCTTCTTCTTATTATTATTATTGTTAAGGTTGATGTATTTATTACTGGCACATTATCTTTCCAGCGTATGTATTTATTACTGGCACATTATCTTTCCAGCGTATGTATTTATTACTGGCACATTATCTTTCCAGCGGACTCGTTCACCGTGTTTGCCCCGAGCAACGAGGCACTCAATAAACTGCCGGGCCAGGTCTACAACGATCTGCTGATGAACGTCACACGGCTTAAGGGTAAGTCCGGCTTGACCCGCGAAACTTCTTAATCATTCTCCGCTATCCAGTGGCAGAATATTATGTCATGAAACGCCAGTATCCGTTTATTACCAGGAAAACGTCATGCCTGATCTAAAAACTGCCCCCTGATCAGTTTCAGCTCAACCTTCAGCCCATAAATCCACCTCAAACCTGCGTGCTGTCCCTTACCTGTGCACCAGAAAGCACGTGACTGATTTTTCGGGCTACACTGTAAACTGTATCCTACAGCCTGTAAAGGCTACGGCACACGCTGAGAGCTTGCGGAGACTTCGCACGCTGGCCGAACGGCTTTTCTGTTCACACGCGAAGAGCGTGCAGTGAGCGGACTGCGCCGTCGGCGGCGATTGACTGGCGTGGCGAGGAAAACATAGGAACATGTTCCATTCACTGGCGGGCCGACGGCGTGCCGCGTCAGTGCCCCTGGCGAGCCGATTTAATTGGCTGGGAGTGCATTTTTTATTACCGCTGATTGGAGAGCAAATTCGCCACGTCTGACGTACTTTTAGCTGCGCGCTCTCGTCATGTCTTCTGGTGTTGGAGTCATGCTTGTCACGGTTCTGCTCCGGCATATAGCTTGACTGACTGCCCGGGCGGCACGCCATGGAGAGCATTATTTCTAACCGCCTGATTTCTTCAAATCAGTTTCATTGACAGTTATTGAAAATGATCGCAGTGACCTAATGAAGCATAACCAAGGACCCTAGATCCAGGGGTCATTGCAGCACTTCATTCGCAGATAGAGTTACACTTAGGGGGCCGTCAGTCGTGGCGATTTTGCATGCCGCCTACCAGCGTTAAAATGCACTCTCTGTCAATAAAGACGGCTCGCGAGTGAATAGAGCACGGTCCTTTTTTTTTCTTTTTCTTTTTTTTTTTTACCTCGCCACGCCAGTTAATCGCCGCTCAGCTGACCGCACGCTTTCGCTCGTTGTGTATTGTCCAAGCGCAAGGCCGGCGGCACAGTCCGCTAGCTGCACGTTCGTAGCGTGTGAAAAGAAAAGCCGTTCAACCAGCGTGCAAAGGCTTCGCAGGCTCTGTCGCAGCGTGTGCCATAGGTCGTACAGCTCCGAAAGTGGCGTTTCCGTTTCACAGCGTGTCCGTGTCCTGTTTCAGAGGTGCTGTTCACACATGTGGTGAAGGGAATGGTGTTCAGCGCGGGGCTTCAGTCAGGAGAGCAGCTTACGAACATGCAAGGGACACAGCTGTCCGTTAGCATGGCTGATGGTACGCAGGGCATTTCAAGTTATTAGTGAGACTTAGTAGGATTTCGTACGGAGGACTTCGTTGAGTAGCGTAACCCATTTACATGTAAATTAGGCTCATACGGCAGAGGCCGCGAGCTGCTGCGCGCTGCGATTAGCTAATGGTACCCGTAACGTGCCTAATTTACATGCAAGTGGGTTACGCTGCTCAGCGAAGTTCTCCGTACGAAGCCCTACTAAGTCTCACTAATGTCAGTGTAACCGAGTTTCTAGGTGCGTCTCGTAGCTTCTTGTGAGGGAATTTGCGCAGATGCAAGTACAGACATGCGCCTGGACGTGTTAGGGGAATGACCACGAGTACGGACTGATATGGAAGACAGAAGAATGGCGGCGTGTGTGTGTGTGTGTGTGTGTGTGTGTGATATCTCAGTCATGAAACTATTTGTACCAAAGCTCACCAGAAATATATTTCTTGATGCCGTGGTGTGGGGAGCCGAGGGGGAGAATTTAAATCGTGGGAGACGGTGATGAAGAAACCGAGGGAATGTATGATCAAAGTTGAATGAATGGACAGGTGTCACACACCCTTTGTGACTTTTGCAGATGGCGTTGTGTCCATTGAGAATGCTCACGTGACTGTAGCGGACATGCCAGCTTCTAATGCCGTCGTTCATGTCATCGACACTGTCCTTATGCCGAAATGAACAAGAACACTCCTAGTCTCTGATTCAGCATGAACATGTATATACATAAACGTGTGTTCGAGTGTTGTGTACGTCATTATTTTTTTGTTTTTTTGTTTTTTGTTCTTTGATTGTAATGAGGTGTGAATAAATTTTAAACAATGGTATAACTGGAAGCCTTGGTAATATGGAAGTAAAGCGCGCGCGCACACACACACACACACATACACACACAAAGCATTTTTATAAGCAAACCAACCTGAACAAGGAAACCATTATAATAAATGTTAGGTAGAAATGACAGTTTATTCCAACTGATAGTGATAAATATCAAAATGTAAAACAATGTTTATGGTTAGACACGTATTTGAATAGTAATTCTATAATATGTAAACCGGTGGGGTACTAGTCCACTGATCCAGAAAGAGGTCACTACATAATGTCCGGCAGGTAAAAACATCAGACATGAGAATCGAGCATCACAAAAATATAGCCTACAGCACACAACCAAGGAAAACAACAAGGACTAGCTTCTTTGCATCGCGCACGCACACATACACAAAAAAATATCAGTCTTAATACCTTTGTCTGTTGCTTTCATCGTCGAGTTACTGTAATGGGATAAAAAAGGCATCCCAAGTTTAGTTAGACAGTGTGCAAATTTATGTTTTGTGTAATATTCTAACCATACAGATCTGTAGAAACAACCTCAGGTGACCCAATTCCCTTCTAGTTCCCCCTTTAAAAAAAAATGTTATATACAACTTTGTAAAATGAATAAAGCAGTGCTCTCAAAATATACATCAATACAAGCAATCATTCAGCATCGGAGTTTTACGCATATTACCTCTCAGGTAACACGTTACTGTGAAGTGGTAACAGTTAAAGGTGAATGACTACTAATGATGGATGACCGCGATATTTTCACGATAGTTCTCTACTACAGACGTTGAATCGGCATACTGTCAACAAAGGCAGTGTTATCATTAACACAGATACACAGAATATGCCGTAAGTTTCTGTCGTGTGTGCTTCGAACTGTGCATCTCAACTAACCAGCGTAAAATGTTACAACTAGGATAGAAAAAAAACAACAACACCCCCCCCCCCCCCCCCTCCCAAAAAAAAAAAAAAAAAAAAACACCTGCTGTCTCTAACTTGCAATAAATTAACACGGGCTTGTTTCCGCCAGAGATTCCTAACTGCATTTTATTTTGCTAATTGCCTGAAGGACAGTGATCAACGAAAATGGTAGACAAAGAGTTATACAACAAAATGAAAAACACAGGAAACAGGCTGGCGTTCAGGTTATATGAAAACCAGATACACATTGAAAAAAAGAAAAAAACAAACAAAAAACGGCCATGTAGGTATGGGGGAAAAAAAGACACACAAAAAAAAGGAAGAAAGGATGAATGCTTCCATTGTACCCAAACGTTTTCATGATTTCACACCCTTCTCTCTCCCTCTCCCTCACACACACAGAGGTGGTGTATGAATGACTGTAGGCATGTAAAATGGTAAATACAATGTATTCATCTGTGCAAGACCCAGTTCCTCTTTGCCCTTAAAACTAACAATTTACTGCACACCAGAACAATCAACTCATTATGCCAGATTGTTGCTTCCACGAACTCAAAGCTCACACTGTGACTCATGTATGCAACTTGGAAACAAATCACAACAGTCACGCTATCCAAAATATTTGAACATTTCGCCTGTATTTGTGCAAGTTCCACTTGCAATATACATAGATAGTTAAAAACCTGAATACAGAACTTAGGACAAGTGGGTAGTCACCTATGCCACTCTTGTCTGACAGAGCCGGGGGGGGGGGGGGGGGGGGGGGGGGGAGAAAGAAAAACCAAGAAAAGAAGAAAAAAAAAGTGGATCTTGCTTCCATGAAGTGTCTTGCATTCTCGAAGCAAATGGTCAAAATGACACATAAAATAATACTGATGAAACACCAAAACTGAAGCAGGGAGCAAAGCAAAATGAAGGATTAAGATTAAAAAAAGCAGACTAAAATTCCAGTATTCAAGGAGAGGTTACATCAAAAGGCCAAGGCCTCAGTGTGTGGTCATGTAACCTGCAGCCTGGATTGTACTTGAAAATCAAATCTTAGTTCACTCAAGAACACCACAGAAAAAAAAAAAAAAAAACGTCGAATTTTTTGGGGGTATCACTGGGTTACAGCCGAAAACAAACAAACAATAACAGATAAGAATTCTGAACGCCTGCCTTCACAAATCAAAATGTCATTAACAACTGATGTATGACAAAATTGATAAAATGTGCTGTTTCATTTATCTGATGCACATAAACTAATGGATTTGTGAAAAGTATGTGCCTCTGGAGGAACACAGTACAGGCATGAAATACTTGGGGCCTTCAGACAAATCGATTTCTGAAGATGGCCGCAACATCCTGTAAAAACGAACACATATAGTCTGTTCAAAATACTTATTTTGCCATTTAAAAAAAGTATGGATCCTAGGAAAAATAGACATGAATGTTACCTGTTTTCTCTGCTATGCCAGCAAAAAGTTACAAGCTATCAAGGCAGGAAATTCTCAACTACATGTATCACGGACAACAAAACTTTAAAAATCTGTACAATGTATTGGAGAAAAATTGCAAAGCTTCATCTAATTTGACTGAACTCACGAACCACATATTTTTGCAAAGCCTAGTAAGCCAGAAAAAAGAAAAATAGTCAATGCACTGTGTGGTGGAAGCAAACCACGAAAAACTGCAACAACTATCAAATCTTCACTAATAAACAATCTGTTCTATAGATTCTTTTTCTTCACTGTTTCTAAAAGGTGGAAGCAACAATCTGACATGACTTTTAACTACATCAATGTCAGTGTGTGTGTGTGTGTGTGTGTGTGTGTGTGTGTGTGCGCGCGCGCGCGTGCGTGAGAGAGAGAGAGAGAGAGAAATTGCTAGGTAAACACTACCTTCATCAGCAAAAGACAAAACCAACCACAAAAAAAAAAGATTATTATGCAAACATAAAAACCTGCGAGGTGTTGTCTGCTGCACTCAACGCAAACTTCAATGATGACCGGCTCTTTCGGCTTCATGCGGAGGACAGACCATTTCGACAACAACATAAGACGAAACAGACCGACGCCAGATCCACAGTTTCAGCGCAGCTTCTAAACAATAAGCGACACATCAAAGGCAAAGTCCTGCACTTTCAGCAAAATCCCATGCCTTCACATCTGCGTCCAACACTGACCACAGACTGAGTCATTTTTTTAATATGTCCCATTACTTTCTTACATGTTCTGTCATTTCTGCCTCACAGTGGTCTATATTCAGGACAAATGTCCTATATTTTGATAGTCCGTCAGGACAGCTGGACTGTTGTAGTTACCACGCAAATGAAGCCCTGAACTTGTCAGTGCCACACCAGTAAAGGCAATGGAAGACAGATTAGCAAGATGAAAAAGACCAGCGCGGCAAGCGGCGTCTACAAGTGAATCCAACGCAAGTTAGTGAGGGCTTTACTGGTAACTTCAGTAGAAAAAAACAGAAAGAAAAAGAAAGTGGTATTGTGTACAGCCAGCAAATATGCTCCAACATGGTAAAAACCCAAATAGGAAAACAACTGAATAGGTTTGAACAACTACCCAGCCCCCCCCCCCCCCCCCCCAATGTTTGAAGTCACGCACGCACGCACACACACAAACAAGTGAGCTAAATTTTTACATGCTGCTTACTTGAAAGGCAAACTGTGCATTAGCAAAAGAGATCCATTATGCATTCATTTACAGCACCTCTCTTCGGAAATGGGAGCAGAGGGTGATAGTTCTCACAAGGAATTCCAAAGAATAAAAAAACCCAACAGAGTTGCTGGCACTAGTAAAGGAAACGCAACAACACAGCAGGAGGTACGACTCTGAAGCAGGTAGAGGAGCTCTGAATGCCACTTCGGCAATGACACATGCACCCCCCCCCCCAAAAAAAAAAATAAAATAAAATAAAATAAAATAAAGAAATACATAAAAAAATTCCCGTATGTATAAGGCGATCCAGTGATCGAGGTTCAAGACTGAGAAACCCTGGCAGACAACATGGAAAGTGAAGCCTCAAAACCCACCCTGCACTGACAACCGTCGTTCCATTCAATCTCTCAGCATATCTGTGGCAATTTTAAGCGACTGTCCTCCGGAGGAACACACACCAGAAATGGTTTGCCAGCTCTGCTGCAAAGTGATCCGAAAGAAGAAGAAGAAAAAATTGAAGAAAAACCTATCACAAAACAGTATCTTTGTTACCAGTATGCATGTATCAAATGGAACTGCAAGAAAGGCCATTGTATGTTCCAAAGGCAGTAACTGCATAGAAGCGAAGCGAAGCCAGAACCTAACTATATGTATTAAATAAAGAGGCAGAAAAGGGTCGCTAGACTGGGTGATGGTTATGAAAAAAAAAATAAAAAAATTGAATACACATACAAAGTAAGTACACGGAGTACTTGTAAAAGACTCAGATCAAATCAAATAATACTTTGGCCCTTTGTTATTCCTGCATTTTACAGTTATGAATGCATAAACACTTCTTCCACTCTAGACTTCACATATGTAAACATGTACATCAAAATCACTGCGAACAAAGGGGTATGGGACACTCCGCCCTCACCCACCAAAACAAAAAACAAAAAAAAACTCAAACAAGAAACAGACAACAAAAAACAGACAAAAAACCCAAACAAAACAACAACAAAAAACCCACAGAAAAACAAACAACCACCAAAAAAACAAACAAAAAACAACACACAAACAAATAAGCAACCAAAAAAAGCAAAACAAAACAAAAACAAACCCCAAACAAAACACAGAAAACTTTAAATGCAAATGCATGATGGCAACCAACAATTAAAAAACAAAAGGAAAATGAGTTGTTGTAACACAGTAAGTTGGTGCACAACCTAAACTGGAAAAACCTGATTCCTTTTGTGACATGGAGGAAGCTATAAAAGATCAAATCGCAACTGAACACAACGAAACAAGGATATGATGGAGTCGGTCGTCCTCAGATCAAACTGTGGTATATACAAATACATAAACTTATAAAACTGTAATACGTATGAATCAACCAATGTGCTCCTGTCTGACAGGTACTTGCAGCAACAGTATAGGAACTAAACCAAAATATCCACCCTCAGCCATGAGGTAGCCAGGGCACTGTCCCCAACCTGCGCTGTACCCTAAAAAGCACGTGATTTTTCAGTTTAGTCCCAATACCGGTAAAGCAAAAGAGGGTTCCAGTCACACCCATGACAAGCACTAAAACCAGACAGTATGCATAACACAACTCTCTGAAAATTCTCTTCCGTCAACAATTGCCTATGGATAAGTTCTTCTGCGCATGAGTAATGACTTAAAACTCTTTGTGTGATCTAACAGCAAACTCAAAATACCAGAACTGAGGATATGCTAGATCATTTTCTGACAAACTGAAAACAACATCAAGGTACCACTGGGGAGGGGAGGGATGAAAGGGCAGTGTTTGGTGCAACACGTGTTGCATAGCACACACAGAATAGGGTTGGATTTCGACTTCACTCCCGTACAAGATCTTGTTGCATTCTACCATAGATCTAAATGTAATACGAAAAATGGCAGATCTATGATCTCATCACACACACACACCCAGACACAGCCCCCCCCCCCCCCCTCTCTCTCTCACACACACACCCACACACACGTTTTCTCTCTCCTGTACAAAATTAAGTCAGTTTATACAAAGATGTATCACAACCAAATCATACCAAAACTATCATTTAAAGATAAAAAAATTGAAAACAAAACTACCTCAAACGGGGTCCATAACACCACCATCATGAGCATTTAAAGAGCTACATGTATTTTCTATCTATGTCATGGATATTCTAAAGATCTGAACAGTTTAGCCACTTAAAGCAAGAGGCCATGTGTCAACGGGTCACTACACATGGCGTCCACATGACTGAGTGATCTAACTGCACAATGCGTCCCAATGAGAAAAAGAGAAGCATCGGACCCAACTTGAAATGCTTTATATACAAAGAATGTCTCAAGGAAATGACTGTTTTGGTCGGAGGAAAAAGAAAACCCCACAAAAACAAAAACTGTTAGGTTTTTAAAATGGAAAGCAGAGGCTAAAAACAATACTGCAGTTTGGAGAACCAAACACTGTCTAATAAAGGAAAAAAGCAATTACTGTCTACATGAAAAAAAAGGGGGTTGCAAATATCCTGTGATCTCTGTGTCAATTAGATTCTTTGAATACACAAGTACTCATTCATTCCATCCACATACTATTTTTCTCACAAACCAAGACAGCAAAATTGGATAAATGGACTCACAAAGAAGAAGAAGAATAGAAAAAGCACAAACTGAAAGGCACCATCTTGCTTTGGTAGTAACAGCAATGGACAGTTTTAGGAATAATGAATCATCAACCTTCAATACCCAAACTGAAGTCTGACTAGGCATGTAAATTTCTCATGCAAAAAAAGAAAAGAAAAGAAGAAGCATGGCTTCAACGCTACATTCCCCAAAATGTTCTGTAAAAAAAAAGAAAAAAAAAAGAAGAAGAAGAAGCCATTCAAAATGTTTCCTAACAGTATACAGGCTTACTCAGAAATGTCAAGACAAGTATACATGACAAAATTGTTCTCCTACGACAATGGCACTGGCTGGAAGCTAGAGTCGCAAATGTCTAAAGCAACACTTTTGAGGGGAAGACAGACGCTGCCCTTAATCTAAAGATATTGTATCTGGGGTAAATAAGACTTTCTTGTGTGTGTGTGTGTGTGTGTGTGTGTGTGTGTGTGGAGGGGGGGGGGGAGAGAGAGAGAGAGGGAGAGGGAGAGAGGGGTACAAAAATCGAGCATCGCGAGGCACATTTTGCTACAACTGCAAAAAATATCTGGAATTCGACAGATTAGGAGGGTACTGTACATTTGACACTTTAAGCAAGAGCAATGAAAATAGCCTGGCATAAAATACTGCTTGTTTCAAGAAAATATGGCTAAGCATTCTGCTCACAAAAAAGAAAGAAAAAAAAGAAGAAGAAAAAGCCCACAGTTTGGGCTCAGTATAGCACAAGGTCACAGTATAAAAACAGAGTGTAGTTGCAGGGAAATATCAACAGCAACTGAAGTCCCAAAGTTTGACTGTCTTGTCATAGGACCCGGACACAATGATGAAGTCATTAAACTGCAGACAAGTGACGCCATCAGAGTGGTTGCGGAGAGTCACAAGTCGTTCACCCGTTTCAAGGGACCACACCTGCAACATAAAAGTGACATATTTTTTCTCCGTGTTAGCAGTTTACTGTACGCCTTTACCCTACTCTCTAGTCAGTAAGTAGTGGGAACAACACACCCCTGACCCATCGGGAACCGAGTGGACCATGGGAGGTTTAACCCAAGCTTAGAGCATTAACTCCCCTTCCTCAGCAGTATATAAAAGCGTGCGCAATGACATTTTGAAAGGTCTTAGGACTGTCTATCAGCATGCCAAGTTTGATGCCTCTGCTGTTTGTAGATTCTGAGAAAATGCCAATGTTAAAGTTTACTTCAGAAATGTGGACACACACACACACACACACTGACGTTTAACTATAAACTCAATTACATGTACTATGATTTGTGAGTTCAGAGACACTCAAGAATAGCTATTTGAAGTGTACCTGCGAAGCCCAAGCCCCACGAAAAAAAAAAAATGGAGAAAATCTGCTGTTACACTGCCACCCTAACCATCAAACATCTCATCTCTAAGTATCGTGAAGTCTATACACCGCAAGCATAATTATCTTGTGCACCACAAGTCCAGCGATACACAACTGATTACGCAGCGTTTCAAACAGTGCTAAAATGGGTGACCTGTATCATCTGCATGTACATGAGCTTAATAACAAATATGCACAAAATGAAACCATCTGAACACTGACCTTCAATGTTTTGTCATCTGCAGCACTCACCACTCGCCAGCTGTCAGCCTGCAAACACCTGCATAGAAACAAAGAGTAGAGAATCAGGCTTCGAGTCAAAGAATCCAACAGACTTACAGATGGATGACCATGAGCTAGGTGAATTCACCAGCCTGTCAGGCCACACAGTCAACTGGCTTAGCACACTTCCTGCCACGAACGAGTCTTCCAGTTCTATCCCCCCCTGCCCATGAACGTGGAATCCTCGCCTGAAGCAGTGCTTTGGTTTGGGGTCTTCTTAGCATGAATCAGACAGGAGTAACAGCCCCTTAACGGCTCTTTTGCAAAGGGGAACACTTTTCAGTACAGTGTACAAGTGATACTGAGTGTGTTTTGGGGTTTTAGATCTCTGGGTGGGTGTTTGGGGGTTTAACGTCCTTTTCCACCACATAGGGTGATATCAAAGATGGGGCAACGATGAAAAAGCCAGCACAAATATTTGGCCCCAGCCGGGATCGAACTCACGACGCGAGCATTAGAAGTCCAACGCTCTACCATTTGACCACCCCGGCTCCCCTTTTAGATCTCTGGATCTCAAAGTTTATGCAGAGGAAACAGAGTGTAAGTTTGCGTTCTGGAACGTGGAGGAGACAAAAGATAATTGAAATATTTAAACTGTGGATGAATGACAACCTAACCGAAACTCAAACAGTGCCACTATCCCCAGGTGACCCATATGTAAAAGTGCTGGTCGACTGAGGTGATTAAAATCATATTTACATGGACACTGGCCTGATTTTTCACAGACAAAGACTACTGTCCCAGCTTCCGAGTCCTCCGTGGGTTCCACCCATGACCTGGGAGGAACACCACAGGAGCTGGCAAAGAGTTGGGGCAGCAAAAAAAAAAAAAACACAACCCCCCCCCCCAAAAAAAAAAAAAAAAAAGACTACTGTCACGTTCAGACATTTTCAGATTAAATTGTGGTATTTTCAGTAGCGTGAAACAGATTAGTGTCAACACCGTTTTCCATTTATGCATGACTTTGATGTGCATTGTGTCTTTTTCAGCATCTTTCTTGTCTCCCTTATACATGGACCACTCAGCGGTAAAATCGTCGTTTCTAATTACATTCTTACTGCAGGTAAAATGAGTATACTCAATGTAGAACATTCCCACCACGCAAAATTGAAATGAATGAGAAATCAATACACATTTTCCAGATCACAGCAGCAAAGACACACACGAAACCACCAAAACAAAACAAAAATCAACATACACACCCACCCCCCCATCCAAAAAACACACAAAAAAACAACAACAAAAACAGAAAAAGCAAACAAAACAAAAGCCCTCAAAGAAATAAAAACAAGGAAAACAAAAACAACATAAACAACAACAAAAGCCCACAAAACAAAAATATACATGACAGTCACACAAAAGTCTAGCTATTTACCTGACCACCCCAGTGTGGCCCTCTGCTGCCTTCCAGTCGATGGTGTTGATGCAGTCACCCGTGTGAATGTCCCAGAACTTGAGGTTACAGTCCAGTGATCCGCTCACAATGCGTGTCGAGTCGAACTGCAGGCACGTCACTGCATCCTGGTGGCCTGCTAGAGTGCGCATGCACTGACCTTCATAGTTCCACAACTGGGAGAATAGAGGTGAGATATTGCGTGAGGTGGAAGCGTTTCATCAAAACACTGCACTAAAAACTGAAGTCAAAGATGCACACTTGAAGTTGACTTCTTTGTTGCGACTGTGAACAGCACTTTTTTTTTTCTTTTTTTTTTAAACCTGAGTTTGACAAAAATGGCAAAAAGACAAGGGGAGGCGACTGAGCCTTGGCGGCAACCCTAGGCCCTGGTGTTAGTTACAGTGTTGTACTACCAGCCCAAAAGGGGTTACGGCCTAAGAATTCAAGTATTTTTGACAGAACAACCACCACAAAATAAAAGCACTGCCTTTCTGCTCACCTTTATTGTGTTGTCTCCAGAGCCAGAGACAATCTTTGTGTCATTGAAATGGATACACAATACTGCCGCTTGATGGCCCCTGCAATGACAAACAAAACTGCAATGAAACAGTCCAAAGTTGTTGTTTTTTTACCGTAAAAACCTGCACCTTTTGACAGCTTTTTACACTGAAAAATCTTGAATTTGAAGGTCTGGTCGAAAACCAAGGAGCAAGAAGAAAAAAAAAATTGTTTCAGTTTCGGTGTCCGACCATCTCCACTGAACACCAGGTGTGCCGGTGGGGAAAGTAACAATGCTGCTTGAAATAGTATCGTGCATCAGAGGGCCTTGAAATGCACAAAAACTGTTGTGAACCTTACGTAATATTTTAATCACCATATTCTCCTTGTCTTTTTAATTGCACATGAGCATTTGCCACCTTCTAAGAAGTTCTGAAACAGACCACCACAACAACCGAAACTTGCTAGATGGCTGAAAAAATCAGTATTGAAGGGAAACTACTCTGCAACTTCTGGCCTCAAAATGGTGGCATCAACAAAACGAGTAAATGCCAGGCTGGCAAATCAGCGAAGCTTTATCAATTTGTTTTATTTTTTTCCCTGGACATTTGGCATTATCTTCAGGTTGCTTCACAGCTTTACTGATCTAGTTGAAAACTTAGGGAAAGATTATTGGTGCCTGGTCGAAAAGTAAGGAGATTTTTTTTTTTTACCTAACTTTCCCAGATTTTGCACTGGTCGAAAAGCAAGGACGGTAGAAAAGTTAAGGTTACTATGGTAATTCCTTCTAATATCTTACAATTTTATATCCCCCCCCCCCCCCCAAAAAAAATGTCATCAGTCAGTGCCAGTGACACGCAAGAATGAACACTCACACTAGTGTCTTTCGGCATTGCCCTGTCCGCAGATCCCAGACTTTGAGTGTCATGTCATACGAGCCGCTGATGACCTTGTCGTCGTCCACTTGGAGGCAGCGTACTGTGTCGCGATGTCCAATCATAGTGACCTTGCAGGCAATACTGGACCAGCTGTCTTGAGTGGACAAGTCCCACACCTACACAACCCAACAACAGCAAAGGAAAAAAAAAAAAAAGAAGATTGCAGTGAATACATGACTACTATTGTCACATGCAATGTGCCACAGTAAGTTAGTTGGTGTTTGGCATCATGGGATGCAGTATAGAGGCAGAGAAGAATGATGTGTCAAAGAGGCAGAGAACACGTCCGGAAAGAACAAAACGCTGGCCAGATTACCCTCAGCATTAATCTTGTTCGTAAGGAATTGGAAGAAACGCCAGCAATCTCAAATAATCTTGACACACCTATAATTTTCTGCTGAGCAATCTTCTTCATGGAACAAGATACAAGCCAACACCGGCCCCCGTAGTGTAGTGGTTAGCACTTCGGACCATGGACCGGGAGACCCGGGTTCGAGTCCCAGCCGAGTCAAGCGGGATTTTTCATACCTAGGTCGGCTCCTACCCAGAGCGGGTGTGCTATGGACCCAATGAGGAGGCTGTTGCCACACAGCCGAGCTTCACCCACTTCACGGGTGCGACTTTGGGGGTGCTTCCCTTGGTATGACACGTCTTATGATGTGGATGATTACACGGCCGGCACCGCAGGTGCCGTAGTTCCCGGGCCTGGTTAATGCCGGGATATTTATGACAGGAAGCGAGGAATGCGGCCCTGTCCCGCAGTCCCAAACCACACGGACCTCCATAGCATCATGTTACCATCATCCTCATCTCCATCATCATGCATAATGAAAATTGTCCCAGCTTCCGAGCCCTCCGTGGATTCCACCCATTACCTGGGAGGAACACCACTGGAGCTGGCGAAGAGTTGGGGCAGCAAAAAAAAAAAAGAAAAAAAAAGATACAAGCCAACATCTACAGAGATTGATTGTCACGGTACAGAAAGTAACAAATGTGAGTCAAGGACCCACTTGGAACAGCACAGATGATAACAGACGACAAACGTTCAGCTGTAGATGCCATTTCCAGAGACATTTTGGTCTCCTGTTTTCAACTATACCCAAAGAAGGCTATGCCAAAACATTAGTTGTCTTGTTTGTCTATGTGGTTCCAAGTGGGTTATGGATTCATTTGTTCTCTCTTTGTCTGTCCGATTGGCAGATACATGTACCTTTGCCCCTGTTTCTTCCCACAACGCAAGGTAATAACAGTGCGTACCTTGATGGTTTTGTCGCTGGATCCACTGACAAGACGGTTGCCCTCCAGATGCAGACAGCGGACAGTGCCACTGTGTCCCACCAGTGTTTGAACTGACCACTGAGCGTTCGTCCGAATGTTCCACACCTATGGAGAAGATTAACAAACGTGTCACAAACTAGTAACCCTGACCGCTGACAAACAAGGCCAGGCGATTTGGTTTCTGCACGGCTGAGGTGAGGTTGCAGTCCCAACTGCAACCTCACCAATGTAAGCAAGAAAAAGGCTGAGCCAAATTTTTTAACACAACTTCACAGACTACGTGTACGTGTACTATGGAAATGCTGAAGATGATCTTTTACTATGGTCTACATGCCAAAAGACAGTGATCAATACAAGTTACAGTAACCACAGTACATGTACTTAACCAAAAACAAGACTTCACTTGTCCAATCATAAGGGCAAGTGAAACAAATCCGACTCACATCAGGTCTTTACGATCTTACCTTGATGGTTTTGTCAGATGACCCACTGACAATCCTATTATCATCAAACTGCACACATGAGATTCCTGCAAAACAAGGGGAACATGGGTGACAGTTAACAAAGAAAACAAATTTTGCCAAATTTAAGAGCCAATTCTAGGCCTCTCGTGACACCTGACAGTCAATCAGTTATTCTTACCTACCACATTTCCTCCAAAATTTCATCCTTAGACTCAAGCCATTACAGACCTCTTGTTGCTGTACACATTTATCCAAATAATCACTGTGGAAAATAACACTGACACGAACTTCACACGTCAGTTTACTCCCATGGAAAACAACAGAAATATAATCTACAGGTCTCCTTCAGTGAAGCCAAAGTTGCACTTCAATTACAATTATTGTGGAATAAGGCAGTTTTCAAATAAATATTCTCATGCTAAACACAACGACAACATTTTTCAACACAACAAGAGACTGATACCTTGTGTATGCCCTTCAAATGTCCGCACAGTGCACCTCCCTGCCAGCCAGTTATTTCTCAGCCGGAACCTCTCAGCAAACACTTGCTTCCACTGTGAGTGCAAATAAAGTAAAAGGGCATGTTACACTTACAGTGTGGCGACCAAGTGAATGACAGCATGAGCAAGCACAAAAATGACAGTAAGTGCGCAGCCCAAACAACTCACTTCCACTGTGACGTCACCACCATCTAATCTCAGCCACAGTCTGGACAACTGATGGTAAAGCATTCATCTCCCAGTGTCCTTTTCCATGTCTTTGGCAATACGGGTATCTAAGCTGCAATAAGGTCTGCCAACAACACGCTAAAGATGTACAACTAAACCGATGATAATCAAACTAGGGTTACATTTCCCAGGAACTACTTTTCGGATGTGATCAACTGTTGACAGAGTGCTTCAGTTCCAGTTTGGTTGCTTCACGTGTACCGTGCGGTGGATCAACCTACTTGCATGTAATGATAATCAACTGTCTGTGGCAGAGATGAGATGGGAGTTGAAATTGCTGCGTGCAGTTTTTTGCACAGCCCACACTACAGTGAGAAGAAGTATAGCTGGCATAATGCCAGCACACAGACTACTCAGGACATGTTGCATGCTGGTAATGATGTAACGTTTCTATGAGTGGGTGGGGTGGGTGTTTAGGAGTGTAACGTCCTTTTCCACCACGCATGGGTGATATCAAAGACGGGGCAACGAGAAAAAGGCCAGCACAAATATTTGGCCCCAGCTGGGATTCGAACTCACGACCCAAGCATTGCAAGTCCAACGCTCTACCATTTGGCTATCCTGGCTCCCCAACATTTCTAGGAGCTCAGGTAAAGCATTATACACTTTTCGACACAGGCTTTGAAACCCTTTAGGCATGTGCACCATCTTTTACTTTCAAGACTGCCGGCTGAAAGCTGAATATATGTAAGCAGGGTGGGGTACCCAACAACAGCAAGAATTTGAAGCAATAAACCCAACCCTACCTGAATGCTGCCCTCTGAGGACATGTGGCTGATCACTTGCTTGTGCTCTGCGGCTTTTGACAGTCGCCATTTGGCGCGGCAACAAAACCGTCGCCACAGTGACGGCTCCTCTGCCAGCTGCTGCCATAACTTGCACACCTGAGCAGCTCGGCATAAACTCACTGAAACAGTCATGTAATGCATTTACGCAGTCGCAAAAGATTGAGGTGGACCCGACAACAAAACACGAATACCAGGTGTAATTACACGATTACTCTTTCCAGTATCCAGGAACCCAAAGATGCCTGTTTTTGGAAAACCTGGTTTCCATTTTCACACACACACACACACACACACACACACACACACACACACACACACACACACACACACAGAATCCTATTATCCTCCTGAATCGGTGTTAGTCGCATGTCAGTTTTGGATGGTGCATCTTGGAAATGTTAAGCCTGCAAAATTCAAAATAAATGCAATTTTAACTTCCAAAACTCAGCTCACCACTCGCATGTGATTGTACTGTGTTTTAGAATGCATTTATGTGCATCTTGTGTTTAGTTCACAGCGCTTTGTGCCAAGCAATTGGGAAAAACACCTATGTCATCCACTCATTATTAATACATATTATTACTAGCAGCAGTATCTCTTACCAGGATCAAGGTACGTCATGATCTTGGCAGCTAAGGGAGTTGGAAGCCAGGTGAGGAAGTCCTGACAATTGGGAGGGCAGCCGCGGTGAAGGTTTGCCTCCATTTTCACTGACAGCAGGTGAAGCTGGGGCAAGTCACACACACTCTGCACATCCACACCGGAAAAATTTTGAAAATCACTGCACGTTTGTTCTCAATCAGTCAATGACAATTGAAAAGTGGAGCAATATGCTCCGCATCAATGCAATACATACATACACTGTGACCCAGCAGCCCCCCCCCCCCCCCCCCCACACACACACACTCTCTATGCGTGACATAAGTACTGAAGTAGATGAACATCAGACAACAAGACTTTTTGAAGGAGTTATGACAATGTAGTGCACAGGTCTTCTATGGAAAGAAGGAAAATCCATCTACTGCATAATATTAAAGCCTCTATGTTTGAGATGGAAAACTGCCGTTTCTGAAGCTCTAAGGTTGTCTGCCTGACAGAGGGATGTTTCTTTCGGCCACCGTGACCGTGTTTGTGACTTTGTGGCTTCTGCTATCAGAGAAATACGACTTTCTTTGAGCTTTACGGCCCATTCCTGAATAGACTGGGACTCGACAAATGTTCTAAAAAAAATAACCACAGATCAGTGTCATCTAGCTGGTTCTCAGTCCGCAACCAAATAACGTCATCTGCTCTGTACGCTGTGCACTTCCAGAACAACATACATACGCCAGCCAGAGTAACCACAATGGTATCAGATGTTATACTGTGACGCGGGTGACTGATTTTGATGCACAGATTAAACACTTTTGATGAAAAGTTTTCCACACGCTTTTGTATCCTTGTCATACGTATTGAGACTTTAACACATCAAGGTTTATCATGTGCAAATGGAAATCTTGTAAAAAGACACAGATAATGCATGTAGGTGTTCTGAAGTACTTACCAATAATCCTTTCAAAACAATGTTCTTTTGTTCATGGCTACATTCTGAAAACCACCTTTTCATCATCTGAAAAACACGGGAAAAAATACATACATGTATACATGTGTATGTCTGATGAATAGTTTGGGGATGAGATCATGCAATTATTCCTCCAGTTTAGGTACTGCAGTTTATATTCAGACACACTGAGACTGACATGCAAATATTTATGACACTGCATTAATTCAGTGTACTGCAAGATTGGTTATAATATATATATATTATATGTACACTGCAGTCCGGTTATGTGTGGCGTGAGTTAGAATCCTGACTGGGAGCACACACTGGCTTTTCCTTGTTGCCCTGTCTTCACTGTATGTGGTGGGAAAGGATGTTAAACATGCAAACAACCTACCAACCAACCAACCTGCGTTACATGGGGATCGGGGTGGTGGTGGGGTGTTTGCTGATGTTTGTTGAATTACATGTCCTGCATACTGGTGAGAACAAATGTTAAACAGCACGGATCTCAGCCTCATCACATGTCCTGCATCATGTATTTTTTTTTCTTTTTTCTTAACATCAGGAAATATATATTGTGTTGACCATTTTTCTCCATCCTTGTGGGGGGGGGGGGGGGGAAGAGATGACTTCCTGAGCCTAAGCTTGAAACTTTTTTGTGTGGTACAAGCAGACGCAAGAAACTATTCAACAGATTGTGATATGTAACCTGAACGCAGGCAAGCCGAAACGGTAACAAGCTTTGTCATCATTGTTCAGTGTTCTTTTCCTTCTTAGTCACTATCGAATTCATTCTACCAGGATTTTCCTTGTCTTCTCAGTTTTCGCTAAGTAGGACCAGCCACTGTGCAACTTGTCCGCACATCTCACAGAGCATCCACTTTGGCATCCGGTAAAATATGAGAGTCACTAATTTGTACGAAGCAGGTAAACTCAGCCTGTCCTTTGAAAACACATTTAAAATCACTTCAACTTAAGAACTTCAAGCAAACTTCTTTTGAATTCTGAAAGGTCAGGGGGTGGCTGTGAGCACGTCTTAACATCCTGGATTTACTGAAACCCTTTTTATCATTATATCATGTGCATAGCAAGAAGATAAATTACGGTACCATGTATGAATCGCAAATCCCCCCCATCCCCCTGCACCCCCCAATGAAATCAACCACCCCCCCCCCCCCCAAAAAAAAATAAAATAAATAAATAAATAAATAAAATAGAGAAATAGAGAGAGAGAGAGAGAGAAGCACCTCTCAATAACACCTCCCAACAACACAGACATGCACAGAAAGAAGAAATGAAAGTAAACAGAAAGAAAACACCAACACCAACACCCCCCCCCCCCCCCCCCCACCAATAGGGGTGAGCGGTGGTCTTATACTGTTATAGGTAGCGCGTCGGATTTAGCCGCTGCGCTACTGAACGGTCATCACCAATGTCATGGCGATGAAGTGTGGTTTCGAGCCCAGGTCGAGCTTGTGATATATGTGATACCGGTTTTTCCTGGCTGCCGGGCTGCTCATCGGGGCTTTCTCTCCGGGTTATCCGGCTTTCCTCCCCCAGCAAAATTGTAAAAAATACAGGATAGGTATTGGGTGGCGCTGCACCGTGGCGACGCGCTTCCCCCAGGGGAAGCAGCCCGAATTTCCCGAAAGGGATAATGATGTAGTAAAAAAAAAAAAAAAAAAAAATCCCCTCAAAATTAAAACCTTTCAAAACAACCAGAAGCAAACTCAATCAGCTAACTAACCAGCTGACAAGGACACTGTTAAGGCACTGTATAGATGAGGGATGTATCAACTGTAAGATAAACTACCACCGCCTGACTGAAGAACTGAAAACAGTTCGGGAGAAAAGGTTAGGACTAGGAGAGGAGAAATGTTGCCATCCAAAGCTAGCTGATGGGAAAAAGTCAGGAAATATTTTGCAGGCTAGAGAAGAGAAACTTTACAAATAAGCAAATGATGAAATTAGTAAGCGATCATGGACAAATTACTAAATATATATATATAGAAGACATTAACAATGAAGTGAAATCTTTTTATAAGCTACCACTGCTTAGTGATACTGATGTAATGTGTGATGATGATAATTTGTGAATGGTAATACAGATTTCTCCCAGTGGAAATTCTGTCACTTGCTGTTAACACCACAGGCTTCGACCACACTTAATTGGCATCATGCAGCTAATCTTTTACTTTCGTCAATAGCATAGGTCTGGAATGACATTTGCAAACAGCTGCATTGTGTCATGTGCATTGATTCTGTCTTCGCTCGTTTCTAAAGGCTTTTCATTCTGCCCTGCTGCAAAGCTCATTCAGTTGAATGCCAGCAGGTTCCCGTTGTTTTTTTTTTTTTAAATTTAAGAAATGACATTTTTTTTTTTTTAAATCTTGGCAAAAGGTAGAACACATCCAGAAAACGACTCTCTCTCTTTCCCTGCAGACAACTTTTTCACTACTCAGGCACATGACTTCCCTAAAACACACACACAAAAATTGAATTATATGGAACATGCATTTAAATTAATTAAAAATAAAAAAAAATATGTTATGACTTTGGATACCCGAAAGTGGTGCAATGACAAACAAAATAATGACAAAGCGAAAAGTGCCTTTACTATTTAAATGATTAAGGAGCAACCACCTAAATTTTGATGAGATTTCTGTGAGACATAAGGACACAAAATGACTGTGGGGTCATGCCTGGTGTTTGTTTGAGGTGCCCTGTTTGGCAAGTGTGCTGGTCTGTAGTGATTTTTGTTGTCATGAAAAAGCGTGATTTTCGTGATTTTCTGTGTTATGTAGGTCAAGGTGCATGGCAGGCGGTCACAAAAAGAGGCAAGCTGCCAGTGAAGCTGGGACTTTTTGCACAGAGGTTGGACGCAAGTAGGGCAAGCGTATATAAAAATTGTGTGAACTGCCTTTCTGGCCTAAAGAGAAAGTCGACGCGCATTACTCCTGTGAGGCCTGAGCGGAAAGGAGACATTCAAGTTTTTTTGAACTCCTGTCAGGTGCGAGCCTTTGAATGGTCTGTTCATGGTAGTAATTGTTTGTAGATTGAAGCATTTTTAGGGGTGACTAATCACTATGATGCCTGAGGCTAATTAGGGATATATAAAGGCATTCTGAGGCTATACATGTATACGTGTATTTGTGTCCTTCAGAGGAAAGAAACAAGCAGATAGATTCTGAGTTGTTTTAAACAGGGACGGGGGGAGGGGGGGGGGTCTCAACAAGAAAAGGGATGCTTTGTTTGTACATGTTGTATGTACACCCTAGGTTGCTTTTGACACGTTCTCAATAAAGTGCCATGCAGGCTTCTGTGCCTGTGCCCACTTTAGTCAAATGTCAGATAAAAATTCTCGTCATTTCCAGCGCGTTCTTTTCAATTATCCAGTGAAAAAGAAATATTTATGTGGAGGCATTGTGCATCTCTTCAGACCTCTCAAAAGCCTGCCTCACAGAACTAAGGACACCGGCTTTCATGTTCCACAGTAGTTCAAACCAGGAGAAAACTGCAACTGTCCCTGAGTCCCAAACAAGGTGTCTTCGCCTGAGAGAAGCACTGTGGCAGGAGGCTGAAAATAACGCTGGCTTTGTTCCACTGTCTATGCTAAAACTATTCTGTCGGCATCACTGGACTTTGTTTTGTTAGAAGCAGCACACTGACATGCGAAATTGATCTTTTCCGGACCCGCCAGGTCACGTGAGTAGTTCTTTTGTTGTTCCCCGGCAATCTTTTTAAAGTATAATGTGACCAATCAGGCAGGCCTTAGTTCAAGTATCTCAAGCGTTAAGGTAAAGGTTTCAATGGAAATGTCTAGAGCGACGCACAAATTTTATCATTTACATAACACCACTCCCCAGTGCAAATTTTCAGTGAGTTAACTACGAGTGAATTACGCACGAACTTAGTAAGGAAACAGAGTGAAAGTGTGAGTTATGACTTTTCATAACCACTGAGTGGTTTACCTGTTCTGAAAAACACACTCCAGTTACATCATCAGTCAAAGATGAGCAGAAAGTGCGTCTTTTCAAACATTTGGAAGTCATTGCCGATGCATAGTGATTTTGGGGGTGAAATTGTATTTAAAAAAATGATCGCAAAGAAAAATCTGTGCGCAGTATTTGTGAGTGCATTTTAGAATGCCAGTACAATACATCTCGTGGTTTCTTTCGTGGTAAACCACTCAAACTAATTGTGTAAGATCTACCGGCCCCCACAGTGTAGTGGTTAGCACTTCGGACTATGGACCGGGAGACCCGGGTTCGAGTCCCAGCCGAGGCAAGCAGGATTTTTCCAACGTAGGTCGGCTCCTACCCAGAGCGGGTGTGCAATGGGCCCAATGGAGAGGCTGTTGCCACACAGCCGAGCTTCACCCACTTCACAGGTGCGACTTTGGGGGTGCTTCCCTTGGTATGACACGTCTTATGATGTGGATGATTACACGGCTGGCACTGTAGGTGCCATAGTTCCCGGGCCTGGTTAATGCCGGGATATTTATGACAGGAAGCGGCCCTGTCCCGCAGTCCCAAACCACACGGACCTCCATAGCATCATCTTACCATCATCCTCATTTCCATCATCAATGCTGATGCATAATAAAAATTGCCCCAAACTTCAAAGACCTCCATGGATTCCACCCATTACCAGGGAGGAATACCACTGAAGACGGCAAAGAGTTGGGGCAGCAAAAAAAAAAAAAAAAAAAAAAAAATTTTGTAAGATATACATACTGTGTATTAAAATAAACTCTGTCCTTCACGAGACTCAGACCTGTACACCTTTTCCCTTGTTTTCAAAGGTCTAGTCATACAAATTCAACCCAAAACTATTCCTTTAAGGAAAAGATAATGTTAGATGTATCTTACTTTCTAACTTCTTACAAATTTCCTTTTGTATAGAATAGAACAGTTTAATTATATAAATTTATACCTATAGTGTCCAAACTGTGGCATGCCTTTTACGCGTGGACACTACAAAACTTAATTCCAGTCAAAACTGCAAAACACCTAGCAAGTCGCAGAAGCTGGAGTTCGGCTGTTCAATAGGTCCATCTCACTTTCATTCAGAATACTCCATGTAACCGGCCCCCGTAGTGCAGTGGTTAGCACTTCGGACCATGGACCGGGAGACCCAGGTTCGAGTCCCAGCCGAGGCAAGCGGGATTTTTCTATCTAGGTCGGCTACTACCCAGAGCGGGTGTGCTATGGGCCCAGTGGGAAGGCTGTTGCCACACAGCCGAGATTCACCCACTTCACGGGTGCGACTTTGGGGGTGTTTCCCTTGGTATGACATGTCTTATGATGTGGATGATTACACGGCCGGCACCGCAGGTGCCGTAGTTCCCGGGCCTGGTTAATGCCGCGATATTTATGACAGGAAGCGTGGAATGCAGCCTTGTCCCAGTTCCAAACCACACGGACCTCCATAGCATCATCTTACCATCATCCTCATCTCCATCATCACGCATAATAAAAATTGCCCCAGCTTCCGAGCCCCCCGTGGATTCCACCCACTATCAGGGAGGAACACCACTGGTGCCAGCAAAGAGCTGTGGCAGCAAAAAAACTACAACAACAACAAAACTCCATGTAAAGCTTGATCACAAGCATAACCTTACACTTACAGTTACAGCTTACAGCAAGTTACATGCTTTGGTATGACCTATCCTTGCATGGGTAGTTGGCAAGCACAGCAAAGCTGACTACATTTCCAGCACCCTTTAATTGAAACATAGGTGACACTGCACAGCAACAGTCGCACTGTTGCATCACTGTAAGCGCGTTAACTGTAAGTCCAGCAGGGGACCACATCAAAGGTCAGCATGTCCGGTGAACAGTGATCATATGACAGTGACATTGCTGTTGGGCACTGAATCCAGTGTTCCCTGTAATTCGAAAATACAAGGGTTCTTGGGACCCTCTCTCCATATTTTCTAGTGTACTTATGTAAATTTGGAGGGTCCATCCACCAGATTCTGTCTGTTACGCACAATGCCTCAGTGGAAATGCGATACTGCAAGTGTCCGCTGCTAGTTACAGATCGCCTTTAAGGCTTTTGTTCATCGGGTTTCCGTGAGAGAGAGTTGGAAAAATGCAGACTGTCGCGACAAGACCACAAACATGCCCCCCCCCCCCCCCCCACGCGCTGTTCTCAAATTAGTGCATCAATTTAAGAGGGTTTTTTTCCCCCCTACTTCATTGTCCCTTTTGGGAAATTCGGGCTGCTTCCCCCGGGAGAAGCGCATCGCCGCAGTGCAGTGCCACCCAATACCTATTCTTTTTTAAAAATTTTATTTTTTTACACAATTTTGTGCATACAGATGCGCACACATGTGCGTGTTTGGGAACAATGTGAATCCATATATATATAATATATATATATTAAAAAAGTATTATTATCATCACTCCCGTTTTTGTTTTTTTCTCTCCTAAACTGAGCATCATGGAAATTCATCAACTAATTGCCAAAAGCCAACAACAAATCACTTGATATTATTTACAGTTACTGACAAGCACGGCAAGCAGCACACAATTCCCAGATCCTACATCTTATGATCAATTACTATAGATTTGATGCACGTGTCTAAAAAAAAAAAAAAAATCTCAAATGATTATATTTTGTCTGAGGTTTTCTCAAATGACATTTCTTGTCCTGGGTTTTACTGTGTTTGTCAGAGGTACTTTGTTTTGCCCGAGCTACTGGTCAATTCATTTCATTTGTAAAAGGCTCAATCATTAAAACTGTTTAGGTTGTTGACCCCCAACAAGGGATTCAGAGGTGCTCACAGTCACACCAGGGTAGCCAGACACACAGACCTGGAAACTGCACACATCAACATAAAGCAAAAATGAAATAATCAGGGAGTTCAAAAACACTTGCAAAATGAAAGGCAAAAAAGCCAAAAGGGCTTTTCACTCACCGCAAACCTTTCCTTGAAAACATTTGGACGCACACCTTCTGAGTAATGGTTATGATCTTTTTTTGTGTCCATGGCACTTTTCCGGCGGTTGCTGTTGGAAGATACATGCTGCAGCTCCGACAGGCACGTGTGAGGCTGCACCAAGTCAGAACCACAACCGGAGCTAGGTAAAGAGTTCATTTTGTGAGGCAGCTGGGAGGGGCTGGGGAAAGGTGGGTCCTCGTCACTGTCACTGGAGTAATCACTGCGTCGGTACTTGTACCGATTGTGGCTGCTCTTGGAGAAATGTCCCCACGAGTTGACACCACGTGGCAGGCTGGACGTGTCGTGAGTAGTGCTGCCCGGGGTGGAGGAAGTGACGTGGGTGCCGTTGTACTGATTTCTCGGCGTGGGTGGGAAGCCGTGTGCAGGGTAGCTGTGGACGTTGCCGTTGACAAAGTTGCTGTAATACTGATCCTGGTCGAGGGGCGGTGGGTCATGGTGGGTATGAAGAAAGTGCAGCTGGTTGTACTGTTGCTGTTGGTGGTGGGCCAGATTCTCCAGAATCTCCCCTGTGGCCGGGTATGAACAAGACCGCAATGGGAGCTGGTGCTCCTCGTATGGAACGTTCTCACCGAACGCAAATGACGATGCCGGAGTCAGGAGTGTGTGGTCCTCAACCGAAGAGCAATTGGCCAGGTACGGGTTGGACGACAGCTGACGAGCCACCGCTCTCCTGCGTGGTTTAGGATTTCCGCTCCCACCACCCCCTCCTCCTCCATCAGCTGCAGCACCACTACCACCAACGCTGTTATTGCTGGTGACATCACCGTTGATGGTGGTCTTGCTGGTGGCAATGCCACTGTTGGGACGGGAGTGCTGCTGGCAGTCGCTGCCTGGCGACGTGGACAGACTCATGTCTGACACGCCCTCACTCAGGTCACTGGCTGACGGGCTGGACAGGGAAAGCCCTAGCAGACGGAAGAGGTCCTGTTCGCTCATCAACCCACATAGGCTCTGCCTGCTCCACCCAGCACACAAAAGAAGCTGCTAGCTCCCTTCTGAGTGAGTCAGGTCCCTGGTAATGAAGCTACCGGCGGAGGAACATGTGTTCCCGAACGCCTAGTAAAATGTGTCTTGCCTGTCACTGTGTCCACTCTCTGTTCTGACTTCACACTGCCATGAGCATGAATTTTCAGGTTGGGAAAACATGCACTGAATCTCCCTGCTGGTTCCCCATCAGATCCATTCTTGCAGTTTTTATTACCGCATATTCTACATGGTGAGGCAGGGAATCTGAAACACGAAGCAGAGAAGAAACCCACTAATCTAGATGTCACTGCCATTGCATAACAATTTTTTTTTTAAAAAGAAGTCAATGTCGCTGCCAATGGTAAAAATTTCATTTGTACTGGTTACCTGTGAGTGTGAAGAAAATCAAAGTACAACAAAAACTTACATCCAGCTAAATGATTCTGACTGTTAGTGTTACTTGAATGGCAAGTGTAATCAAACTGGCGTTGTGTGCCACTGTCCTCTGGCGATGATTACATGGGGATTAGCCCAGCCAACAGGCAGACGAGTTCCAGTCACTATAATGAAATCATTAAGTGTTCGCACCCATTCAGAGGTGTGATGAACGAACAATACTAGGAGTAGGAACAAGCAACACCGACCACAGTTTAGCTCAGTACATGTGTGAAAACCAACTGCCACTAATAACAGTGACCAATTATCCAGGTGACCTGCTGGCCAGGACCGCTGGTCCGGGTGAAACGTATGTATGGCTATGTTGATGGCTGCCTAATGCAGTGCAAATTAAACATGTATAGGAAAATTGTTGGGGGATCCTTTCGAATGTCTTCTTTCGTCTGGCAATCCCTTCATACTAATCATAGAGGTGATTGCTGTGACAGGTTTGACTCCAAGGTAAGTGTGTCTTACTGTAGACCTGTCCTTGCCAATGAGTGAAGATGCAGCAAGGGCCGACAGAAAGCACCCTCATCGTCAAAGTGTTCTGTGTCTAATACAGTGAAAACACACAGTTCATGGTTTCTCCTCTTTGTGGTTCTGCTGAATCTAGTGTGTAGCTGATGTAGTTACTTCGTTATGTTTGTTATACATGTACCTTCAAATTAATTGTACTATCAATATATTTCCAGCAAAAAAAAAAAAAAACCGTTTATGCAACAGATGAAGTGAACGGTTAAAATCCGGTCTGCTAGTCAGTTCAACGCGATATGCCTGTAGCTATATTAAAAACAAACAAACAAAAAACTGACATGCCAATGGATCGAGCCTGTAACCACTGCGTCCTTGCCAGTGCCACAACACGTTTGCAATATCAGCAAAATGTTGATGGTACCCTGACCAATGACGGCAAAGTTCTTATCGGACTGTGCTCTTCCATCGCAATGAATGATATCTTTAGGTTACAGTGTTCACACTTGACTTACTACGCGACGAACATACCTGTCCTTCGACAGCCGATCGAAAATGCCAGTGGGTTGAGCCCTGCGAAACGGTGCGTAACTCGCAGAACCACCGCACCCTGTGCAGACAAGCTATTTATGGATCATGCCTTATGAGAATAAAATTATTTGGAAATCCAACAAAAAAGTGTTTGTAATTCATTACTGTTGCAACAAACTTCCCGTGCAACTTATAAATGACATGTTAGTCTGTATTAACCATCAGCCGAGAACGATAGGAGTCTATTTTTGACCCCTGAAGTATCACATTTTGCGCAACTTGTCCGGTTGCCGAGACAGACAGTTTTGGCGAACCGCAAAAAGTTTCCTCATCCGGTTTCTCGTGACTTCCGGTCTACATACAAGAAAGGCCACGATGGAAAAGACTCTTGAAAAACACCTGGAAGAAACGTAATAATAACTTTTCTTTTAATGCGTAAAGAACGTTCTTCTTCGGGGAATGTTTTTTTCGTCCGTTTTTGTACATTTTTCTCTGTAGCATTGATTATTCAGTGCTGTAGAAATGATTATATTGAACATACCCGTCGGGTCGTCTTTGTGTTCTCGAGTCACTCGAGTTCAGCGTAACGAAAAAAGAAGTAAAGAGATAACGACCTTTTGTCATGAAATGGTTGCGCTCGACCAAGCTTTCACCTCACTAGAAAGATGTTTAGATTTTTCATTTAGGCACTCGAAATCGACTAACATAGTCGTTCTGGTGGTCAGCACAGTCACGTGATACTCTTTGAACAACTTGCATTAGTTGCAAGTCTCCTTTTCTTCAGAACGGCTCGCGCGCTTACTCTAGGAGACTGTCCATGAAGCATTCACTTTCATTCAATCATGAATCAGAATTGAATGCTTACTCCTGTGATTGCTCACACAGATCCGCAGATTTTATCTTTGCTCCACAGAAATTCATTTGTAACAGTACTAACACTCTCAGGGCTGCCACTCTTCCTCCTGTGGCCTGATTTCCGGCTTTTTGAACCGGCTGTGAAGAGCTTTCCGGCTTTTTAAAGCCGTTTCCGGTTTTTCCGGCTTTTCCGGCTTTTTCGGCGAAATAATCGCGAGTCTGTGTCTATCGCTGGACCGTCGGCCTTACCGGGTAAGGTGCATTTTGCGCCTCATATTGTCATATTCAGGGCTGCCACTCTTCCTGCTGTGGCAGGATTTCGTGCTTTTTGAACCGGCTGTGAAGAGGTTTCCGGCTTTTTAAAGCGTTTTCCGGCTTTTTCCTGCTTTTCCGGCCAAAACAATCGCGAGTCTGTGTCTATCGCTGGGCCGTCGGCTTTTCCGGGTAAGGTGCATTTTGCGCCCCATATTCTTCGGCGACGTTAACCCCCCCCCCCCCCCCCCCCCCCCCCCCCCCCCCCCCCCCCCCCCGCTTTTCACTGTCTTCGGGCAAAGTCGTTTTCCTGCTTCTTTTCCGGCCAAAAACCTCGCGAGTCTGTGCCTATCAGCACAGCACCCGACCACTGCCGCCCCCCCCCCCCCCCCCCCCCCCCCCCGCTTTTCACTTTCTCCAGGCAAAGTCGTTTTCCTGCTTTTCCGGCCAAAAACCTCGTGAGTCTGTGTCTATCAGCACAGACCTTGACCGCCGCCGCCGCCGCCGCCGCCCCCCCCCCCCCCCCCCCCCGCTTTTCACATTCTTCGGCCAAAGTCCTTTCTTCCTTCTACTGGCTCCCTGTAGTTTGGCTTTCCTTCCATTCAGATTTTGAGGGTCAATTTTCAGGCTTTTTGTCTCTCAGAAAGTGGCAGCCCTGCACTCTCGACTAACATACATACATGTATGATTTGACTGCAGATGCCGATTACCAGGGGTGACGTCCGCCATGTGTGTTGACCAGAACGGACTGTGTCTAGCAAGCAAGGGGTCCATGTCTAAGTACGCCTGCGGTCCAATTGCATCTCTGGCCAAGCAGGCATCGACCCTCAGTAACCAGTCACAAGGCAGTCCAGTCATCGTCATTGAATCACAGAATGGGTGTGTATCTCTGTGAGGCAGTTGTTGTTGTTTGTATTATTACTGCATTTACTAAGTGGAGGGTATGAGAACTGAATAAGTCACAAAGATGCCATCATAGTACTACCCTGAGGTAATTTCCTACACAGACAGCCCTGAAAGTCTGACTTGATCTATACTAGCCCAGTGACTAGTCACTCAGAATAGTTACTAACCCAACTAGGACTAGTTGAACTAGAAAACTTACCAGTCAAACTTCGAAGTTAAAAAAGTTACAAGTTAAACACATGGACCGGGTGGCTCTGCCTTCAGCAGTTCAGGACATCCAAAGTTGATGGCTTGTTAGCTTTTGATTTGGTGCACTTAATGAATGGTGGCTTCGAACAATGATTCACCAAATTCAGACTTAGAGGTAGCCAAAGGAACTCACCCATACTTCGGATGATGAATCCAACTCACATGGTTATGATTCTGAAGGGGTGGATCGGAAGACTTGTGATATGTCTGTCTACTGCTAGATACACTGAAAAATCAACTTCATTTTACCGCAGTTGCATCTGGCTTAAACAGGGCTTAATATCTTCCACCTTTTGGCTACAATTTCCTCCCCCAAAACAGTGTTGCCTCCCCTGGAGCACTTATCAATGCTAAAACACTCCAAACTGCACAGATTTAGTCTAAAAGCTTTCCTCCAAAAGAAGAAACGTTTTCTCCATTGAAGCACCTAAACTCCTGCCAAAATACACCAAAGTGCACAGATTTTAGTCTTTTTTTTTTCTTTTTTTCTTTTAAATATGGGGGAGCATGCCCTGGACACGCTTAGCATTACACAGTTTTTTTAGGGCAGATGTGTGCTGGTGGCTTTGCAACTTTATCACTAAATACTACACACTTTTCCTTCTTTTGAGGGGAGCCGGGGTGGCTGAATGGTAGAGCGCTGGACTTCTAATGCTCTGGTCGTTAGTTTGTATCCCGGCTGGGGCCAAATATTTGTGCTGGCTTTTTCATCGTTGCCCCGTCTTTGATATCACTCGTATGTGGTGGAAAAGGACGTTTAACTCCCAAACACCCAACCCTCCTTCTTTTGAATCGTGTACCAGGTTAAGCTGTGATTTTTATTATTATTTTATTTACTCGCCAGCATTTATTTCTACCCATGGTGAGTAAAATACTCGCCACCTTCAGGGCTGACAGAGCGTAAAATTTGGACAGAGCTGTCCTCATTCTCACTGTCTTGTGCCCACACATACCCCCCTTCCCCCCCCCCCCCCCCCCCCCCCCAGAAAATTTGACAAGCTTACAAACAGGACCAGTACTCTGAGTATGGTGGATGCATGTGTTCTGACGTGCATGCAGATATATTCAGTTTCAGCTATATTAATACGCAGTTTTTAAAGCGTCACCGTTTTGCCTCATCTCTGCTCTCTTTCACAGGAAAACACTTATAAAGCAAGAAGATGGCTACACCACAGCTATAATGAAGGCCTGAACAGTGGCATTCACAGACTGGGACTGATGTGGCTACACCACAGCTATCGTGGACGCCTGAACAGTGGAGGCCTGATGTGGAGAAACTGTGTGATGTGTGAAACGTCTGATGGGTGGGTGCATGGGGAGATGGATGATTGTGGAGTCAGAGACAATTCCGTTGAAATGTTTGGAGAGAGATTGAGATACATGGAATTTGGTGTCTGCTACAACACATGAACCTAATAAACTCTGATAATCTTCCAAATGGCTGTGTGTGTGTGTGTGCAGCGATCGTCAAATGTGTCAGGACCATGGTAGCCATTCGGGCTACCGCCCTGAAGAAAACTGGTAGCCCGAAAAAATTTCTGGAAGCCGGAGTGGCTGCTAGGTTCTGATTCATTTCAGAATTCCTGCTCGCCATTCAGGCTGTCGCTACTGGAGCTTTCACTCGCCCGACGGTAAATTTGGTAGCGAAAGCGAGCGGGCGAGCGCATTTGACGATCGCTCTGTGTGTGTGTGTGTGAGCGTGTGTGTGTGTGTGTGTGTGTGTGTGTGTGTGAGAGGTACAGGAATCAAATCTGGATTTATCCTTTTGCATTAGCCCCACCCCTTTGAAACTAAACAAAACAAACAAACAAAAAACCAACAACAACAAAACGAAAAACTGTGCATAGCCATAGGGTAACCTGACCTACCCTGTTTTTACCCCTGACCCTAAACTTTGAGAGAGATTGGAAAAAAAACAAAAATAATACCCAACAAAAAAACCGAACAGGAACAAACATACTGATCTTTCCATTCACTTCAGCCTCTTTGTGTCATCTGATCTGCTGTTGAACGAGAATGACAACTCGGAGTCTGGTGCTGGTGAAGTTGTTTCCCTTCCACTTGTAAAAAAAAAAAGAAAAAAAAAAGGCAATGTTTCCCACCACCTATGCTAATTGCTAATTTGGGGGGTCATGCTAAACTCAGCACAGTTTTTGGCTCGTTAACAATGTGATTCTGTTTATTAATCCTCCAGCATCTGTGTGTGTGTGTCTATGGTGAATAATCTAATAGTAATACTGTAGTAATTCGCATCGACCATAAGCTTCTCTCATTGACTTTCTCCTGCATTCACGGCACTGCTCCACTACATCTGGCTGAGCTCATACCACTCTATAGACCTTCACGCAGCCTAAGATCTTCTTCCCAGTCCAGACTTGCTGTCCCAGGTTACTATGACAACACAAACAAGAAACGATCTGGTGCACGGGCTTTCAAGAGTGCAGCTCCTTGCCTCTGGAACAACTTGCCAGCTCACCTCAAGCCAGGTTCTGCGTCAGTCATGACCTTCAGGCGGAACCTCAAGACGCACCTTTTCTCTCAGTTCTATTTTTTTTTCCTTTTTTTCTTCTTCTTCTTCTTCTTCCCCGACCCCTGAGCATGCTTACTGCATGGAAGTTCTTTTCGAAGCGCTATACAAATGGCCAATCATCATCATAATCTCAGAATCTACAAAATGCAAACACAACTTGGCGCACTGATTTTCCTCCCCCCAAAACAGTGTGTTTCCTTCCCTTCCTCTGAAGCACTTAAAACCAATGCTAGAACACACCAATTTGCACAGATTTAGACTAATTCTAATCTTTTTCCTCCAAAAATGCACCAAATTGCACAGATTTTAGTCTACCAGTATTTTGAAAATAGACTCCGGGGGAGTATGCCCCTGGACATGCCTAGCATTACGCTTTATTTATTTATTTATTTATTTATTTATTTTTTTCGGGGGGGGGGGGGGCAGATGTGTGCTGGTGGCTTTGCAACTTCATCGCTAAATGCTACACCCTCCCCCCCCCCCCCCCCCCCCATTTGATTCATGGACCATGGTTATTGCTTTTGTGTCGCAAATAGAACCGATGAAATAAGGTCCTCCTACTCCCCAGTCAACCAAAACAGTCACTGCTGGTGTGGTGTAACGTGTGTGTGAAAAGGACACAAGCGCTTCAGAGGGTGGGGGTGGGGAGATAGCACCTGGCGCACAAGTGGTGCATTTTGAGCCGCAAGTGACATCACAATAAAATCACGACGCTGTCGCATGAGTGATGTCACGTGACATTGAACACTGGCGACCAGCAGTGAAGGCTGGGAGTGGTGCGTGTATTATATCCCCCCCGCCCCCGCCCCCCCCCCCCCTCCCCCCATCGATTGATCCCTCTGTCTCGAAGGTTAGATTAACATATTTGGTCGTTCGTGGGTAAACGTCCGTTTGCCATAAAACCGCTTTGCAAAATTATTTTTAAAAGTGTGTGTTTTGGGTATCCCGGTGCCATACCAAAACAAACAACTTGAAACAAACAGACAGACAAACAAATCAACCAATTACAACCAACAAAACAAAACAAGAAAACTTGAGATACATGGGTCGCAGGAGGGGTTTTTTGTTTTGTTTTTGTGTTCGTTTTTAAATTAGGGTGAGTTTGATTCCCGGCTGCCTGGCAGGGCGGCACACTGGGTTTTGTTGTTGTTGTTGTTGTTTGTTTTGTCTTTGATATGACTGTTGCTCGACGGAAAAGGACATTAGTAAAACAGCCTACCCCAGTCCATCATTCACCTCGTCGAAACATCACGTGCTGTCTGGTTGAAAGCACGCATGAGGCCACCTCAGTTTTGAGTTGGATTATTCGGGCTGAGTCAGTTTCTGACCTGTACCACGCGAAAAACGATTCAACCCAGGCAAACAATGACACCCCTTTCCCCTCCCCTTTTCATCCGCATTTCAAGTCCCAGCAGCAGTGCCGGGCTCAATGGGTTCGGCTGAGCTGAATGAAACTGACCTGAAATGCCTCGCCTCACATCACGCCTACAGCATCAGCCGGGTGCGTACGTTACGCCCTTGCTTTGTGATACGCTGTGCAGTGGTGATACGTAGGTTAAAAACACACTAGCTTACTGTTTAGGCTTGCATCTGACGAAGTATAAGTTAGTGCGGCATACTTTATGCATCTACTACACTCACAGCGTATCACCAACCTGAAATACACGTTTTCGCACAAAAGAGACTAAAATATCGTAAGTTAACTGCTGATGGCATCTCGTGTTGGGCGTTGAGTGTTTGGCAGTTTAACGTCCTCAGTTTTCCATCATGTAAGGGTGATATGAAAGACGGGGCAACGAGAGACATCTCATGTAACCATCCATCAGATATCATGAGAAGCGTATTTGGTTCGGTCGGTGTCAGTGGACGGATGCGTTTACTGAGCAGCAGAATTTGCCGCGATGAATCGACCTCGCGATCGATCGAAGTTTGCACACTAAAATCTCCGATTTCCGTCGTCAAAGTATGCCCACTTACCGCCATTTTTTAAAATATTATCTTTACCTGCTACATGTAAGTGCGCCATACTCTTAGAGTGTAGTAGAAGCATAAAACTGTAAGTCGCACAAACTTATACTTTGTCAGATACATGCCTAAATAGCAAGCTACAGTGGACTTCGGATATAAGAACAGCGCCGGGGCCAGCATTTGGGTGTCCTTATAAGCGAGGTTTCTTATAAGAATACTTCGGATATAAGGTCAGTTGTGCTAGTGTGTGTTCTTATAACCAAGGAAAGAAGAAAATATTGTGGACAACTGTAAAAAGAGTCGTATATCGACCTCTAATGGTCTGTGTGCGTGCGTGCGTGTGTGTGTGTGTGTGTGTGTGTGTGTGTGTGTGTGTGTGTGTGTGTGTGTGTGTGTGCACGGCAATCTCTTGCTTGTTTAAGCCTTTGCGTCAATGAAGTGGAACTTGCTGGTTGGCTTGATCTCGATGCAATATAGTTTACTTTTTTTGCGTACGCGAAACATAAATTTAATGCAAATAACTCTAGAAGTTATGTAACAATAGCTGTCTTAATGAAAATGAGAGAGAGAGAGAGAGAGACAGACAGACAGAGAGACAGAGAGAGAGAGAGACAGAGAGAGAGAGAGTTACGATCACATTTTGACAAAATGACTTTAAAGAATACAAGGATACAAGGATACAAGGAAATTTATTGGCCAAGTTTTCAACAACAACAAAAAACAAGATGGCCAGACATTCAAATGTGTTCCCAGTCTACGGCGTTCGCAGGGGAAAATAACGGTTTTTAACGACCCCTCCCCCTCCCCGCTCCTCCCCTCCCCACTCCACAAACTCACTGCCACTATCCATCTGTCTCTCTGTCGGGTTGTTAGTGTAAGTGAAGTTCAGAGGCAGAATTCCGTGAAGAAATGTTTCTTGGAAATTCCGGGAAATGAAACGAAACGAAAATGAACCTAGCATAACTTCTACTTTCGGTTCTTATATCCGAGGGGAGGTCGTGTTGGGAACAAGATGGTGTCTTTACAAGCGAGGGTTCCAAAAATAGAATAATCGCAGACTTCCTAGAAATGATCATTCCTACTTGCGGTTCTTATATCCGAGGAAAGTTTGATGTGGGGACCTAGCAAGTGCTGTCCATATAAGCGATGAACCCTATATCAGAGGGTTCTTCTATGCGAGTTTTAATAAGTGATCACAAAGAACAACTTTGGCAGGGACCTGCTTTGGGGTGTCCCTATAAGCGATGGTTCTTATATCGGATGTCCTTATAAGTGGAGTCCACTGTAGTGTGTTTTACTTGCGAATCACCACCACACAGCGTATCACAAACCGAGGGCGTTTGCCCACCCTGAGCATGTGCTCGCCACGAACAGATCACTCCTGTTTATAATAAAATGCAGTAGTGATCAACTGGCAGGGATGTTTGTCGCCGGCCACCCATACCAACTGTGACCAGACCGGCACTCGGGAATCTGATCAGTAGAGAGATCCGAGAACTTCAACTCGTCGCAATGAACGCTGCTCACTTATTCGCCTACATGCTTCTGACAGTTCCAGGGATCTGGAGTCGACCTATGGGTGAGGGCATTATCAACAAAACTAACAAACGAACGAAGAAACAAACAAAACGAAAACACACACACACACTCGCACACGTACACTGCGTGTACACACACACACACACACACACACACACACACACACACACACACACACACACACACACACACACACACACAACAAGAACACAAAACAAACAAACAAACATCGGACTACGATTTTAATTTTGATTTTTTAAATCACGAGTTATCATTCCGTTTAGCAAAGTCAGTGTTCACGAGCCACACTGTATTTTGTTATGTCTAACTGTATAATTTCTCTCTCTCCCTCTCTCTCTCTTTCTCTCTTTTTTTTTTTTTTTTTTTTCAAATACAGTTGCCAGTGTTCAAGCTGGAGGCGGCAGACCCACTGCGCTAGGCACCGAAACATGGTTCAATGACGTCGTCATCATGGACGCTCTCGTCGACTCGGTCATTTTCGATGACGATGCAGTGGCCTTCTATAACGACAACGACATCCAGGGTAAAAGTAACAGACACAGATGAGTTTGCTTTCTCCGTAACAACGCTGCGGACGACCTCACCATGCGTGCTGGCCGGTTTCAACAATGTGAATTGATTTTAACCGGAACAGATTTTCCAGACATAAATTTTGTCTGAGTGTTGACTGATAAATTCTGTTGGAACTCCCTCCCGTGTTATATCGGAATGTCAGTGCGGTTGAAAGTTTGAAAGTGAGTGCGTTCGCTGTAGAAAAACAGAGAAGTGTGAAAAGAAAGCTAAAACACAGAAACCAGAACAATATTTGTAGTCCGAAAAAAATGGTTCACGGATTCATTTGCGAAGTTGGGGTTTCTCAAAACAGGTGTGGCGAAGTCAGTGGTAAAGAGTAGCAACATCCAACCGACTGCAACCAATAAATTATAGGCCTTCAGTAGTTTTGGGTATGAACTTCCGTGAACTGGGTGCTTTTTGTCTGTCTGTGAACGTCAGGTTTTGACATAGGACTATAAGCTGCCCAGAGGGTTCCAACTTCCATGCACCAGTTGTGATGGCTGTTAGCTTTCGCCACCGAGTTCCTTGATGGAAACCACCAGTCTTCATTCCAAGCCTTCATTGTTCAAAAGGATAGAAGCAGATTGGTCACCAAGCCCTCCCTCAGGGTTACAAGAGTTGCCATGCAACAGCAATGTTCTGGGGGGGGGGGGGGGCCGCTGGTGAACTGGTGGTTAAGACTTTGTCACCAATGCGAGAGGTCAAGTTCGAGCCCCACTCCCGGCGAAGAATGTTCCTTTCTCGTTGTAGCACCGTTCATTCGGGCCGATCATTGGGGGGTTCTCTCCGGGTACTCCGGCTTCCTCCCCCCCCCCCCTTTTGGAAATGTCCAGCCCACAAAAATCGAAAATAAATGGAATTCTAAATTTCTGAAACTTAAATTGCTGAGCTGACCCTTCGCACCACGCGATTGTTATGTGTTCAGTGTCCAGTCTGAGAGAATGCGTGTGATTCACGTGAGCGTGCGTGCTTGGTTTAGCTCGCGGCGCCGCTTTGAGCCAGATAATTGGGATAAAGCGCCTATGATATAGATGCGATAGTAATAATTATTAATAATAATAATACGTCATACTTATAAGGCGTCCGTCTCTGAAGGACAGACTCAGAGCGCACCCCCCCCCCCCACACACACACAGCACATACACACGCACGCACGCACCCCGCCACACACACACACACACACACACATGAACATGGACACAGGGTCCCAGTTATCTATGGAAAGGCTGACGGAACAGGTATGTTTTGAGTTGTGATTTAAATTCAGAGTATTACTTTTACACAGGGCATGCAGAAAAAAGAAAACGAAACCTTGCACCAGGCCCTCGTCCCACAAAATCGTGTGCACCAAGTGTACGAACTGCAAAATATTTCACACATTGCTGCCAGCTGCAGTTAGAGGCTGAACACACCTGTTCACACATGACATGTCAAATTGCTCTGGAGACGGTTGAAGAAAATACATTGTTGTGATGTTGTTGTGAGGCCCAGACTGGTAGAAAACAAGTTAATGCCAAACGAAGTTTAGTTAGTGCAACATTATTCTGACAGAGACCAAGAAGGGAAATGAGGTGCGGTGTGATTCAGTTGCCTCATTGAGCTACCCCGCTCTGTTCAGTGTCTCCAATACG
Source organism: Batillaria attramentaria (assembly GCA_018292915.2). Lineage (NCBI taxonomy): Eukaryota > Metazoa > Mollusca > Gastropoda > Batillariidae > Batillaria > Batillaria attramentaria. Next base: position 258,241 of record JACVVK020000125.1, on the reverse strand, counting down.
TATGCTCTGAGGCTGTGCTCAAAACATTCGAAGTTGACGTTTTCAGATTATGGATGCCAACTGCCTATGATTTTTAACACTGGCAGACTCAGGTGTGTGTGTGTGTGTGTGTGTGTGTGTGTGCGCGCGCGTGCGTGCGTGCGTGCGTGTGTGCGTGCGTGCGTGCGTGTGTGTGTGTGTGTGTGCGTGTGTGTGTGTGTTTGTGTGTGATGCCACAAAACTGTAAACATGTGGTCCCGCTAAGTCTTGTCAGTAAGTTCCTAGCCAAAACAGGTCTGAGAAGGTGCAGACTTTGCACACGCTTTAACCAAAGACCTTGGAATCAGAACGATATCATGCTCTTGTCGATATCATGCTCTTGTCGTCGTTATCATCCCATGTCGATCTGTGACCGTGAAGCTACCATGTTTATGCTCACAGATGATTCTGAACTTTTTTTCGTGGTATGTATCATCACACCACTTAGACAGCTGGACAGTGACAGCGTCCGTAGTGCTGGCACTGAGCTAACAGAAGCATACTCGATGACGCGGCGACCACACCGGTCAGCGCTACAGTAGTGTAACAACATCCGTAGAATATGAATGCGGTTCCACCGCTCGCGCAAAGTGCAGACATTTTATCGCATGTACTGATCATCATGATAGAGTATTTCGAGCGTACAGGCGCACTCACGATCGAAACTGTTCCAAAACATAGCTTACAAAGTTGGAATGAACACATGCCACTTTAACTGGGTCAGAGACAGACATCAGTTTCATCAGCACGTGAGCCACTGTGTCAGAGGAAACTGTCGGCTGATAAGAGAGGCACTGAATAACACAGGGTGGCCATTGTAATGTATGACTGTATAAACTTGATGTAATGTGGAACAGTGTCGCGCCTTGATATCACTTCTGCTGTGTAGTTTTCTGTGTCAGTGTGTCAATGTGTGTGTGTGTGTGTGTGTGTGTGTGTGTGTGACGGTGTGTGTGTGTGTGTGTGTCAACTCCGGCTGTGTGTGTGTGTGTGTGTGTGTGTGTGTGTGAACTCTGTGTGTGTGTGTGTGTGTGTGTGATTCTTCGCAATTAAATGATATGCATGTACACACTGATACAAACAGCTCATCGTTGAAACAACAATCAACAATCAAGCAATCATGTTGCCAGCTGCACAGCAAAGAAAATAAGGCAGATCACCTTTTTTCCGGGGCAGTCCCCACCAAACGAAGCGTTAAAACAAAAGCACGCATTTGACAGCGCGCTCAGCGGCTGATAAAACATGCAGCTAAACACGACCACGGTAGATATAACACGCACTTCGTTTTAATTTACCTGTGCCGGTCCTGAGGCCTGGTGAAGGTCCGTGCGTCAGGGTGACTGAGTAAACCACACAAGGTCAACATCATGGCAGAGAAGCGCGTGTGCCTGATTTTGGGTTCGTTAGTCGACTTGAAGAAACACGTGGAGGAAGTCTTGCCGGGTGTGAATGCAGAAGGAATTAGCGGCTTCCGGCCACCGTGTGCGTATCACAGTTTCCATTTTATCTATTTATTGCTTTTGTATTGTGTTAGACATTACTACGGCTTGCTCAACACGTCCGGTGCATGTTCGTGTACAAGTTGGGGCAGTCGGAGGTCTGGTGGTTAAAAATCTAAGCTCCCAACAACTGAAAAGCTTTCCGAAGTGTGAAAAATTTTTACAGAGTCGACCGTGCAAGCACAGTCAGCTCTGTCACAGTTGCAGAGTTTTCAGCGCTTCGGGGACCCTTATAAAACCAGAACACGAGTTTGCCGTGACATTATTTGGCTTTTGGTCAGTGAGCGAGACACATCGCTGCAGTGTCTTGCGGATGTTGAGTTCCGCACGTTCTTTCTCGCTCAGTGTCAAAACGCAAACTGAGCTGTGAAATCGGGCTGCCCTTGGCTATTTTTGTGGTTTCAGGGACACTGAAAACTCCGCAACTGTGACAGAGTTGACTGTGCTTGCACGGTTGACTGTAATTTTTTTTCACACTTCGGAAAACTTTTGTTGGGAGCTTAGATCTTTAAGAGACTTTGTCATCGATGCGTGTTCACGTCAAGTGTGCGAGAGAATGCGTGGGGTTCGCGCGAGCGTGCGTGTTGGGTTCAGCTCGCGGCGCTTTGAGCCAGTTAAAGAAAAAGCGCCTACACAATGCTCAGTTATTATTATTATTATCATTATAAGATTGGGAATACTTTTACATTAGGCTGTTCCCAATCCTTTGTACCAACACATGTCTGGTGACACTTAGTTCGGGTAACCCATGAGTGATCGGGGAAGTCACTTCCTGGGTTAGGGATCCAAACGAACAAACTTTTTGGTGGCTACATCTTTTGTGTGGTGGCTAAGCACAGGAAAACATCAGGCTAATGTAAGAAAAATGGCAGCGTACCTAAGCTGTACGATGATGTTTACCAGCTGAGCTTGACTGGTTAGAATGGGATCCCCTATGGCGCATGGCGAACCTTAGTCACCTCAGGGTCGCAGTGATAGCGTTGGATGTTTTGCACTGAGACACGAACGCACTGTAGCTTGTTGTACACTAAAGTGTATATTTTCATGGAGCGTTATTCAGCGTCAACTGTGTCCTATCATTATATAAATATTGGCCCAGCCACCACAGAGATATTAATGTGCTGTTTTTTTTTTTCTTATGGTTGGATCCATGACCCTCGGTTACAGGAGAGGGACATCATGACTAGGTGACACTGTGAGATCATGAAGGTGAAACAAAATGGACGCGCGTTTTATCCTATGCTATTTGAAGTTCTTAGCCACGACGGCTCGGAAAAGGCTTACACACTTTACTGACTGATATCATGCTCCTGTCGTCGTAATCAGCCCAGGTCTTGTGTGTGTTAGTTGTGAAGTGTAGGAGGTTGTCTTGTGTCTGTGTCTGTGGGTGTGTATGCATATGCGTGTGTGTGTGTGTGTGTGTGTGTGTGTGTGTGTGTGTGTGTGTGTGTGTGTGTGTGTGTGTGTGTGTTTTATGTCTTATATTTTAGTAGGTATGTTTTTATTTTTCAGGGCTGCTGGTTGGTTGTATTGGGATGATGGTGATTTTTATGTGATTTGTTAATGATACGTGTGTTAGAAATCTTAAGCTGGGTAAATTTTTAATGTTGATGTTTATCATTAGTCATTGCCCGTCCGGTTACCGGCTACCTTTCAGCACGAATCAATTGCCCGAAAGGGACAAATAAAGTATTTTGAATTGAATTGAATTGAATTGAATTGAATTGAAGGTCGATCTGTGATCTGTGAAGTCTTAAAGGGGCTAATGCTACCATTTTTATGTTCACAGATCGTTCTTAACTGTTTTCGTGGTACATGTACCTATCTATCATCACGCAATTGAGACAACTGCACAGTGACAGTGTCATCTCAAGCATTGTAGCTCAAATTTGAACATTTTCAAGCAAAAATGGATCCCACTCAGATTTTCAAGTTCAAAGCACACTCACCGCTTAGCCTATTACTGAAGTCACTTCCCCTGAAAGCAGAGGCCCGTACTGCACACGGGGACGAAATGTGGAGTGAAAGGTGAGATTGATCCATTCAGTTTTGCTTGAAAATGTTCAAATTTGAGCTTGAATGCTTGAGAAGAGCTTAGGAGTCGAATACGAGTGAAAATCTGCATGAAACTTAACCCTGTGATTGTACGCCGTTAAAAAGTGATTTAACCCGTGGCCGTATAGGATGTGTAGCAGATAAGACTCATTATACAGACAGGAGCAGTGTGTACAGTTAGGAAGACCACAGACGTTGAAAGCCAAGGTGACTACAAAACCATATAACTCTGCAAGTCCTGCAATGGCCTTTAAAAAAAAACAAACAAACAACAACAACAACAACAAAACCCGAAAATTGTTATCTTAATCTACTGTTTTTGTGCTTCTCAAAAATTCATGATGTATGTCTGCTGAAAAAAAGTAACGTACATGTTAATAAGCACTGACTTTACCCAGAAGCCCATTCAGAGGTATATTTTATGCGTGTGTTAAATGTAAGTTGCAGTAAAAGGAAATGGGGTGAAGTATCAAGTTAGGTAGGTTATAGGTTTGTGTTGGCGGTATATTGGGACGCGTTTCGGCGGAATTTCACTGGCTCCTCAGCCGGCAGTCACGGCAGTCAAGGACGTTGGTGAAACTTGTTTTTTTTTTTTAAATTTTTTAAAGTCCATTGCAGGACTTGCAAAGTTATATGCTTTTGTAGTCACACGCACCATGTGCTGCTGAACATTGCTGTCCTGGCAGCCCACAACGTCACGTTCAGATTGTCGATGATGAAGGCAAGATCAGTGTGGCCAGTGGCACCATCACTGAGCTTTCGAGAGAAGTGATTTCTCTGGGCGATGCATGCATCAGCAAGGCAAGTACTATGTTCCAGTTCTGCCATGGCCTGCTAGATCACCAGACCTCAATCCAACATGTTAATCAGTTGAAAAGAGGACTTGGTTCCTGGAATGTGCAGAAGGATTTCACAACAACAACAGCAACAACAACAACAACAACAACAGTAGAGCACCCCGTTTTCAAACACCAGAGAGAGAGAGAGAGAGAGAGAGAGAGAGAGAGAGAGAGAGAGAGAGCAACGAAGCATTGACTATGAAAACAAACACCGACATTTTGAAATTTCGTGTCCTACCTCGAACTCCCCTGTGACACAAAAAGAATCACCGTAACCGTTGCACGACATTTATGGTAATGAACTCTTCTCGGGTAAACCTTCCGTGGCACTTTCAGTACAAATTGGATTCTTGTCGGGGTGATGATAAACTTATAACACGAAAACAGCTCAGAACGATATTTGAGCATAAACATGGTGGCAATAGCCCCTTAAATCTTTTCATGTGATCTCAGTGAGGAAACACTAATTATTAATATTATTTGCTTTCACACTTATGCAGCATTGACTCCTGATGATTATGGTGATGAGACCCTCGACATTCTGAAGGAAGCAGAAGTCTTGCTTTGTAATCAGCCAGCCCTGCTGTGGTGTCTGCAAAATAATGCCACACCCAAACTGAAATGGTGCCACCTTATGTCAGCTGGTGAGGCCCTGTTAACATATGATCATGGGTGCGGTATAGGGATCATATGGGTAGGAATATAGGGCACATACGCGCGTTTTCCATGCGGGACCCATAAGAAAATTGACAACGGGATCACAAGGGCCAAGTATGTAATAAAATGGTACTATGTCATCTTTGAAGAAGCTTAATTAGTCTGGCGTAGAGAAATCTTGTAGAAAAGTATACAAAAATATGCCGATTGTGTATTATCTGTTTTACTGACATCTAGGTAAAGCTATAGAGTTTGTAAGGCTTGGTATTTACTACACACTGACATGCGTGCGTACTTGACACACACACACACACACACACACACACACACACACACACACACACACACACACACACACACACACACACACACACACACACACAGACAAGCGCGCACGCACGCACGCACGCACTCTGCATGTTCTGTGAGAGACTCACACACCGTGCCCAGCAACACTAACTGCAATTTTGCAACTGCAACACTTCACTAGAAATGACTGAAAAAATCATCCACAGTGCAATGTGTCTTTGTTCTGCTCACAGGTGTCGATCGTGTAATGAGAGGGCTTGACTATAAAAAGGTAAAGTATGTTGAAGACACGTCTCATGTGAAATGAACACCAGTATGCCGTTATTGCTCCTGTTTGTGATTTGTGTCTCATGTGTTAGGCTTGCTCCAAAGGTCTGCTGTAAAGTTATAATTTCAGTACTTATGTCTTACTTCTGCTCTTAGCTAGACTATGTGATGTGTTATGTGTATTTCTTCAGAAAAGCTATTTTGTACCCGTAATCTGAATCGAATGACTGAGTGTGTAGTATGGTGTTTGATGTATGTATTATGTCTGTTTCTGAACTGTTAGTGGTACGTCTGTATAATTATGTGTATCTCATATCAGGAAAAGCAGCTAGCCAAGTTCTTCTGAGAACAAAAAAGCCAATAAGTTTTATGTTATGTTATGTTATGTTACGTTACGTTACGTTACGGTACGTTACGGTACGTTACGTTACGTTACGTTATCTTGTCTCATCTTATCTTACAGATCGTTCTGAGCTGTTTTCGTGGTATCTATCATCACACCACTTAGACAGCTGGACAGGGACAGTGTCTGTAACGCTGGCGATGAGCCAACAGAAGCGTATTCGATGACGCGGCGATCACTCTGAGCGCTCCAGTAGACTAACAACAGTCAGTCGTAGAATTTGAATGTTCGACCTCTGGCGCATAGCGTAAACAACATTGTATCGCACCAAGATGGAATATTTCGAGCGTTCAGGCGTACTCACGAACGAAACCATAAGTTGGCTCAGCTAAGATGGAATTAGCCCGTTTAGTAGTTTCTTCAAGTTTTCAAGCTGTAGACACCAAACTGAGGTGTTACACTGAAGATCAGTGGCCTGTTTCCTCTGAAGCTTTCTGCCCTATTTTGCTCGGTACAGCCCAGGCCCGACCTTCACCTCACTAGGACGTGGAGCAGCAGTGCAGCTCTGATGGCTGAGTATGTCATAGGACAGATAATTGCTCGAGAACGAAATATCATTGGCATGGCAGCGAAACAACAACAGAATGAGTGGGCAAAGTAAGCCAGCGTGTATATATGTATTTCACTCATGGTGTGTGTGTGTGTGTGTGTGTGTGTGTGTGTGTGTGTGTGTGTGTGTGTGTGTGTGTGTGTGTGCCGGTGTGTGTGTGTGTGTGTGTGTGTGTGTGTGTGTGTGTGTGTGTGAGAGAGAGAGAGAGAGAGAGAGAGAGAGGATGTTTTTCTTCAGGGTGAGTGATACTGACAAAAATGACATCCACCTTTGGTGCTGTTGTGCTTTTTCTGGGTAGCGGTTGGGGTGGAAGGGTGGCGAGGGCAAACAGTCTATTTTGCCTAGATCCACCAAGACAATGACAAAGCTTTTTTTTTTTTTTTTTTTTTACGTGGACGCTTCTTATGCACTACTGTACTTATTTTTTTCCTGTTGAAAGAATGGAGCTGCGTAAAGTTCGACCTCTTTCAAAACTGAGCATAGGACTGCTTGGGTACGGAGCAATAGGAGAGAAAGGTGAGTATTGCATGAGCCAGAAACACCTCTTAAAACATCCTTGGCATTGAACTGACGATATCCAGGAGAATCCCAAAGAAGCCACACTCACTGTTTGCCTGATTAAAATCAATCAATCAATCAATCAATCAATCAATCAATCAATCAATCAATCAATCAATCAATCAATCAATCAATCAATCAAATCAAACCAAACCAAACCAAACCAAATCAAATCAACCCAAACCAAACCAAATCAAATCAAATCAAATCAAATCAATCAATCAGTTCATTGTCCGTATACAGGATATTTGCATTACAAATCACTTTAAAAAGGTACCGTTCAAAAGAAGTTTGTGGTTAGTATCTATTCAATACATAACTTGACTAAATGTATCTGTGTCTTGGCTAAATAATATTCAGCTGGTGTATTGTAAATAACATTTAAAAACAAACGAACAAAAAAACTGACATTATTCTGCTGTTGCTAAAGGTGGTATCTACACCGTAGAAATCAGCTGTTATGCCAGTTGGCATGGTACAAATTACTGATGGTCTTTGCTGGTGCCCTTGGATTTTGCTCGGCAGTGGGACGTGTGTGCAAGTTCATGGGAATGACAGTGTGGGCAGTGACCCGCACACGTAGAACATCTCCATCGCCTGACGTGGACAACTTTCGGTGAGTTTCGGTGTAACTTACATGATGGATTTGTTCCTGAGTAAAGGTGTCGTAAAGAATTTCTACCCCCCCCCCCAAGCAGTGTGTGAGAGTGTGTGTGGATGTGTCTGACAACGGCTGGGTGTTACCTCCCTTAGTTTCTCTTTCAACTGCGAAATAGGTTGGTGAATGCAAAATGTAATGAGGGTTTGCGTCAAACGTAATATTTATTTACATCACAAACACTGATGTTAATCGTTTCACAAAATATCAACGTTTACTCCAGAAATATCATGTCAAATTCTCTTAGAGGGAGCATGATGTCTGCCGTGGCGGTGTGGGTGGGGCTGTTGTACGGGGTTTTACAGGGTTTTTGCTCGGGAGCAAGAATTTCTTTATGATCTTTTTTACTCTGGAATAAATCCCTGTTATTGTGTTGCACGTGCAAGTGAGCAAATCTGCATTCACAGTTTTGTCCATCCAGTACTCAAGAATTGGACTACATGTGCTCGTGTTTGGGTGTGTCAGAATGACCAAGACAGCAAATGTTGTTGTTGTTGTTTTCATTCAATTTAAACTCTAACCAGTAGAGAAGGGATTCTTGATCTTAGTGTTTTGAATGATTGTTTTTGCATGTTTTTGTTGTTGTTGTTGTTGTTGGGGATCCAGGGTAGCCAAGATGAAAGGGCGTTAAACTGTCAGTGCTCAGGTCGTGTGTTCAAATCCTGATTAGAATCAACCAATAACAACAAACAAATAAACGAACAAAAAACTTTTCCTTGGTGCCCCGTCTTTGATATCACCTTTTTATGGTGGAAAAATGACGTTAACATAACATAACATAACAAAAAATAACATAACATAACATAACATAACAAAAAATAACATAACATAACATAACATAACATAACATAACATAACATAACATAACATAACAAAAAATAACATAACATAACATAACATAACATAACATAACATAACATAACATAACTTTATTGCCATATGTATAAACATTAGGAATTCGTTGTGGTTTAAAAGAGGTGCTTTGCAATCACACATGCATGCATGCTGTTACTTGCTCACTTATATTACAGTCACTCGCACTTAAATGGTAATAGAATCACATTAAACCTTACTAACTAAAATGCTAAGACACTCAGGGAACGCAGAAGAAGAAGAAGAAAAATGCTAAGACACTCAGGGAACGCAGAAGAAGAAGAAGAAAAATGCTAAGACACTCAGGGAACGCAGAAGAAGAAGAAGAAAAATGCTAAGACACTCAGGGAACGCAGAAGAAGAAGAAGAAAAATGCTAAGACACTCAGGGAACGCAGAAGAAGAAGAAGAAAAATGCTAAGACACTCAGGGAACGCAGAAGAAGAAGAAGAAAAATGCTAAGACACTAAGAACAATAAAACAGATTAATAAAGTAATTTGACAAAACACGACATCATGTTAAACCCCAAAAGAAACAAACCAACCAATCTGTAACTATAAACATTATTTTATTGCTGACTTTTGTGTTCAAACAGGAGAGGCGGGACAGCCGAATGGTAAAGCGTTGGACTATCAATGCTCTTGTCATGCTGGGGCCAGTTTTTTGTGCTGGCCTTTTTCTTGTTGCCCTATCTTGTGGTGGGAAAAGATGTTGAACCCTCAAGCACATATCTCACCCATGTGTGCAGTTCTGGTATTATATTGTGAACTTGTGATTATGTGTGACTGTGTCTTGTCACCATGACTGTGCAGATTGTCGTCTGACTTGCCTGAAGTGCTTAGCAACTGTGATTACATATGTAGCAGTCTGCCTTCTACACCAGCTACAAAGGACTTGCTGTCAGGTGATGTGCTAAAACACTGCAGTGCCAGGGTGAGTCATACATAAGATACTTATTGTCTTTCACATTTTCACACACACACACACACACACACACACACACACACACACACACACACACACACACACATCTATTTGGTTTCCAGGCTGCATACGTGATATTTTTCAGACTTGTGTCAAGTCCAAGTTCAATTCATGAAATTCTGCACACCAGTTTGGTATTTGACAAACTGCCTTGTCCACCTAGCAGAAAACAGAATATGATCTGCTACAGGCATCAGTTATCTTAACTTCAGTGATTTTAATGGCCTTATGACAGCAACCTCCGAATTTTGTGCTGACTCACAGAAAACTGTCCTGATCAACATCGGAAGAGGAAGTGTTATCAGTGATGACAGTCTTGTGCGGGCAATCAAGTAAGTAAAAAGTTTTGTTTTTTTTTCATACCAAGTGATTAACACCCCCCCCCCCCCCCCCATGGACGCCTTGGCTGAACAAGGGAAAGAACCAACGAAACTGGAATTTCGAGAACACAGACTACAACGGGTTGTCACCCGTTGGTATTAATTCTCACCATCATTTTCACGTCTTTCTGCGTGAGACTATTTTCTGATTAATTGGGGGTAATCCCCACCGATGGTAGGGTAAGAGCCTGAGTTGATATCGTGGTTGGCAGAAGGTAATCAAGATAACCAGTATATGATATTATACACACTTATTAAAACAGGTAAAAATACTTACACCTGTGCCACCGGGGGGGGGGGGGGGGGGGTGCAGAGGTGGTGTCCGGCTGGGGGATGACGAGGGCAACGCCCCAATCAAGAAAACAAATTTTAGCATTTTTAAAGGCATTCAGCAGCCTCTCTAGGCACCAAAACTTAAAATACTGCAACAAAAAACCAACAACCTCGGTACTGACATACAAGCCCTCAAAAAATGAATAACGACTGTGCCATATGGCATTACATGTATCCATACGTGACTCTGCAATCTTTTATCCCCTTCCTTTTCTTTGGCTGAAACTTAGATTTTTTTTTGGCTGAAAGAATAGAAAATTTGGCTGAAAATTGCCAAATGACTGAAAATTCCCTAGCCTGAATTTTTCCTGTCTGCAGTGAAGAGTGGCTGGGTGGTGCTATACTGGACGTGTTCAACACAGAGCCACTGCCTGCGGACAGCCCCTTATGGAAACTACCCAATGTGCTGATCTCGCCGCATGTATCCGGTCCGTCCCAGTCTACCAAGGTTTGCAGTTTATGTGTTACTTGTGTTGAAATTAGTCAGCGTCATGTGCGACGCGTTCTCCCGAAATGGTGGTAAGTCAGTTCTGCCATTGTATTCCACGCAATACACGACACCACTGGTGGAAATCACCACTACTAACTTCATTTGCCCGTTGTATTGACAGTTTTATGAGTACATATAAACGCCAGTACCAGTCTGATGTCAGTTGTAGAGCATTGTCTTTCCTTTTTAAATACACGCATATCTCAGTATTGATAAAAGTAAACTTATCCACCATTTTGTGCGGACAGGTCACATGTAGTATTGGTGACATGTTATATGACGTTAGCATTGCAAGAAGCACAGTATGTGGATTAAAAAAAATATTGGCTAACGAGTCATGTCGTTAAGTTGTTGCGTTCATAAACGTTAGCATTGCAAGAAGCACAGTATGTGGATTAAAAAAAAAAATTGGCTAACGAGTCATGTCGCTAATGTTGTTGCGTTCATAAACGTTAGCATTGCAAGAAGCACAGTATGTGGATTAAAAAAAATATATTGGCTAACGAGTCATGTCATTAATGTTGTTGCGTTCATAAACGTTAGCATTGCAAGAAGCACAGTATGTGGATTAAAAAAAATATTGGCTAACGAGTCATGTCGTTAATGTTGTTGCGTTCATAAACGTTAGCATTGCAAGAAGCACAGTATGTGGATTAAGAAAAATATTGGCTAACGAGTCATGTCATTAATGTTGTTGCGTTCATAAACGTTAGCATTGCAAGAAGCACAGTATGTGGATTTAAAAAAATATTGGCAAACGAGTCATGCCATTAATGTTGTTGCGTTCATAAACGTTAGCATTGCAAGAAGCACAGTATGTGGGTTTAAAAAAATATTGGCTAACGAGTCATGTCATTAATGTTGTTGCGTTCATAAATTTACACAAGTAACATCAGCTACGCCCCCCCCCCCCACCCCCATCCCCGAAAAAAAAAAAAAAAGAAGAAGAGAAAAGCATCTTTTAGAATTCTTGTCTTCTAGAATTCTTTAAATATAATCGATCTCTAGGAATGTATGTCTAATGTTTCGTCTCGACTTTCCCTGTTTTTGAAGATTGCTGAAGACTTTGCCACCAACTACCGACTCTATGAAGCAGGGCAGCCTCTGCGGTGTGAGGCGGATTGGGACAGAGGTTACTAAATCAATAGGCAACACAGTAACTGTTCCTGTGAACCATTTTTACGTTCAGTTACGTGTTGACAGATTCATCAATCATTGTTACAGGAAACGCATGCGTGCAGTTTTGCTGATTTTTTTTTTATGAGAACATAGTTAAGATTCATGTAACCAGTAGGAGGCATGGTTTTATCCTGAAGCACTTGTACCCGTTACTTAGGTTTAATTTTAATTTTAATATTTTTTCTCATCCATTTATATGTACTTGCATATGTATTTTAGTATGCTATTTACTTGTACATATTAATGACTGCACTTAAGATAATGCAATGGAAATATTCTTTAATGTATATTTGTACAGTCGTTCATCCCTTCGTTAAACGCTGTACATTAGTTTTCGAGCATTTTCTCATCAGATTAACATACTGAAAAGCGAAACAATGGCGCTATGATCCCCCCTTGGAGTTACCAACAGACAACACTTCGCAGATCACGCACACGTCAATAAATTTTACCAGAGAGGGTCTGGCGAGGTGACACTTACAAGATCATAAAAGAGGAGTTCCAGTTTGATCAAGTTTTTTTTTCAAGTTGGTCCAGTGTCAGTTTCACATGGTTTTGCCTCGGGCTTCGACATCGCACAGATTTTAGTTTTCTTTTTTGAGTCGCAGAGCTACTAGATTTTTATCATTGTCAGCTGGCGGGAAAAGGTGTTTCAAACACTCCACTTCAGATACTGAATGGTGGTATCAAAATCCCGCCATAAAAATGTGTGAAAGTAGTCAGGCAGGCAGGTAAATATGTGTTTGGAAATATCTTTCCAGTTTTACGCGCAAGATGGCTACATGTATTTCGAAATCAATTCACTGAACTGGGCGTAGCCGGCGGCACTCATTAACCTTGTGGTCGTTTTCTGGTGAAGCTGCGATCGATTTCACTGACGCCGGAAGTTTCAGTTGTATGGACAGACGCTCAGTTGAACTGTTTCCGGCGCTTGGTTCTCCCAAGACAGGGTGTAATGTTTGAAATATCTAGCCTTATCCACAGTCTTTGTAAATTGTGAACGTTTTCTTCACCCTTCGAGAATAGGATCAGTCATTATTTCTCGACCGATCACGCCTCAAACGTGCGTTTCAAATGGAACACAGACCCACGAAGACAGCGTTGTTTCGGTCTATCTGAGTATCATACTATGACTGTATTGGCGAATAGAATGGAGTGATGGTTGGACTGTGCATATGGTGGCCACACAAAGTGGTTTTTGTTTTTGTTTTTTTGTGAGAACTTTTTTTTCCCTCCCGGTGGGCACATGTGTCTTGACCGTTCGACTGAGAATAGCCGGGAGCCGGAGTGGAATATGATAAGCAGTGAATTTAAAATTTGCAGTTAAAGTGTGCCCTGAGTTTTATGTGTTGGTATGTGACGGTTTCCGACCGCTAAAACTGTTTTATAATGGTTCTCCTTCTTTTTCATTAAAAAGTCAACAACTTTGAAACATTACTCGTGCAGTTACACTAAATGTGTGTGTGTGTGTGTGTGTGTGTGTGTGTGTGTGTGTGTGTGTGTGTGAGACGGTGTCAGAGTCAGTGTATGTGCACTCAGTCAGTGACGCCGGCGCTCGTGTGTGTGTACCTGTTGTGCACACCCATGCACATGACTGAAATGAAACCGACTGAAAAGTTGTAAGCAACCCACTGAAGACTGATAAGTCAGAACTTCAGTTAAACTGAATTTCAGTGTAGAGATCGATATCAGGCCGTAAATGACATGATCACGACTGACTGATCAGTGCAACGCCGGAAAACTGAACTATTCACAGCAAAAGATGACATGGCATGTTTTAGGTTGACTGAGGCTATGTGATAGTTATTGTTAACGGTAATGTGAAAACATTGCAAGATAGCCAGCTGCTTTGCAGCATGATAACACGCAAATCAGCGGGACAAGGGGCGGCCCCATTATCAGTCTGGGCGTGTAAACTGAAACAACTGCAGACGGAGCTGCAGTGGTGGGGTCAGCGGCCGCCGGGACCGGCCGGGGCCGGGGCGAGCCGGAGGGGGGCCGGCGGGGTGGAGGTCGTCCTCATCACATCCGGTGTGCCTCTCACAATGTTCTAAGGTTTGCATGAGTGGCGCGTAAGTGCGGTGGCTGCCCGGCCAATGGTTCTTTATCAAGTGCCTTGAAACACTGACACCGTCAGTGACCGTCTGTGACAAAACACTGACTGACGGCCGCAGACTCAACCTCAAAAAGAGACTTCAGTGTCAGGTTCTCTTGTCTCATGCCCAGTCATGAAATAAACTTGGTCACTAAGCCAGGTGCTCGTTGATAGGTACACGAAAGTGGCTAGATTAAAAAAAAAAACAAAAAAAAAAAAAAACGGCGCGGCCGCTAATAAGCATGAGAAGTTGGTGCATGAAGGGAGACAACCCTTGCTTCATGCAGACGACAAAATGGCAGGTCGGGTGTGCATCGCTTCTGCTGTGCGCGACTTGACAAAGCACGTGAAGCAGCTGCTACCGAATGTGCACGTAGAGGACACCCATTACGCGCGAGGGAGTACGTATACCACTTGCTTTTTGCTATACTTGCTTTTACTGTATAGCAAAACATTACATATTATCTTGCCTCGAACTTTGCGGTGATAGTGGATCCTCAATGGCGCAGTATTAAACCCCTTATGCTCTCTCTTTCTGTGCAATACACTCCTCTCATAGTTAAAGCTGTGCCTACAGAGACAATACAGTAAGTGTCGTTGAGACAGTAGGGTAATTTGAGTTAACACCTCTGTACTGATCAGCCGCAACCCAGGTCACTCTTATTACTGTGTCAGTCTAGTACCTGTCATTTGACTGTCATAAGTGTAGCTCCAAACCATGCTTACACTATGATGAAATCTATGACTAAACATTTGCGCTTTTTTTGTTTTGCATGAGACACCCAGATCAGGACTGACCTTAAATATTTCATGCAATTCAGTCTGAGCATAATTAGTATACTGACAAGCCCACAAGAGCCTACTTCAGTGCAGGTTGACAGGAGTCATGACAAAATGCTCACCTATGTTGTATGAAGACTTGAATTGTGTGAGCTGTTGTGCAGGTGGAGTTCCAGCAGAGATGCTTAGCATCCTGAGGGAGACAGAGATTCTTCTGTGTGATGGAGACGCCTTTCTCTGGTGTCTGAATAACAATGCCACACCAAAGCTGAAGTGGGCCCAGTCAACATGGGCAGGTAAGTAGACTGTAAACAGTATGGACAAGAAGAAAGCACCACCAACCGTTTAAGGCATGAAACATATCTGTTAGAAAGCAATGGGAAATGCTTAGTTAGGACATTTAGCATCTTGAGTCACAGTGACAACACTACTTGTCAACGCCGTCATTAACCCTGGTGGTGCTGAGAACGGAATATTCCGGACTACCTGTATGGCTGTTTCAGCATATCACAAATTAATTCAGCAAGACCAGGTATGATGTGAGAGCACACTCAACACAGTCCTTGTTTCGTTCTGTTTTTTTATGCTCTGTTGGTAACACAGGTTAACAGTAGCAGCACTTAAGGGTTATTAATGATTACTCATGCAGATCTCACACACACGGGCGCGAATGAAAAAAGAACAAACAAATGAGGGGGGGAGGGGGGGGGGGTATACTATAGAGATGCGTGTAATGGCCAGTGTTGCCTTGTTTAATACTTCTACATACATATACATGTAAACTTTCCAGCTCTCAGATTCATTCACTGACATTTTGCAACCACCTGGATAAAAAAAAGACTGTTATGAGTAAGCACACGTGAATCTGTAAGTACTGATATGGGTGGGTTGTACATGGATGTATGAATATACGTGTGTCTATAAGTACTGATATGGTTGGGTTGTACATGTATGTATGGGTGTGGGTGGGTGTTGGTATAATATCCTTTTTCACTACTGTACATCAGGACGCTATCAAAGACAGGTCAGTTAGGAAATACCAGTGCAAATATTTGGGATTCACACTCACAACCTGAGCATTGTAAGTGGAGTCCAATGCTCTACCGCTTGGCTATTCTGGCTCCCCAATTACTTATGAAGGTGGCAATTATATGATGACATGTGGATGAAATCACAAGTGTGCCACCTATGATTTGTTTCACTGAAAATTGGTTTGTTTTGTTTGTCTGTGTTTCACAGGTGTTGACAGTGTCACGAAAGCGTTCGAGTATACTAAGGTAAGATTGGCCTAGAGTGAAAAAAAAAGAAAAAAAAAGAAGAAGCTTTGTCGTATGTGTGTTTCCAAAGGTACTGTATTAGTTTACCTGGCAAACCTGTTCCAGAATAACATACAACTCTTTATGGTTGCCTCAGTGTTGCCCCTACACTGGTCAGCCTAATGTTATATTTATCATAAAAAACAGGGAGTGACCCAAGTGTGTGCATATTGCCAAATGAAACCAGACTTTGTACTTGACATGCAGAGAGTCCTCAGCAGAAATACTGACCACGTACTGTAGTGGAATTTGGTGCAATTCCATTTTGATAATGATGTAGGAGAAGTGTACAGTGCATGTCATCCTGTGCTATTCTCAAAATCCAATTCCATTTTGATAATGATGTAGGAGAAGTGTACAGTGCATGTCATCCTGTGCTATTCTCAAAATCCAATTCCATTTTGATAATGATGTAGGAGAAGTGTACAGTGCATGTCATCCTGTGCTATTCTCAAAATCCAATTCCATTTTGATAATGATGTAGGAGAAGTGTACAGTGCATGTCATCCTGTGCTATTCTCAAAATCCCGTTCTTCCAAAAATTGCACAATGGCACGGAAATGTTACTTGCACAAAGGATGCTGGACACAGTTGTAAAGTTGGTAGATTCAAATAACACATCAGTTTAAAAAAAAAAAAAGGAAAAACAAAAAAGACTAAAGTTCTAACAGCTTTCAAAATGAGAGGTCTGTAGCCTTGCTGAAATTGGTCTGTTGAAACGAAGGGAAAGAAAGGAGAAAAAAAAAAAAATATATATTTTTTCTTTTTTTTTTCTAACAGCCCACATTGGACTTCCACCTAACTCGCCCTGGAGAAGCTTTCGGAGCAATCATGGCAGAATACGTTATTGGGCAAATCATAGCCAAAGAGCGTGGCTTTCTCCGCATGGCAGAGAAACAGCAGCAGAAAGAATGGGCCATGTACGTGTGTGTACATGCTCGATTGTTTAATTTCACTGATAATTTTATGCAGTATGTGTGTTTCAGCACAAAATAGCTGCATGGTGCATAGACTAGATTGATAAATTTGTGCACAACTAACTTGCAGAGAGAATTTGTGTATTGCTGCATTTTTTTTTTGTGAATAGAAAGAAGAAAAAAAACCCTCAACCAAACAAAAAAACAACAAAAAAAACCCAAAAAAAACCAAAAACAAACAAAACCCCCCAAAACCCAGACATACAGTAAACCACAGGTTGGCCAACAGCAGCTCTACTATGCTCCAAAGTTGTTGAAAGCAGAGATGATGAGGAAAAAATGATGTCATTCATCTTTCAGTCTGGCCTGATGGTGTGATTTGAACAAAAAGAAGAACTGCAGGTCAGAGGTGTTGGGGTGTGTTTGTGTGTGTGTGTGTGTGTGTGTGTGTGTGTGTGTGTGTGTGTGTGTGTGTGTGTGTGATGCCTCACCCACAAACAGCAGCTTCTCTTATTGATCAAATGTTCTTTTCTTCCTTTTCTCTCCCAGGTCAGAATTTAACCACTTTCGACCACTTTCCAGTTTGACCATCGGACTGCTTGGCTTTGGAGCCATTGGAAAGGAAGGTACAGAATAAGCAAACACTACAAACATGTGTTGTTTAAGGGTGAAAAAAGGATAAAATTTTTCTCTTCTTTCTCTTGGTATCAGTAGATCAATTTCAGCTGGGCTCCTTTCAAGTCTTGCGAGAACAGTTTAGAAACAAACAGGCAAGCTAGAAATTAATTTAAACAGAGAAACAAAATAAATGAGTGAACAGACGAACAAGCATACCCACTGAAAATCAGCTAAAGAAACCACACATATTTCAGTAGGGGTTGCACATATATAATTACAGTACTTTGCTATAACTGTTGCATTTGTTTTATTTGTCTGAAAAGGATGAAAACTAGGAAGTCTGATCATGGAATATTTTAGCTGTTTACTGGCGTGTGTGATCTTTGTAAGACTCTGTGTGTGTGTGTGTGTGTGTGTGTGTGTGTGTGTGTGTGTGTGTGTGTGTGTGTGTGTGTGTGTGTGCTGTTTTGTCAGTCGTTGTAGAAGTGAAGTACATGTAGTGTGAAATACAACTACAACATGGAAGAGGGTAAAGGTACCTGTGCATCTGATAATTGTATGTGTTGTGACAGTGGCTCGGGTGTGCAAGGCCATGGGTATAGGTGTGTGGGCGGTGAATCGCACACCAGGAAAGTCACCATCACCAGACGTGGATCAGTTCAGGTTGGTTGAACAGTTGACCCTTCTACCAACATACCTACAGTACGTTCATTCACTCACAGGGACACACACAGAGACACAGACACACAGACAGACAGACAGACACACGCGCGCACACGCACACACACACACACACACACACACACACACACACACACACACACACACACACACACACACACATTTTTATGAGTCATCATGAAATTTTGCTGAATGCTGAAACTCCATTTTGAGAATAGCACATAAGTGAACAAAATCCAGTTACGCCAGAATTCCATACTCACTTGGAATGGTCAGTTGGGATTGAGCAAAACTGTGTTAGGAACACTTAGCTGGAGTTTGTTTCACAGGCTGATTGAGGACTTGCCGGAAGTACTGAGCAGCTGTGATTACATATGCAGCATCTTGCCATCTACACCAGCGACCCGTGACATGCTGTCAGGAGATGTACTGAAACACTGTCAAACCAGGGTGAGTATGAGGCAGTGTAACACTGGATATCAACTCTTTCTTCCCTCCCTTCTCACGCTCTGCCTCCCACCCCATTAGATAATTAGATTTCATGCGGTTTAGTCGTCGTTCATGTTTGCAGTTGTAGCACGTAGCAAGGACAGAAGGAAAGAAAGATGTGTTGGACTACCTCTTTTTGACCTTTGAAAATGAAGTTTAAATGATTTCATGTTATTTAGACAGATCTATCGCACCTTTTAGACTTGTGTTCAGGGTTGGTATAATCAGAAAGGGGGAATCATCACAGTTCCAGGTCTATCTGGGTCAGTACTAGTTCTTTCGCTTCTTTTCTACATCTATGAACTGGCTAGGTTTAAACTATAGAGATCCACACACCCTAGACAGTTTTCTCCGTTTTGCATCGCATGTTTAAATAAAAATTTAAAGTTTCTGTTTACCTGCAGGGGTCTGTCCTTATCAACATTGGAAGAGGCAGCGTAATCAGTGATGACAGTTTGGTGAAGGCAGTTAGGTATGGGCACACCATGTTAGCATTTATGGTATTTGTCCCCCCCCCCCCCCCAAAAAAAAAAAACAAAAAAAAAAACCCAAAAAAACAAAAAAAAACAAAAAAAAAACCCCCAAAAAAACAAACGAACAAAACAAAACAAAAAAACAACCCACCAAAAAACCCAAACAAAAAAAACAACAACAACCAAAAAATAACAACAACAACAAAAAACCCTACAGCAACGACAACATCTTCCTAAGGCAGCAAATGCCAACAAGTATTCACATGTTCAGAAATATGGGGGAGTATTTAGATGAATGCATATCAGTGCATACATGTGTACAAAGCCAACTCTATCAACATGAGTGCACTGGAGCACCCTCTGTAGTTATAAACGGCATTTGTTGTAAAAGCCTTCCCCTGTAGGTAGCACCTGCCAACAAAACTTCACCCATTCAGAATCGGTTTTGGTTGTAATTAAGTGTTCACTGGACGAATGCATACCAGATTGTTTTTGCCAGTGGTCATTGGTACCTTCTTTTGTAAAAGGCAATTGTCTTAAAAAAAAGCATCTTCTGAAAGTAGCACCAGCCATCAAATCTTCACACATTCAGTAATATGTTTGGGTTGTAGAAGTATGTAGACAAGTACACAACAGATTCCATTCAGTGTGTGTACATGTGCAGGGAAGGATGGATAAAAGGTGCAATACTTGACGTGTTCAACACAGAGCCACTACCCGCAGACAGCCCCTTATGGTCACTACCAAACGTCGTCATATCACCACATGTATCCGGTCCGACCCTGCCTGACAAGGTTTGCATTTACGGTTCTCAGAGAATGGAACTCTAACCTACTTTGTACCAGTTGAAATGCTGTGTAACCTGGGCCTGTATGTAAAACTCGAGGTTAATTTAACCCATGGCTACAGGCCTAACCCAGACTAGGACAGAAGAAACCCCAAAACAAAATTAAATAAAAACGGAAGCGAAGAAAGAAACACAAAAATCCTTCTATAACGGCATAGGCACCTTGCTGGAATGGACCTGCTTCCTGATCTAAAACAAACAACAACAGAATTTAACCCTAGAACTAGTTTACTTCGAGGTTAGACTCTAAACCAGGGCTAAACTCCCTAAACCCGACTTTTACATGCGGGCCCTGGCTTTACCTATTTTGCTCTCTTTTGACCTCCTCTTAATTTTTGTAAGTAACGTTGTGCACGTCTGGTGCATTGCTAAAGTAAAGTGCTGAATTCATGAAATCATTTTTCTGATGACTGTTTGATGTACAGTGTATGTGGCCATAATGTCTGAGAGCTGCACCTGGGGCAGGGTGGGTCAGAGCAGGCATAATGTGGGGCTTTCAATTGTCCGCTATTTAACGGATTTCTGCTAAATGCTGTTCCTAGCTTTGTGTATGTGACCAGACACCAAGAAATATAGTTTTATTCTTTTTGTTTTTGTTTTTGTTTGGACTCTCAACCATCATAGTTCAGGACACGTTTTGGATCAATAGCTTAGATTGATGTCAGTTATTTTTGCAATCCTCATGTCCTGATGTTTATCTTTTTGTGCATTTTCTGTTTTGATCTTAGATTGCGAAGTGCTTTGCCAGCAACTACAGACTGTACCAAGCAGGACAGCCACTGGAGTATGTTGTCGACTGGGAGAAAGGATACTGATGTTGTGCCGGCATCACAAATATAATGATTATCCCAAGATAATGAACATGCCCGTAGCCCACAGGCCTGTAGCCACACTTTCTGATTCTCCATGGCAACCCATTTCTTTCTACCATCCAATGGCACAGCGCGGTAAATCCATGGCATCATTTGATGGGAAAAAGGGGTGTTTCAAGATGAAAGACAATGGCGTAATTGTCTTTTTCCACCAAACGACCCCATGGATTTACTGTGTTTTTTCTTGGTATTTACGTTGGTATAATCTAAAATAACCATTTAAGATTATCACACGCCTTTTTTTTGGTATTTACGTTGGTATAATCTAAAATAACCATTTAAGATTATCACACGCCTTTTTTTGGTATTTACGTTGGTATAATCTAAAATAACCATTTAAGATTATCACACGCCTTTTTTTGGTATTTACGTTGGTATAATCTAAAATAACCATTTAAGATTATCACACGCTTTTTTTTGGTATTTACGTTGGTATAATCTAAAATAACCGTTTAAGATTATCACACGCCTTTTTTTGGTATTTACGTTGGTATAATCTAAAATAACCATTTAAGATTATCACACGCCTTTTTTTGGTATTTACGTTGGTTAAATCTAAAATAACCATTTAAGATTATCACACGCCTTTTTTTGGTATTTACGTTGGTATAATCTAAAATAACCATTTAAGATTATCACACGCCTTTTTTTGGTATTTACGTTGGTATAATCTAAAATAACTATTCAAGATTATCACACGCCTTTTCTTGGTATTTACGTTGGTATAATCTAAAATAACTATTCAAGATTATCACACAAAAATCACAGGCTTCATCCTCCACACCCGCATAACTAACAAAGAAAATTACAGAGTGGAGATTACGGCTGTGTTCTTTACTTCCAGCGTCCATTACCAGTTATTACAGATTTATACATCTGTGTTCGACTAAGGATGGGTTGTGTTGAAAAGATACACTGTCTGAAAAGGTACATCACAATACCAAACGAACTTAACGAATTAATACTTAATTTTTTGGCTGATTTTACAGATGCAACTGTTCACATATAGTGATCATCAAGTCTGTCTTTTATATTTTGCCTATGTGTTTGATTACCAGAATTGATTGGCCCTTACGTCTAATCCTTAAAATGCAGATGATGCGGACAATTCATGTGTTGTGAAAATTATGTCTACATAATATAAAGTTATGCAGAATTTGTAATGTGTGTAAATTATGATGACTGCACGTGATCTTTTTTATGTTTGTCTTACGTGTGTGTGTGTGTGTGTGTGTGTGTGTGTGTGTGTGTGTGTGTGTGTGTGAAATGGAGAGATGACGATGATGAGGATGATGATGATAGAGACTTGATACAGCGCACAGCTCCACCCTTAGTGCTCACGGCGCCGAGAGAGAGAGAGAGAGAGAGAGAGAGAGACTGACTGAGAGAGACTGAATCGTTTATTTCAGGATAAAGACTTGTAGGCATGGTCTGCCTATCTAGAGAGAGAGAGGTGTCATCCTTAGAATGTTTCCACATTTTGCATTCGCTCGGTGCGTTCAGCCATCTCTTGCTTTCACGGCGAAAAAGGGGATCAAATAGTGCATGTGCCCCTTTAATTTTGCGAACAGAGAGGCCACGCGCCAACACGTCATAGTAATGACGTATTCCACTTTTTTACATAGCCCCTTTGACGTCAAATGCGAATGGTGGCAGACATGGCGCATTTAGCCAGGCCTTTCATACATCGCTGCCTTCTTTATATCTGACACTGCTTCTGGGTCCTGTGATTACTATTTCGTCTGTGCACCTGTTTCTACTATGGCCACATGGCATTAGAAAGTTCAACTTGATATAAAGAAACTTTTCGGCGGAACAAAGCTAAGACACAACTGATCAGAATCTACAGCCGTGAAGGCAGGCAAGGGATGGTTGCTGTAGGCTGAAAGTTTTGGCTAAAGTAACTGCATCCCGTGTCCGCCGCTGAGGTAGGATGGAGAGAACAGAACAGTGCTGAGTATTTACCTTGTTCCAGTTGCTATTTGTTTTTTACCTGTCTTGTAATCGAGAGTTCGATAGATTAGCGCGAAGGTGCAGCGTCTCCCGCATGTCCTAGGTTTATACTGCCTTGTAGAAGACTATTTTGCATCATTTGTCCAAAGTTCTTTTTTTTTTTTCACGTAGTGCAGGCACACTTAGCCGCGAATTAGTCGTCGTTCCTTGCGTGGAGTTAAGCCCTAAAAAAACTCACTCACTCACCCAGTCCAGCCGAACACTGTTCAATCCAGGCAGACAGACTGCTAGGTCGACCCCATCAGATTTTAGCTTGATTGAAGTGACTGACGGATGTAAGAGCATAAGTCTTCAATACTCGCACACATGTTCTATTCTTCTTTTTTTTTTTTTGACACGAACGTCTGTGGCTTTGACAAAGACGTCATATACATCTATACACGTGTGTGTGTGTGTGTGTGTGTGTGTGCACGCACGTGCGTGCGCCTCTTTGTACGTGTGCGTGCGTGTGTGTGGACAGCATGGTATTTTAGGCAAGCTGTCCCAGTGTCAGTTGTGAGTGCCGTCTTGTAATTTTTCTTTTTATGCACCACAATGCATCGTGAAAATGTCATCCTTTCCAGTCCAATGCACCTGGTACTGACGCCGTCAATACAGCGAACAGCACTGATGTTTACGACATGCCTAAATTAAAACCCGACCTTCTCAATATCCCATCTGCCAAGCCACGGCCATCGGCTCCAGTCGACTCGCAAGAGAACCCCAAAGCACGGGGCTTGTCCTGGGCACCAGATGTCAGGCCACGTCGCGTGCCGGCGGACGACAGCCCCTCAGGCGGGCTGCCAGCGACTCCAACCAGCTCGGCGTCTAGTGTCTACACCCCTAAAGTAAGGACAGAGTCGATGTACACGATGAGGAGCGGGGTGATGGGGCAGGATTGCGATTACGAATCGCTCCCAGGGTGTTCCGGCAACGAATGGTCGCTGCCTGAAAGTTTTCCGACTCGGGAAAGGGCATGGTCCACAGTGACGGTACGGGAGGGGGTGTTCGGCGGGAACGCCAGGACCTCGCTAACTCCGGATCTGCCGTTGAACGATCCGAGGCGGATATCGATGGGAAGGTTCTCTGATGACCTCACTTGTCAGTGGGCCCCTGCCGAGGTGATGGACAGAGGCAGGTGGTCGACAATTGCGGTAAGAAATGGAGTGTATGGCGGGGTGCGACCGACATCGTTGCAGGCAGAGCTGTCAGCGGAGGGCTCCCAGGACCGTTCCGTGCCTGGTATTCTTAAAAACCGTAAAGCCAGCCACAAGGACTGTAGCTCAGCCAAGACGGACTCCTCGGGACCGTCTTGGATCTCAAGGTTGCTTTTCAGGACCGACAAAACACGGAAGGATGTAGGTATGACAGAGACTACGTATTATGCATGACGTAACGCGAAACTGACGCTTTGTTATACATGTTAAACACATTTATTTCGTTGCATTGGAGGCAATACAGAGAAACAGTTTGAGCATAAGCAAGACGTACTTATGACACGCTCAATCAAAAATTCAACCGAAGCAGCCTTGCAATTACGGTTCAAGAATTACGATAGATAGATAGATGGATAGAGAGAGAGAGGGAGAGACAGACAGACAGACAGACAGAGAGGTCTCTGGTGGTGAGCATTTTCTTTTCACTGATCCGCTTTTTCCTAAAAGAAGGTCTAAAATACCAAAAAGCAGAAACAACAACAGCAACACACACACACACACACACACACACACACACACACACACACACACACACACACACACACACACACACACACCTCCCCCCCCCCCGACAAAATGCATAACCACCAACAGCAACAATAATACGTAATAAACAGAGATCCACTACACACACGTCACCTGGTCTTCATATCCATGCGAAGTATATAAGGACAAAATGTCCCGGCTGACTGTGAAAGTATGGGACATTAATAATAATTAATAAATATTATCCAGTGCGGCAAAGGAATGAGAGGACATCATTTTTTTTAATTTATTTTGTTTTGTTTTTGTTGCTGCTCCAGTGGTGTTCCTCCCCGGCAGGTCATGGTTGGAACCCACGGAGGGCTCGAAAGCTGGGGCAATTTTTATTATGCATGATGATGGAGATGAGGATGATGATAATATGATGCTATGGGGGTCCGTGTGGTTTGGGACTGCGGGACAGGGCCGCATTCCACGCTTCCTATCATAAATATCCCGGCATTAACCAGGCCCGGGAACTACGGCACCTGCGGTGCCGGCCGTGTAATCATCCACATCATAAGACGTGTCATACCAAGGGAAGCACCCCCAAAGTCGCACCCGTGAAGTGGGTGAATCTCTGTTGTGTGGCAACAGCCTCCCCCACTGGGCCCATAGCACACCCGCTCTGGGTAGGAGCCGACCTAGGTAGGAAAAATCCCGCTTGCCTCGGCTGGGACTCGAACCCGGGTCTCCCGGTCCATAGTCCGAAGTGCTAACCACTACACTACGGGGACCGGTATGATAGGACATCATTGTGCCCACAGTAGTAAGGAAGTCATCGGACTTCAAGAAAATGAATCCTTCTATGGCCGATATCCGACGTGGGTATGAAGCCCTGTGTTCCGGTCCGGTATTTTTCTTTAATCTAATAATAATAATAATAATAATAATAATAATAAATGGTATTTGTAGGGCGCATTTCTTTAAATAAAACTCAATGCGCCTATCACTCACTCACACTCACGCACATTATACAACGATGAACAGACATAAACTGACTAGTTAGACAGAAAATTACTGGTGTTAGTTATTTGTGGCCTCACGCCGCTCAAGCAACAAAGACCACCACGCGGTTGAGGGAATAACTGGAAGGCTTTGCAGAAAAGGAACTTTCTAATATTAATATAATTTTCGTTCCTTTTTGGAGTAGACACTAATATAAACTTGAAACATTAATTTAACTCTTACCAGTTCAACAAGTTTGGACAAAAGTGCATCCGGATACCACCACTCGAATTTCTAGGCTTATATTTCGTCACCTTTTACTCAAACCAATGGTTTTGTTGGTCTTGTATGAGTATTTCTAATGTAGATAAACAGTATGCTTCAAGAATTACGCAGTAATTCTTTGTCAGGGACTAGGGTGAACCATCCGACTTCAAAGTCGGATATTAAGAGGGAGTGAACCGGTTGGAGCGTTTAATTTGCATGCAGGACACCCAAATGTCGTAGCATATACAGTCTTCACAAAAAGTTAAGGACCAGTCAACATAATGGGTGACAGTTTCAATAAATCAGAAAAAATAAACGAATAAGATTTTTCCCGTCAAATTCGGTAGCAAGGTTAAGGGGTAATTAGTGAACATGGCGACCACTGTGTGGATGGCACGTGCGCGTCACACAGCATGCTTGGCGCGTTTGAAAATCTGCAATTTCGGAAAAACGAGACCGAGTTTCAGTGTTCAGTGAGCGATACCTGGGGCTTTCTGCACGGCAAAAATGAGATGCAGGTCAAAGAGGGCATCCCTGGTTATGAACTGTGCTCATTTGTTTGCCTACATAAGCTGCCGTTTCAGCGATGTTCAGCACTACACCAGCATGCCACCACGACAAAAGTTGAATGATATTTGCAAGTGGTCCTTTAACTTTTTGTGAAGGCTGTAATACAGTTCTGTATTTTGGCTGTAAACGTTTTCACGAAATAAGACCGTTACTGAGTTGCGTGCTTTGTTGGATATGCAGGAAAATAAATATCCTTCAACACAGCCGGCCCCACCGCCGCCTCCTTCGCAGACTCAGCCAGTATGGCTGAAAGTGGCAGAGCCAGAACCCACGGCGCCGTCTGAAAAGATGGAGACTTTGAGGTTTAGGCTGGAAGAAATCATTGTTGACATGGCGCTTATCAAAGGGTAAATATTTTTATTTTATTTTAAAAGAGTAAAAGTTTCTTTATTAGTAATGGGTTCTGTGTGTGTGTGTGTGTGTGTGTGTGTGTGTGTGTGTGTGTGTGTGTGTGTGTGTGTGTGTCTGTGTGTCTGTGTGTGTGTGTGTGTGTGTGGATACTGCTGCTTGCAAAGCTCAAAAGGCTGTTTGCCAAGTGAGTACACGTTCCTTTTGGCCATTGCGGCCATTTTCGTGACTGTGCGGCTTCGGCTAACAATTACGCTAAGTATACTAAGTATAGAAATTTTGCCCCTTTTTATGTTGTTTCCACGTTCATAGGCAAGCATCTGTGGTACAAACGCACGTCACTGCCGATCTCCCGCAGAGACGATTATGCAAGTGTAACTCTGACAATGACGTAAGAAAACCTGCGTCATCGATGCTGGCATGTATGCTGTTCCGAACGCGCTTCTCCTCCTCACTGAGTGCCGTCTGTGCGTATGTGTGTGCGTGCGGCTGTGTGTGTGTGTGAATTGTGTCCAGGCCCGTTTCTTCGAAAATACTCAACCGAATGGCTTCAAATTTGGGGTATCCAAATATATCAAAATGTTACATTAGACGATTCAAGCGTGTGATGATTGCTTAAGTGATTTGGGAGTTATCGCCCTTTTGAGTCAAGTTGGTTGTCTTTCGTGTACAGGCGTAATATTTATTTAAATCACTCAATTTTTTGGCAGTAGATAGCTTGAATACGGACTCTGAACAGAGTCACTACTAGAAAATGGTCGCTCTTATAGTTTTCATGTAAACCGAGCCTGAGTTGACATTGCATGTGAACCCAGTTCAGATGCCTATTTCTCCGAAAATACTGAACCGATCGATTTCAAATTTGGGGTTTCTAAATGAATCAAGATTGTTGAATAGAAGGCCCGATCCAGGTACGATTGCACACATGATTTGCGAGTTATCGCCCTTTTCAAAAAAGTGGCTTTCTGGCGTTTAAAGACGTAATATTTACCTAAACCACTCCATTTTTGGGACATAGATAGCATGAATACGGACTCTCAACTGAGTGAATTTTGGAGGTTGTCGCTTTTATACTTTTGGCGTAAGCCGTACCTGATGAAAGTGCTGGTGAACACACTTTAGATCTCAAAATCGCTCCTACTATACATAGATAATGAGCCTGGGGTGCCATAAAAAATATACAAAAAAATTAGAAAAATTCACCGCAGCCGTTGTCGTCAGTTTACTCGAAAATTTGTACTCGAAGCACATTTCCTTTACACAAGCCACACGCCTCACAAACATCGCAGAAAAGGCACACGCGCACTGACGCAAAACTGTATCAGCGTCAGTTTGCCGACGTCATGTTTGATTGACGTGGGGGTGTGTCGTCACTTTTCGGAAGTTCTCTATTTGTAGACGGGGAAAGCGGGAGTTTCATTGATGTAGTGAGCTTTGTTTTTCCCACTGACTCTCACTCAATAGCATAGTAGAATGAGAGAACACCACATAGGTCTCAATGGAGCACATGCACAAACGCGGCTCGCGCAAGTCTGCGTGCGTGCGTGCGTGCGTGCGTGCGTGCGCGCGTGCGCGCGCGCGTATGTCTGTGTGTGTCTGTGTGCGCGCGCGCGCAGCAGACATAACACATAGTGAAAAAACGTTCGCCGCGCAGACTTGTCTGTTAAACACATTGAGCCGGTATAAATTCGATCTTTACACTGCGCAGCAGCAACACTTCAATTTTCATGGGGCTGCTTTCATTGCAAGAATTGTATCCGAGTCAAAGTTATTACGTCAAATGTATTATGCGTCATCCCAATGAGGAAAACGTCATAGATTTCAAAGAAAACAACTTGACGTCTCTCTTCCAAAACCAAGATTGGTCTGACAAGCCCGGTCAGTTGTTTCCATTCAGAGAGAGAGAGAGAGAGAGAGAGAGAGTGTGTAGTGTGTGTGTGTGTGTGTGTGTGTGTGTGTGTGTGTGTGTGTGTGTGTGTGTGTGTGTGTGTGTGTCCTCCCGAATACAAAAGAACGACCGTGACGACAGCAGGTGATTAAATGGAAACAACATATTGCGCTGGTCAGTGGCCATCTTGTTAAATTTGTGTGCAGAGTAAACAATGGCAATCTGGGGCTTTTTGATGGCTTTGTAAACAAGTTTCATGCCAGGTAATAGTAAAATTAGGGAAAAATGAGCCTGGCTTGTGGACTATTTGTGTTCATGCGCGGCTGGCACAAGCGCCAGCAGACGACAGAGGAATGAGGGGGTGTGTGGTCGCTGCTAACATTGCAAAAAAACGGAATATTGGAATTTGATGTAATTTACTGTACACGTGAGTCTTTGGCTGCCGGATTTCTGTGATTGTTTTGGTGAATTTTAAAGCAAGTGGTCCTTTAGTTTTTGTGATGAATATATAATTGTATTTCAGATCCATGGACCAGCTGAGTCACGCCGTGATATTGTTGGATGACAGGATACGCGATCTGACGCGGGACGTTAGGATGCTCAAGTAAGGAACATTTTTTCTTTAATTTTATTTATGAAAGTGATGTTTTCAACATGTCAAGTTCAGTTCGTTTGTAAGTCTTGATGTCGTGCACGTTTTGCTTGTAAGCTTATAGGATACCCTCTAACACAAATAAACAAACAAAAACAACAAGAAACAAGCAAACAGCAAAGGAACAAACAAACAAACAAAAATACAAGTAAGGAGAAAAAACAAAACAAAAACAAGTCAACCGATCCCTTCCCCCCACCACCCCACCCCCCAAAATCAAAACAAAACAAAACAAAACAAAACAAAACAAAACAAAACAAAACAAAACAAAACAAAACAAAACAAAAACAAAAAATCCGATGAAACAAAAAAACAACAACAAAAAAACCCAGCAACAAAGACACCACCCCCACCCCCAAAACAAACAACAACAACAAAACCAAAACCCCTAAAAACAACAACCAGACCCCACCCCCCCCATCCCCCACCAAAAACAAGGAAAAAAAAAACTTGAAAAAACAAATTCAGCCAGCCAACGAACAAACCAACATACCCCCCCCCCCCTTCCCCAACAACCCCCTTCCTCTCCCCTCGTCTCCTTTAAAAGTCGTTACCGGATCCACAGTGATTTTCACCTGGAAAGCTAATAATATGAGTTCTCGTTTTCCTCTGTTCCACAGCTGGTACGTGAGCGAAGCTGGCCCTCCTAAGGAGAGCGCGTTATGACGGGGACGTTGTGAGAAACTGTGGCTGATTCCGCCAGTGACTATACAACACCACCAGTACTTACTGTGTAGATGGACGATAGAAATCGGTTGACTCACTGCGTGCGTGAAAGCGGTTTGAATGAAGTCCGAGTCAGATTCAGTGATTGATTTTTTTTTTTTTTAAAGTCAGTAGAATTTCTTATGTGGATCCGGATGAGCGGGTTCATTTTAGTTTTTTCGTTTTTGATGGGTAGTTACGTTTCAGTGTTTAATGTGGATGGAAAGGTTTGTTCGTAATGGAAGAAATGAAAACCGTACAGAGACTGGAGTGTTGTTGGCTTGAACTTATGAACTTGTTGGCTACTTATGGCACTCGTGATGCAGCGTCGTAAACTTGTCAGTGCAACGGAAGATACAAACAGACGTTTACACTCACGCACACACAGGCACGCACACGCACGCACGCACGCACGCACGCACATTTCGAGGCAATGAGGCTGTTTCCGAGTGTATGGATTGGACATTGCGACCGTTCTCTATCTCTCTCTCTCTCTCACACACACACACACACACACACACACACGCGCACACGCACACGCACACACACGCACACACACACAGCGACACACACAGACACACAGTCACACACTGACACACACACACACACACACACACACACACACACACACACACACACACACACACACACACACACACACACACACACACACACACACACACACACACAGTCACACGCTGACACAGACACACACACATACACAGACACACACACAGACACACACACCGTGCACTGTCACTCACACACACACACACACACACACACACACACACACACACACACACACACACACACACACACACACACACACACACACACACACACACACACGCACACCGTCGCACGCACGCACACCATGAAGTCAGACAACACTGAGCCAAGCAGCAAACAAAACCAACTAACCAATCAAGTACTGGAATAACACACACACACACACACACACACACACACACACACACACACACACACACACACACACACACACACACACACACACACACACACACACACACGCCGTCGCACGCACGCACACCATGAAGTCAACCAACACTGAGCCAAGCAGCAAAACAAAACCAACTAACCAACCAACCAACCAATCAAGTACTGGAATACCTTCACTGTGTCATGACGTGGCCATTTATCACGCTGTGAGACTGAACAGCGTCACACCTTGGCTGCTGATTCACTGGACGCAACTAAACATCCCTGTACTCGTATTCGGTATGAAAATACTGCGCACAAGGTGACTGAAGATGTATGTTAAAGGTCATGGTGCGCAGCAAAAAAAAAAGAAAAAAGGAAACATTCCCCATCGTGAATACACACGTACAAGTTAAACATGATTCTGGTGCTTTGCGGCGTTGCTGCTGACACGTTCTTGTCAAGTGACTTATTCAAATAAACGAAATTCAAATAAGGCTGTCATGCAAATTTGCAGTTTCCAGTACTAGATTTAGACTGCGTCTGGGTTTATCCAACACATCATAGTGTGCACTGCATTGTCTCAGTGCAGTAATGACACTGTTCTCTTCAAGAAAATAAAATTCTCGGTATTTCGATTTCATCGTCACCGACTTTTCTTCTGCGTTCCACTGTGCAACCCCGATGTTTTGTTTTTTTTAAATTAAAAAAAAAAATTGGGGGGGGGGGAGGGGGTGCAATACGTGACGGCCGGTAGTACTACTCACTGCTGACTGAATTTCTTTTCGCAGCACACCAGACCTTTAACCCGCGGTATAACGCCAGTCACCTGTCAGAGGATATATGGCGGAACAGTGATACTCGTAGTCGTTTATACATCAGAGGGCGATGATGTATGACAAGCGTGTAAACCTTTCAGACACACGCCCTGAAAGCTGGACTTGGGCTACTTTCTCATCTGTGCCCTGAGAGAAGCATACGTGACGGGAAGTTCTGAAGGCGTGACTGGAGTTGACTCCATAACACGGTGAGAAAAGCAGACTAACTTTTCTTCAAATACCGTAATGAAATCCGTTTAATTCGTAGCCGGATGAATCGTAAATCGCCATCGTAGCAATTTTCAGGTCCGAGTCCGCTGCGTTCGTTGCCTCTGTAGGTATCACTCGGATAATCCGGATACGATTTACGTGTATGTCTCTAAAATCGTAGTCATCGTCAAGGTCCCGACTGATGCGGCATCAAATAGTACAGACTTCAACATAAGTCAAGGCTGGACCACTTGCAAACACAAACAAATTCCTGAAAGATGTCCGTGCAGCACATGGTGGTTTTTCAGCTTCAGCAAGCTTTGCAGGATGCATTGTTAACCCTTTAACACTTTCACAGCAAAAAATTTTGAACGATTCCTTGATCTCTATTTTTTTGTGAATTCTTAAAAAATAGACCTGTCTGTCAAGGTGGTCCTTGACTTATGTTGAAGTCTGTAGATTTTGCTGGGACTGGGTTAACTCGTAGTAG
This sequence comes from Batillaria attramentaria, assembly GCA_018292915.2. Lineage (NCBI taxonomy): Eukaryota > Metazoa > Mollusca > Gastropoda > Batillariidae > Batillaria > Batillaria attramentaria. Next base: position 225,532 of record JACVVK020000125.1, on the reverse strand, counting down.
ATTTGGTAGATTTGGTAAAGTTGTCGAACCTTCTCCAGTTACCGGGCGTCAGTGTGCGTGCTTGTCAGTATTTGAAACATGAATGTGGCCCCTTTGTGCGAAAGCAGTCATCGTGGAAACTCTTGAAGTGGAGTTACAGCGGGAACACTGACTCCCGCCAATACAGGCTAAAGAACACAAGATGCAAATTTCGAGGAAAACGCTATTCAGTATTTCTGTCAAACATAACGTTGCATATGACATAATAAATGCTCTCAGGAAACGGCAAGGGACAGTACTGACAGTCATGAGACAGCGTCATTGAATTAATAATAATAATAATAATAATGAGTATTGTATAGGCGCTTTACCCAATTTCCTGAATCAGCTCAAAGCGCCGCGAACTGAACCCAACACGCACGCTCACGTGAATCACACGCATTCTCTCACACACTGGACATACAGATAGTACAATCACGTGGTGCGAAGGGCCAGCTCAGCTATTTAAATTTCGGAATTTAGAATTGCATTTATTTTTCAAATTTGGTGGGCT